>JAFMOC010000153.1:307500-737827 GCA_019802505.1 Corydoras sp. C115 | reverse complement strand
GGATGGGCATGGCGAACCCCACCCACAACCGTGGCAGAGGATTAAGCAGAAGATAATGGACGGCATGGCAAGGGGCGGCACGGCTTAGTGGTTAGCACGTTCGCCTCTCAACACTAGGGATTCCAGGTTTGAATCCCCATCTGGGTGGAGTTTCCATGTTCTCCCAGTGTCCCCGTGGGTTTCCTCCGGGTTCTCCGGTTTCCTCCCACAGTCCAAAAACATTAGACTGTCAATTGAATTCTCCAAATTGCCCCATATAGAGTGTGTCTGTGTGAGTGAGTGTGTGCCCAGTGATAGATTGGCGTCCTGTCCTGGGTGTATCTGCCCAGCACTCGAAATTCTCCCCTGGATGGGCATGGAACCCCCCCACTACCCTAGTAGAGGATAAAGCGGAAGATAATGGATGGATGGATGGACAAAAAGTAAATCTGAATACATTTGAGTTTACCTGAGTGCCAAGACCCAGCAAGATTAGCATGAAGAAAAAGAGGAGTGACCAGAGGGGTGAGATTGGTAGCAGGGTCAGGGCTTCTGGATAGGCAACAAAGGCCAGGCCGGGTCCATGGTCAGCCACCTCGGACACATTCACGCCGAGATGGTGCGCCATAAAGCCCAGGATGGAAAAGATGACAAAACCAGCATACACACTTGTAGCACAGTTTGTTATGCTGATTATGATGCTGTCTCTGTCCATGAAAAGAAGAATATATCATTATTAAAAAAGAAAAGATGACACGCGATATCTTTAAGCACACTGTATATACTAGTTTTAATTATATTTGAAATATAAAATATTAATTATAAAATTTAAGTGAATATGATTAAGGTAGATTGCTACATGTTGCATTCAATTGTTCGTAAATATTCCGTGTATTGTAGTGTATTGTATACCTAAAGCAGTTGTTGTGAAATTTATTATAGGATGCCATAGTGATGAGTCCGCCCCATGCACAGCCAAGAGAGTAGAAAATCTGAGAAGCAGCATCACCCCACACCTATGAAAGACACCCATGTTTACAATTATGCAATTCACGAGACATTTTATTCGATTGCAGCCCAAAATTTTGCTATCAACAACACAAGGTGTCATGCCAACCTTGGCATCCAGGATTTTCTCCCACTGTGGGGTGAGGTAGTATTTAATTCCACTGATTGCTCCATCCAGAGTGATTCCTCGGATGAAGAGAATAGTCAGCACCACATATGGGAAGGTTGCTGTGAAGTACACTACCTAGGAAGTGCCAAAAGGAAACATCAACACATAATTATTAAAGAAAATCTATTTACCTACATAATATTCAGGCCATGTGCACATCCTACATACGACCCATAATGTCAGACGATACCTTAGATGAGCATGTGACACTTACAAATGCCCTACATATACCAGGTGGAACACTACTGGCAGAGGTTTCTCTCAGAGAGCATGCACACTATAGACAAAATAAATAAAAGACAAAAAGGGTGCTCGTTGTCTTGGTCATTGGCACATCTCTGTGTGGTCGACCTGGGTGGTGGGTGCTGTCCACATATGCCACTCAGATCGAGCGTTAACAGTGGACTGTTGCAAGTGTGAGATTGCCCCATAGGTTTGCATGTTGGCCACCAATACAGGAGGGTATCTCAGTGGTTAGGGCGTTGGGCTATCAATCTGAAGGTTGGCGGGTTAAATCCCAGGTCCACTGAAGTTACAAGTGTGGGTCCTTGAGCGAGACTCTTAACCCTCATTGTTTCAGGGATGTTGTGATTAACCCTGTGCTCACCTTGTAAGTCGCTTTGGATAAAAGTGTCTGCTAAATGACAAAAAAATAAATTAATTAATAAAAAATAAAAATAAAAAAAATACAGTCATGCCATCTACACTTCCATTAAAAGTAGAAGATGGCATGGTTGTTGGTGCTTTGTGGGACACTGGGCTAACCCAATCTCCTACATGCTTTTTAATAGCTCATTGCTGGGACCTGGGGTCAGCATTCACAAGTGTTTTGAAGCAGGAATGCATCTGAGCATAATCACCATGACAAAGCAGCACATATTGCTAAACAGCTTCTTACTGTTACACTGCCATCTAGCGTTTGACTTTGTTATTTCCCCAGCCTGACAACTCTCACAGATTATAGAAAGTTTTCCGAGTGACTATTTTTTTTAGGACAGGTACCTAGACACTGCCGAACAAAGAAAAAAGAATATTCCCACAACATGATGTTGCAACCACTGTGTTGCAACCACTTTAGTAGAGTGGGTTTTATGATGCCACACTATTTAAGCTTTTACCTGAACACGTAAAAAAAAAATAAAAATAAAATAAAAAAACACTGTTAAACACCTTCCACACCTTTAATTTTGGAAAATATCTTGGAACCTTCCTTAACCATGGCTACAGCATTGTTTTCGGTAGACACAAGTCACAAGAATCATGAACACATTGTGCTCTGCTCATCTGCAAGCTACATCTGCGAGCTACGAGGTGCAGATGATGCCACACCTGGTGCCAATTATTCTCCCAGAGCTAAAGGTATTGAAGCTTACGTTGCCAAGCATTTGGCCCTGAGACATTGCTGGATGTTGGCATTTGCTTTTCACTCAATATCACATGGGGTACTTAAAATTGTGCCATGAGTCTATATACACAGTTGCAACCAGAAGTTTACATACACTATATAAAAGGGCACATGTGCATCTGTTTCTCACTGTCTCACATGAAATCAGAATAAACGTTTCCTGTTTTAGGTCAATTAGGATAACATTAATTATTTCTATTTGCTACCTGCCAGAATAATGCTAACTGCCAGAATTTTTTAAGGCAAATTTTATTACTTTCGTCAAAGTCAAAAGTTTAAATACACTGATAAGTTTATTGGGAACATCTGAGTTAAGTGGAGACACACCTGTGGATGTATTTTAAGGCACACCTGAAACACACTCCTTCTTTGTGTAACATCATGGGAAAGTCGAAAGAAATCAGTTAAGATATCATGAAGAGAATTGTGGACTTGCACAAGTCTGGTTCATCCTTGGGTACAATTTCCAGATGCCTGAAGGTGCCTCGTTCATCTGTACAAACAATTATATGCTAGTACAAACAAGATGGGAATGTCCAGCCATCATACCGCTCAGGAAAGAGACGGGTTCTGTGTCCCAGAGATGAACGTGCTTTGGTCTGAAATGTGCACATCAACCCAAGAACAAAAGCAAAAGACCTTGTGAAGATGCTGGCTGAAGCTGGTAAGAGTGTGTCATTATCCACAGTGAAACAAGTACTGTATCGACATGGGCTGAAAGGCCACTCTGCCAGGAAGAAGCCATTACTTCAAAAGAAACATTAAAAAGCCAGATTAATGTTTGCAAATCCACACAGGGACAAAGACCTTAATTTTTGAATACATGTCCTGTAGTCTGACGAATCTAAAATCGAACTGTTTGGCCATAATGACCATCGTTCCATTCGGAGGAAAAAGGGGGAAGCTTGCAAGCATCATGTTGTGGCGTTGTTTTGCTGCAGGAGTGACTGGTGCTCTTCACAAAATAGATGGCATCATGAGGAAAGAACATTATGTGGAAATACTGAAGCAACATCTCCAGACATCAGCCAGGAAGTTAAAGCCTAGACGCAAATGGGTCTTCCAAATGGACAATGACCCGAAGCATACTGCCAAACTGGTTACAAAGTGGCTTAATCATAACAAAGTCAATGTTTTGGAGTGGCCATCACAAAGCCCTGATCTCAATCCTATCGAAAATGTATGGGCAAAGCTGAAAATGCATGTGCGAGCAAGGCGGCCTAAAAACATGGCTCAGTTACACCAGTTCTGTCAGGAGGAATGCGCCAAAATTCCTGCCAACTATAGTGAGAAGCTTGTGGAAGGGTATCCAAAACGTTTGACCCAAGTCATACAGTTTAAGGGCAACAGTACCAAATACTAATGAAATGTATTTAAACTTTTGACTTTGAAGAAAGTAATAAAAATTGCAAACAGAAACATTTTGGGTAAACATAGTTGACCTAAAACAGGAAGAGTTTATTCTGATTTCATGTGTGACAAAAATGCACATGAGTCTTTTTATAAAGTGTATGTAAACTTCTGGTTTCAACTATATATATATGTATATATGTATATACATGTGTGTGTGTGTGTATTCATTTATTCATTATCTTCCGCTTTGTCCTATATATTAGGGTCACAGGGGGGTTCCCCATGCCCATCCAGGGGAAAACGTTTCGGGCGCTGGGCAGACACACCCAGGACAGGGCGCCAATCTATTGCTGGGTGATGTGTGTGTGTGTGTATATATATATGTATATTTAATACAAATGAGGGGCGGCATGGTGGCTTAGTGGTTAGCACGTTCTCCACTCAGGGCTAGAGATTCCAGGTTTGAATCCCAATATGGGTGGAATTTCCATGTTCTCCCCGTGTCCACGTGGGCTTCCTCCGGGTTCTCCGGTTTCCTCCCACAGTCCAAAAACATGGATCAAGGTAAATTGAATTCTCCAAATTGTCCCATATAGAGTGTGTCTGTGTGAGTGAGTGTGTGCCCAGTGATAGATTGGCACCCTGTCCTGGATGTATCTGCCCAGCGCCAGAAACATTCTCCCATGGATGGGCATGGGGAACCCCCCACCACCCTAGTAGAGGATAAAGAGGAAGATAATGGATGGATGGATAGATATTATTTATTCATTCATTATTCATTCAGCCATTCACTCATTATCTTCAGCTTATTTCTCTATTAGGGTTGCGGGGGGGGGGGGGGGGGTTTACCATGCCCATTTAGAGAAGGTTTCGGGTGAAAGGCAGATACACCCACGAGAGGATGCCAATCTATCTCTGGGCAACAACAACTTTATATATATATATATATATATATATATATATATATATATACACAGTTGTGATCAAATTTATTCAACCCCCACTGAAATAAAGTGTTTTGGCCAGTTTGACATGATTTGGATCATTTCAGTCATCTTATTTACAATTATATCAAAGAGGCACTTATAAATTAGACAAATATAACATAATATTTATGATGGAATAACCACAAATGTCTTTACTGTGCTCACATCATTATCAGTTTTTATTCAACCCCCTAGTGACATTATTTTTTTAGTACTTAGTACAACATCCTTTTCCAGTTATGACAGCTTTCAAGCGTGAAGCATAGCTTGACACAAGTGTCTTGCAGCGACGACCTATGGGTATCTTAGCCCATTCTTCATGGGCAAAAGCCTCCAGTTCAGTCACATTCTTAGGCTTGCGCACTGCAACTGCCTTCTTTAGGTCCCACCAGAGGTTCTCATTGGATTTAAGTCTGGTGATTGCGATGGCCATCTAGAATGTTCCAGCCTTTCATGTTCAACCATGCTCTAGTGGACTTGGATGTGTGCTTCGGATCATTGTCCTGTTGGAAGGTCCAACGTCTCCCAAGCCGCAGGTTTGTGACTGACTCCATCACATTTTCCTCCAAGATCTCCTGGTACTGAAGGGAATTCATGGTACCCTGCACACGTTGAAGCTTTCCTGTACCATTAGAAGCAAAACAGCCCCAAAGCATAATTGACCCCCCGCCATGCTTCACAGTAGGCAAGGTGTTCTTTTGTTCATAAGCCTGGTTCTTCCTCCTCCAAACATAGCGCTGGTCCATTGTCCCAAACAGTTCTAATTTAGTTTCATCTGACCACAGTACACTGTCCCAAAACCTTTGTGGCTTGTCCACATGACTTTTGGCATACTGCAGTCGACTTTTCTTGTTCTTTGGAGTCAGCAAGGGGGTGCGCCTGGGAGTTCTGGCATGGAGGTCTTCGTTATGCAGTGCGCGCCTTATTGTCTGAGCTGAAACTTCAGTGCCCACATCTGACAGGCCTTTTTTCAGTTCCTTAGCAGTCACGCGGGGATTTTTCTCCACATTACGCTTCAATTAGCGCACAGCAGTCGCGGTCAGGATCTTCTTTCTGCCACGACCAGGTAACGTTTCCACTGTGCCCTTTAACTTGAACTTGCGAATGATACTTCCGATAGTGTCTCTTGGAATATTTAACAACTTCGCAATCTTTTTATATCCATTGCCATTCTTGTGAAGAGCAATAACCTCTTCTCTTGTCTTCTGGGACCATTCTCTTGCCTTCACCATGCTTGTAAACACACCAGTAGATGTCTAGAAGGAGCTGAGTATCACAGTCCTAAATCTGCCTAATTGGTGCTTATCATGCTTGATTGCTGCTCGTTGACATCCACAGGTGTTTTCAATACCTGATTGAAAACACTGGAATGAACCTCTGTTCTTATGAGTGGTAGTTGTAAAGGGGTTGAATAATTGTGTCAATGAAGAAATCACAAAAAGGCCATTTAATACTTTATGACAAAAACAATTGATGCTATCTTAGTTGCATTTAGTTCTTTAACAAGTCCTTGTAAGATTTCATTATGAACACAATTACAAATGTGCACTGAATTCCATAAAACCCTTCGCAGCATTGGGGGTTGAATAAATTTGATCACAACTGTATATATGAGCTGCAATATTCGCTGATTCGACGATTCGATTCGGAGAACCGTAGTCGACTATGAACCTCATAGTCGAATGTACTATTTTGACCACATGGGGGTGTCCATGGCTGCTGCTAAGCATTAGTTTTTACATGAAATGTATTTGTTTTCGTTATATATATATAGCCTTTTGTCAAATAAAATCATCATAATTTCTAGAAAAAAAAAGAAAAACAAAAAAAAGGTTTTCTTTTGTTAGAAAAACAAGTAAAATATAAAAAAAAAAAAAAAACTTTTTTAAAAACTATGCTTATAGCGCCATCTTGTGGTGAAATTTTAACTGATTCGACTATCAGTCGACTATAGGGAAAATCTGACGAATCAGATTCGACTACGAAAATATGTAGTTGAATACAGCCCTAATATATATATATATATATATATATATATATATATATATATATATAATAATATAATATATATATATATATATATATATATATATATATAAAATTGCACTTTGTTACTTTAAAATTTAAATAAGCAGGCAAATCCCTTACTTTTCAAAATATAATGTGTAGCTGTTTAGAAATGCAGTGGAGATTTTAAAGGCTGAGCAGTTGAGGAAAGCCATCGACACACCTGGACATGTTCAAGTTAAAAAAAATACAACCTAATTCGAAACATCAGATTGACTACTTATTTAAAATGACATTTTATATATTACAAAATATATCTCCGCATCCCTTTAATGCACTTGTCCTCGGCACTAAACGCCATTTTCAAATACAGCCGATTACCTATCGCACTGGGTTTTTAAAACAGATGGAGAACAGTCTGGTTCACCTTGCCTGAGGACTTCACCCCACGGATAAGGCAGAGGAACACAACCACCCATGAGATAGCCAGGCAGCCCAAGATAGGGAGGCGGACTTCCCCAAAGTTCCCTATGCCATCTGAGATGTTCAAAACATAATTCCTGTGGAAATAAGACAACAAAATAAGTACGCAAAATAAATTATGTTTAGTTAATTCATACTTTTTTATATGTATATTTATTGCATTGGAGAAAATTGTAAATCAATAAATAAATTGAGACTGATTTCACCATTGTTGATAATAATATATCATCCGGTTAACAGTGTGATTAAAAAGTAGTTAAAATTAGTTTTGGTTTTATATATAAAATTATATACTTATAATATATAATACTATATACTATAATACTTATAATTTTATAAAACTTATAAAAAAAAAAAAAGTATACTTATAAAATATATATACAATATATATACACAATATATATATATATATATATATATATATATATATATATATATATATATATATATATATATATATATATATATATACACATACTATAATACTTATAATTATAAACTTATAATTTTTTTATTGAATTAAATAAATTTATTTAATTAACACCTTTTTAACAAGCAAGCAACCCCAGTCTCACTTCTAAAAAAAGAGACTTAATTGTTTGCCATATATTTAGATATACAAATCACTGAGGGACTACTGTGCCAGTCTGTGCAGTGTGTTTGGGTGACAAATTAAAGTTGCCAGACAAACACAATCCAACATTTCAAGACCACTGGCCAAGCCAAACAAATCTTTTCTTACAATAAAGGCCCGAAAAAAAGGAAGGCAGTTACATAAACGCCTTTCATGGTACAGTGATAAAGACAGCCCAAAGAGCTAGACGTTTAGAAGGACATTCAGCACACCACACATACGCCTTGCTGTCAAAGCCTTTTTTTCAAAACATCAGTAAAGAAAGACTGAGTGCATACACACATGCACATAAACACACAAACACACACACATGCACACTCACAAATCTGGTTCATTGTCACCAGACACGTAAGCCTTATGTTTAACTGGGAATGACTAACAACACTTTTCTCCACTGTTTAATCTAATTGGAGGATTTGTTAACATTCATATAATTTCAAGAATACTAAAAATGATTAATTTTAAGTCAAATATAAAAATAAATAACTCTATAAACTACTAATAAGCCAATGTAGTTGTTTATTCTCTAATGAAGCCTCATTAGATCAGTTCTCTGATTATTTTTTCATGAAATTAATAAAATGTATTATGCATTAACACATTTAAACAAAGCAATAAATCCACATCTGATTGAATGGTCCATTAAAATCCATTTGGTAACCAAAGTTCATTTAAATTAATATGCAAATTAACTTGAGTGTCTATATAGGAACTTTTAAAAATATATATTTATTTTTATAAAACTAACATATTAACTTTGATGTGTCAAATTTTCTAAACCCATGTTCCCCATGCCCATCCAGGGGGAACGTCACTCACTCACACACTCTATATGGGGCAATTTGGAGAATTCAATTGACCTTGATCCATGTTTTTGGACTGTGGGAGGAAACCGGAGAACCCGAAGGAAACCCACACGGACACGGGGAGAACATGGAAACTCCACCCAGGCTGGGATTCGAACCAGGAATCCCTAGCGCTGAGAGGTGAACATGCTAATTACTAAGCCATCGTGCCGCCCATATATATATAGACTAATTTACATTTATTTGTCTTTATAAAAACAGTTCCATGACTTAAATCTGATTGGCTGAGCCGTTTGTCCAACTGTGACATTATTAACAACAACGCACACCTCTGATATCCCGTTACTCACAAATCAATATTCTCTTATATAACGGACCAGATTTTGTCACTGAAGAACAGATTATTAACAATTTCGTTTCTAACAAATAGATTTATGAACTAAACCTTGTTTTTTTATTATAGTGTTTATTATATTGTTTATTTATTATGTAAACCATTTATGAAAGCAATAAGGTGCTGTTGTGCATTATTGTGAATAAATTATGGGAAAGAGGTGTAACTGTTCTCCGTTTCGCGTTGGGCCTAACACCTCTTTGCTGTGATTTTTTTTTTTTTTGTAAAATTTCTTGCTTTATTGCTTTATTAAATATTACCCTGAATTTTTCTGTTAAATCCTGGTATGCTGAGATGGTTTCTAGTGGGGTATAATTACTCACTTTATCTACACAATAACATTTTTCTAGAGTTTACTGTGCAGGCGATACTTAAACAAAATAATAAATTAACCAAAAAAAAAAATGTTTCCGCTATTTAGTTGACTCCAACTCTTACAATACTCTTACAGTACAATACAGTACATAAAAATACTGTGAGCACTGTATGTAAGCAGACAGGCAAACTAACCTCCAGTATTCCTCACTGGGGCTTGTCCTCTTTGTGCGGTTGACCACTTCATTGAGGCCAGATACCACACCGGTTGTAATGTTAAGAAGGGTGGCGTTTGCCCGTGGTGCGTTCAAAACACCGCTACAGTCCGGGGTATTCCAGGGGTTGTTACAGTATGTCCACGGGAGCAGGTTGGTCATGGACATAAAAAAGTAGTAGAATGCAATGCAGATGACCACATTGTAATAGATGCCAATGTAGGTGGACACCACCATCATTCCATACCCCACACCTAAAAAGAGAACAATATGCCATGTTAACTCAAATTTTTTCCAACTTGGAACAATTTCCAACAATTTCTCTTTCTCGGTTTTTGATTAATGACTTACACAAGTACAGTTTTATAAACTATCAATCACTTTTAAGTAACTTTCTTTTCAAACAGAGCATTGGGAACCTGTAGGGCATCAGATGTATGTATGTATGTATGTATGTATGTATGTATGTATGTATGTATGTATGTCCAATAAAAAGTTACCAATGTGGGTCCTTGAGCAAGGCCCTTTACCCTCATTGCTCCAAGGATATTGTGATTAACCCTGTGCTCACCGTGTAAGTAATTTTGGATAAAAGCGTGTGCTAAATGACCAAATGTAATGTAATGTAAATGTAAATGTATACAGTACCAGTCAAAAGTTTGGACATACCTTGTTTTTGCTCAACTTATTGTCCATGTTCTCAGTTCCACTTACCATAAAAACTGACTTTGTAGTTCTACAATTCCAAATCTATTTGTGGACTACAATACATACTGTGTACATCACCTTTATTCTGTTCCCTAATGATCAGGACCCCAATAGCAGCACCACAGAGCAGGTAATATTTGGTTGGTGCATTAACCCCCATCCAGCAGTGTCACTGGGGTGTTTAAATGAAACTATAGCACCATTAAATGTCAGTAAATCTTTACAAGATAGGTTACCTTTGAACATAGGACTGACTTTCCACACGCCGAAGGCACCCCAGCGAGGTAAACTGGCCGAAGGAAAGCTCCAGAAAGAACAGTGGAATGCCACAAAACACCAGCATGATGAAGTATGGGAACATAAAGGCACCTGGAATTCATGAAATGAGTCTAATTAGTTTTATGTTAGGAAACACACACAGATTTTATTAAAGATTATGCTGAGCTGAATGTTGACCAATCATTATTATTGTTTAAAAAATAATCAAGAAATCTTATAAAAGCTATAAAGATATATTAATATTTTGTCCACAATATATTTTAAACATAAAGTTTTTATGTCCCTTAATAACTTAATGAGATTTTGTAACTTCATCTTATCTCATTATTTTCCACTTAATCTTCAACCAGGGTCACAGGGGGGTTCCCCATGCCGATTCAGGAGAGAATCGGCATGCTCACGGCGACACACAGACTATGTGACTATATGGGGCAATGTAGGTAGTGGCAATTTAGAGCTCTGAGAGGAAACCTGAGAACCCATGGGAAACCTATGCAGACAAGGTAAGAACATGGAAACTCCACCCAGATCGGGATTAGAACCTGGATCCCAAGCGCTGAGAGGCAGATGTGCTAAGCATATCACTACAGTGCCGTTCTAATTTTGTATCTCACTTATTAATTCATTATCTAGTACTAGGGTCATGGTGGTTCCCCATACCCATCAAGGGGAGAAAGTTTCGGGCACTGGGCAGATACACCCAGCACAGGCCGCCGATCTATTGTTGGGTACACACTCACTCACACAGATACACACACACTCTATATGGGGCCATTTAGAGCATTCAATTCACCTTTAATTCATGTTTTTGGACTGTGGGAGGAACCCGAAGAACCCCGATAAAACCCACGTGGACGCAGGGAGAACCTGAAAACTCCACCCAGATCGGAATTCGAACCTGGATCCCCAGCACTGAGAGGTGCCACAGCGCCACAGTGCGGCCCTGATTATATAACTTCATATTAAAATTTTATCGTTGGTTTTAAAAGCTCTTTGATCAGCACAAACAAACACAAATTGGTTTTGTCCATGTTGTCCAGTTTAAGCATCTTATACTAACTATCTCTTTACACAATAAGAACAAATTATGACCAAATGTCACTGCTTATCCATCCATCCACTATCTTCCACTTTATCCTCTACTAGGGTCATGGGTGGTTCCCCATGCCCATCCAGGGGAGAACGTTTCGGGCGCTGGGCAGATACACCCAGGACAGGGCGCCAATCTATCGCTGGGCACACAATCACTCACACACACACTCTATATGGGGCAATTTGGAGAATTCAATAGACCTTGATCCATGTTTTTGGACTGTGGGAGGAAACCGGAGAACCCGGAGGAAACCCACGCGGACACGGGGAGAACATGGAAACTCCACCCAGATTGGGATTTGAACCAGGAATCCCAAGTGCTGAGAGGAGAACATGCTAACCTCTAAGCCACCGTGCCACCCCAAATGTCACTGTATTATTATTAGAATTTTTAACAAAGGCAAACTTCTGCTTTACAAAAAGTCATTATCTCTTCATCCTTTTGAAGCCTCAGTCTCTAACAAGTTATATGGCCACCATCTAACATGTGATCCTGAAAACATAACTTGCCATAACATTTGCCTGCTTTCACATCTGAATGGATATTCATTCATTCATTATCTCCCGCTTTATCCTCTATTAGGGTCGCGGTGGGGTTCCCCATGCCCATCCAGGGGAGAACGTTTCGGGCGCTGGGCAGATAGACCCAGGACAGGGCGCCAATCCATCACTGCGCACTCACTCACTCACACATACACACTCTATATGGGGCAATTTGGAGAATTCAATTGACTTGATCCATGTTTTTGGACTGTGGGAGGAAACCGGAGAACCCGGAGGAAACCCACGTGGACACGGGGAGAACATGGAAACTCCACCCAGATGGGGATTCGAACCGGGAATCCCTAGTGCTGAGAGGTGAACATGCTAACCACTAAGTCACCCTTATCTATACGACTAACCTATATATACTAACCTGAATGGATATATACATACCAATTTTTGATGTTTTATTTGCACCTGCTAATTTGACTAAGATGGGTGACAAATGCCAGCCAGCAGTAATGAGATTAACAGCTCTTGAATGGCTCATTGTTCTTTTCTTCATTTAGAAAGTAGGGTTACTAGGTTTATGTGCAAAATAATCACTAGGGTAATCATAGGTTGAGAACTGAATCAAACTCAAAAAATGCCAGCAATGTGATTGGACACACTAAATCACAGGCTAGAAAAAGATCATTCACACTTAAGAAGGCTTTTGAGGAATGACCTTGCAGATTTATGCTTTAGAACATAACTGCTGTCCAGAGATTCACTGATTTCATTTTTATTAATGCTATTTAATCTATTGATGTAAATGTCAGTGACCAGCGCGTTGACAAACTAAACCAAGCTCTCGAGCCTTTCAATGTGTTCTGCAAGCACTTGAATCAGAAACTATTGGCATTTGTGTTATAGTGAAAATTCACCACAATCTTATACCAAATTACATATTTACACACACGTCATCAGAACCAGGATGCTGACCTTCCCCTGGTTCATTGTTTCCTTTTTTTACATGAGGGTAATTAGAAGAACAGACCCATTTTAAGATACATTTCTAAAATCCTCTTAAGAACATATTGGTGGACCCTGTTTTTGTACAAAAAGCATAAAATTATTCGTGACTCACCTAGAGGTCAGTTATTATATTTAATATTAGCATTATACAAATGCAGCACATCCAATTTCAACCTAAACTAATTTGTAGTTATTTCAGATTAAACCTAAAAAGTTAAAGCTCCAACACAAAACAAGTGGCCATGCCAATTTCTTTTTTTTTTTTTTTGATAATTATGCAGATTTTCATTCTGCTAATTATTTTGATACGGAATTTGTAAGGCGGCGCCACGGTGGCTTAGTGGTTAGCACGTTCGCCTCTCAGCACTAGGGTCTCTCAGCACTAATCCCAAACTGGGTGGAGTTTCCATGTTCTCCCCGTGTCTACATGGGTTTCCTCCGGGTTCTCCGGTTTCCTCCCACAGTCCAAAAACATGGATCAAGGTAAATTGAATTCTCCAAAATTGCCCCATATAGAGTGTGTCTGTGTGAGTGAGTGTGTGAGTGAGTGTGTACTCAGCGATAGATTGGCACCCTGTTCTGGATGTATCTGCCCAGCGCCTGAAACGTTCTCCCCTGGATGGGCATGGGGAACCCCACCGGGAACCAATGGATGGATAAATGGAATTTGTAAGTGGCGGCTTAGTGTTTAGCACTTTCACCTCTCAGCACTAGGGATTCTAGGTTCGAATCCCAATCTGGGTGGAATTTCCATGTTCTCCCCGTGTCAGTGTGGGTTTACCCCGGGTTCTCCGGTTTTCTCCCACAGTCCAAAAACATGGATTAAATCAAGTCCAAATTGCCAAGAGTGTGTCTGTGTGAATGAGTGTGTGCCCAGCGATAGATTTTTGGGGTTTGGTCAAAGTAATAATTTATATTTTCAAAATTGCACTAGGCCTTACAGTAAATAAGCTATGTGCTTTTTTTTCACTTTAGCACCACCTATAGACAGATCAGCACCTTGCACCTAAGTAATGGGTTGGGTTACTGTCTTAGTACTGTAAGACTTTTGGTTTGCATTTTTGCATACAATAACAATAAGAATAAAATTCGGAACATTAATAATACGGTTCCAGCACTTTGCATTTGGACTCCTAATAAAGCAGTATCCAGGCACAGGACATAGAGATTTAATAATAACCTTCTTCCTATATTAGATAATGGAACCAGCCGATTACATTACCACTTATAACTGCTAAAAAGATTTATTAATATGTTCACAGAATACATTTTAGTGCTAAATGTTTAACTCAATAGGGCTAATAGCCTATTTCATACCATATACACTTCTGTTTCTGGTTTAAATACATTTAAATGATCACTACAGTGATCAACAGTCAATAACAGCTTAAAATGCAACACAGCCTCCTGAAAAAAACAAATTGGATTATTGGATTAAAAATAAGATGCAATTAAAACCCTACCTCCTCCATTTCTGTAACAAAGGTAGGGGAATCTCCAGACATTTCCCAGTCCCACTGCATAGCCAACGCTCGTCAACACAAATTCGATCTGGTTTGCCCAATTTCCTCTGCGAGAGTTTTCATCCTTCTTCACCTGCTCTCCTGGAACTGCTCCATTCTAAGACATGAAAAACATCATCATTTAAAAGTCCTCTTAAGAGCTGAAGATGATTAACAAAGGATGCAGAGACATAGATAGACTACAGCAAAAAATGTGGAAATATAAAGTGCATTATTAACAAGGGCGGCTTAGCGGTTAACATGTTCCCCTTTCAGCGCTAGGAATTCCAGGTTTGAATCCCAATCAGGGTGGAGTTTCCATGTTCTCTGCGTGTCTGTGTGGGTTTCCTCCGGGTTCCTCCCACAGTCCAAAAACATGGATCAAGTTAATTGAATTCTCCAAATTGCCCCATATAGAGTGTGTATGTGTCTGTATGAGTGAGTGTGTGCCCAGAGATAGATTGGCGCCCTGTCCTGGGTGTATCTGCCCAGCGTCCAAGACGTTCTCCCCTGGATGGGCATGGGGAACCCCACCGCGACCCTAATATAGGGGATACAGCAGAAGATAATGGATGGATGGATTATAAACAAATATTTCAAAGCAAAAGGTTTTGGAATAAAACCCTATAATAATTTTAATATAATAATCGCCCTTGTGTTTAAATAAAGCACAGCATTATGGATAAAATATACATGATGGGCCAATTTAAATTCACATGTACACATACAGAGCCATGTGAGCCTTGAACATCTTGCACAATTTAAGTAATAGGATATTCCTATCTACATAGGAATTTAGAGTTTCGCAGGGGGGTTGATGGTAGTGTCCTATACCAATGTTTCTCAATCGTAGTCCAGTGCCCCACACATTTGTATTTTTTCCCTGTTTTTCCTGCTTTTCCTTTAACTCGAAACTTAACTGTATATCAGTTGATATGTAGATAAAACAATTTAACTAAGAAGGGTTTAGAAACATTATTCAGACTCTAGACACAGGACAGGTACCCAGGCTAGTTTTTTATAGTGCAATAAATACATTAATACTGCTAAAATAAGACACCCCCAGAGTAACACAATATATCAGCAAATATGAAAACTAAAATAAGGTAAATTACATATGATTATATAATATATAGAGAAATAGTAAAAAAAAAAAAAAAAAAAAAATTTGACTGAAGAAACTTGCCTCCTGGCTGGAGCAGCAAGTTTAAAGTTGTTTGGTTTTTTAAGGATGAACACACACCTGCATGCTGTAGTACACAATGGATTTCATACTGTGTGTGTGCATGAGAGACATGGATTGTAGGAAAGTACACAGCACACATATACTCCAGTGCAGAGAAAATTTGGCTTAAAGTAACCCATTCATCCATTATCTTCTGCTTTATCCTCTACTAGGGTTGCAGGGGGGTTTCCCCATCCAGGGCAGAACGTTTTGGGCACTGGGCAGATACACCCAGGACAGGGTGCCAATCTATCGCTGGGCACACTCACACCCACAGACACACACACAAACACACTCTATATGGGGTAATTTGGAGCATTCAATGGACCTTGATCCATGTTTTTGGATTGTGGGAGGAAACCGGAGAACCCGGAGGAAACCCACGCGGACACGGGGGAAACATGGAAACTCTACCCAGATTGGGATTCGAAGACTGAGAGGAGAACGTGCTAACCACTAAGCTACCATGCCCATCATTCATTCATTCATTCATTATCTTCGGCTTTATTCTCTACTGGAACGGGGGCAATCCAGGGGAGAACATTTCGGTTGTTGGGCAGATACACCCATTATAGGGCGCCAATCTATCACTGGGAACACACTCACTCACACACAACAACAACAAACCGAACACCAAACCCAAGCAGACACATGGAAACTCCACCCATATTGGGATTCGAACCTGATCCCCGGCACTGACAGGCGAACGTGCTAACCACTAAGCCACCAGCACGGTTCATTATTATTATTATTATTATTTCTTTTAATAAATACATTTATTGTTCCAGTTATATTTCTTGTCAACTCTATAATTGTAGCTACATTTGGAAAGCAACCATATAATACCATATATACATACATATACATACATATTTGACACACTACACTGTCAGGGGATTCAAAAAGCAGGGATGAAAACAAAAAGCTACTCTTAATTAATCATAAAAGACCCAACCTATTCAAAGCCAAATTAATTAATAAATGGATCAAATATTTCTGTGAAACAAAAAGACTTTTTATAAGTTTATTATGCCTCCTCCTGGCTGATGGGCCTTGTTTTGGAACAAAGAACACTAATTAGAAAGCTATTACTCTATTCTTTCATGATTTCAGCAGCTTAAAAGTCCATGGTTGCCTTTGTCTGATTCGGTTCTTTATGTCGTGGCTTCCATTTTTATGAGGAAAAAGTCAAGCACATCTCCTCTGTTTACACAGCATATGCAGAATGAAATTGTCCTGGTGGAATAGCAATGGATTTTCCAGCTGTTACCCTGTTGTACCATATGGCTTTGCAAAATCCCTTTATACATCTTTGCATTTTTACATATATGCGAATCACCAAGCAGTGAAATGCAGCAAATTGCAAAGTGAAATGTTGATCCTGCTAATTAAAGCACAAGCTCCCACTGTCTTTTAGAGAATCTGGGATAAGCTCTGTTTCTCCCAGAGACCTCGGTGGTGGTGTGTCTGCATATAACCAGCATATGGCGTATAGAAATCGCATGATCAACTAGTTCAAATGTTAAAAAGTTGAATGAATATGTGCCTGTGTACCATACTGAACATAAATAATAAAGAGCAGAGCAAAGAATTAAGAACCATAATTATAATAAAGCATAAGGCTCAAGAGGGCAAGGCATTGACACGACGCGATGCTGAGTGCCGTTATACCGCTTTCCCAAGTGCTTTACTGCTTTCAGAAAATGGTTACAAACTATAATAAAACAAAATAAGGTTTGATTTATAAATGTGTTTATTGAAAGCAACTTCGTTAATAAACTTAAATAAATCTGTGACGTAATTTGGTTTCTTGTTTCTATACAAACACTGCCATCTAGTGGCAAATCACAGAACACAATTTTATATATAAAAAAAAATAAAAACATCTAGAAACTAATGTATTGTATATTTTGCACTGATCCGAATGTAAAGCAGTTAGAGGTGTGCATTATGCTTAATAATGGCCAAATGGCTTTAAGGACCGGAACTAGCTGCTTTATAAAAGTTATAAATAATCTCAGGATTAAAAGTCGGGTGGCACGGTGGTTTTAGTGGTTAAAACGACCGCCTCAGCGCTATGGATTGCCGGTTTGAATCCCAATCTGGTTGGGGTTTGTTTCCTCCTGGTTCTCCAGTTTCCTCCCACAGTCCAAAAACATGGATCAAGGTCAATTGAATTCTCCAAATTGCCCCACATAGAGTGTGTTTGTGTGCATGTCTGTATAACTCTGATAGATTGGCACCCTGTTCTGGGTGTATCTGCCCAGTGCCCGAGACTCCCCTGGATGGGCATGGGGAACCTATCCACGACCCTAATAGAGGATAAAGCGGAAGATAATGGATGGATGGATTTAATGTACTTAAAAGACTACCAAAAACAATTAGGGGGTCCTGTTTAGAGTCCAGTGTCAGAAAGCTGGGGTTTAATTACAGATCATAAGGCTTACAGCAGGAAATCCTTTAAAAAGTTCCCATAAATAGTGCAGAAGAGTTATGGAGAGGCCAACAATGAATCCAGATCTAAATTCTATTGAACCCCTGTGGGAAAAGCTCAAAACAGCATATAACCTGTAACATTATGACCCCAGCAAATGCCCAAAATTCCAGTAGACACGTGTAAGAAACACATTATTAGTTGCAGGAAGAGAATGTGTGATTTCAGTTGTTTTCAAAATGTGTATTATGTATTATTAAGTTAAGTGTGTCAATGAATTGACCAGTCTATTTCTAAAGTTCATGATGTTTTATTATGTAGATGTTATTTTTTTATGTATGTGGTTTAATTGTGTGCAAGAAAATCATATGAACAGGAACTGTGACTCCAGCACAGGGCTGACAGTTAAGAAAATTTGATTACGGCTCCACCTAACGATTACTTTTCGATCGATTAATCTAATGATTATTTATATGTTTGTAATTTTTTGATAAGATTAATCTAAAAACTCTTACTCGAATGTGATTGTGTTAAAAGATTAAAAGAAATTATTGAACAATAAAAACCTTAGTGTTGAAATATTTTCTTTAATCAATCTTTAATCTTTTCGGTAGGCGCTGCCATTTTGTTGACGCATCGACGCAAGTTATGCAAATCGACGTATTTTTGTAATCGATTACGTCAACGTAGTCGATGCATTGCCCCAGCCCTAAATCTAATATAATTATCAAATTAAATTCTCGGGCGGCACGGTGGCTTAGTGGTTAGCACGTTCGCCTCTCAGCGCTAGGGATTCCAGGTTCGAATCCCCATCTGGGTGGAGTTTCCATGTTCTTCCCGTGTCTGCGTGGGTTTCCTCCGGGTTCTCCGGTTTCCTCCCACAAACATGGATCAAGTCAATTGAATTCTCAAAAATTGCCCCATATAGAGTGTGTCTGTGTGAGTGAGTGTGTGCCCAGCGATGGATTGGCGCCCTGTCCTGGCTCTATCTGCCCAGCGCCCGAGATGTTCTCCCCTGGATGGGCATGGGGAACCCCACTGCGACCCTAATAGAGGATAAAGCGGGAGATAATGAATGAATGAATGAAAATTAAATTCTCAAAATCCCAAGTCCATTGACATTACCAGTGTGGGCCCATTAGCGATGCCCTTAACTTTCATTCCTCCATGAGTGCCGTATCATAGATCACCCTGTATTTGAACCCTAGCCATTAAGGTGGGATGCTTGTAAATTGCGACTTGTATAAGAGTATGCAAATTAACATAATGTGATGTCAAAGGTAGTTTTCAACAAAGATCCTAGTACCTACCCAATCACAAAAAATGTAAGCCCCACCATACTGTCAGATTATTATGTGATTTATCCTGACATGAAACCATTACTGAATAATTCAGAAAATAAGTCATGAATAATTCTGGTTATGGCCTTTAGATAAGTGCTTAATAAATCTAGCTTAACACTGAAGATTTTCCCTCAATGTTGGTCTGTCGGAATGCACCTGAGCCAAAGTGCAAAAACCTGCAGAGATTTCAGTGACAAAACAGACACAGAGCTTTTCAAACTAATCCTCAAATAATAGAAAGGAATTTGATATTTGGTCACCAAATGGGCTTAACGTCTGTGAGAAGTAGGTATAAATATGTATATTCATTGGTGGGATGATCAAAGCCTAACCTGAGACATCAGAGAACCACATACAATTCAGGCCAAATAAAATGTATGACTCGACATCAGGAGGATCAGACCTTTCTTGAATGAACCTGCTACTCAGCTGTTAGTTCAAGCCCTCATCCTATCCCAGCTCGATTATTGTAACACACTGCTTGCCGGTCTCCAAGCTGATTCAAAACTCTGCAGCCGGGCTTGTGTCCAACCAACCCAAGTGAACTCATGTGACTCCACCACTCCTCTCTCTCCATTGGCTCCCTGTAGCTGCTCGCATTCAGTACAAGGCACTGACTCTGTCCTACAGGACAATAACTGGATCTGCCCCTCTTACCTTCGATTTATATTCTCAAAATACACCCCAACTCGTTCACTTCGCTCTAGTGATGAATGTCGCCTGGTGATTCCACTTCACCGTGGTGTTAATTCTCTCTCCGTATCGTTCACCACTGCAAAATGGTGGAACGATCTTCCCAAGCCAGTCCGTGAGGCGGAGTTACTTAGCATTTTTATGAAACAACTAAAGTTTTTCTTTAACTACTGACTTGTTAAAATGTAGTTCTCTCATTTATAAGTCCATCCATCCATTCATTATCTCCCACTTTATCCTCTACAAGGGTCGTGGGGGGGTTCCCCATGCCCATCCAGGGGAGAACGTCTCGGGCGCTGGGCAGATACACACAGGACAGTGCGCCAATCCATCACAGCGCACACACTCACTCATTTAGACAGACAAACACACAAATACACTCTATACGGTGTAATTTGGAGAATTCATTTGACCTTGATCCGTGTTTTTGGACTGTGGGAGGAAACCGGAGAACCCGGAGGAGACCAACACGGACACGTGTCTCTAGTACTGAGAGGCGAACGTGCTAACCACCAAGCCACCCATTTGTAAGTTGCTTTGGATAAAAGCGTCTGCTAAGTAACTAAATGTAAATCTATGTAAATGTAAATTGTAGTTTTCAGTTGCTACCTACTGTAAAGATTTGAAAGATTTAGAATATTAAAAAAGACAGAAATTTTGCAAATGAATTTGTTTTATAACATTTATTTATTTTTATTCTATAAAACGTCACAGTGCCTGCAATATGTTTTCTACTGCTACCTTATCGACTGTAGATTGTTTTACAATTGAGTGTTTTACAAAGTGACTGAAGATGAAATGATAGAGAGTGAGCAGAAAAGACAGCAGCTGAGACCGTGTTCCCAGTTACACAAGGGCCCACACACATGCACACACACACACCACACACACACACACACACACACACGAAATTTGCACGATCAAATAAAGTGCAAGTAAGGTATTTCTTGCCCTTTGTTGCTCTGATTGTGAAAAATAAGCAAGTTCATCTGACATAAAATACTAAAACAAAAAATACCAAATTTACCAATAATGAAGGAAATTCTACAAAGGAACAACAAACTCTGTGATTGGTCAAACTCTGATTTTTGAATGAGCTGAAAGTTTAGCATTGCTTTGATGAGGAATCCAAGGTGAAAGGTCAGTTACCAGAAAAGCTGACCCCTGACAGTTCTCCAGCCACATCATTCGTAAAACTTTCTGAACTACATGTCAATGTACATACAATGCATGCTGAAAATACTGGTTTTATGATTATATGTGAGATTCCATTACTATACTATATAAGCAAAATTAGACACTTTAATAATAATAATAATAATAATAATAATAATAACAATAATAATAATATTTTATTTATACGTGCCTTTCAAGAAACACAAGGCACTTACAATATAAGAAGAAAAACAATAATTAGAATTCAAAAGCAGAGTATAGGAACGCCTATCTCATAGAATAAAAATATATAATAATAATAATAATAATAATAAAGAATTTAAAAAAGCAGACTTAAAAAGATATGTTTTTAAAAGCTTCTTAAAAGAAGGAAGACATTTCTTTAAAGATTTAAAGGTGATGTTTGACAATTCAGATAATTGTAAGATGTGTAACATCTAGGCAAGAGTGAGATTAGTGGGAATATTTAATAGCAATATGTTTTTGTTAAAGTACTACCCTCCTGCTATGACAGTTTCAACACAAACAGACCATTTAGAGACTCCACAGTCCTTAGCCAGCATATCGGACATTTATAAAGCCAGTAATGTGCACACTTTATTTGCCAGTCTTTAAAACATACAAAAAAACACAGCAATAAATGGACATAAATAGTAAATTATAAATTATTATTATAATTAGACTATAAATGGTAAAGTTCACAGATTATTAAATGGTTACCACAGTAACCTGTCTACAATAGCTTATGTTTTTAAATAAAAATCATTTATGGATAGATTGAGCAAATTACGCCTGAAAGCTCAGGTGATTTCCAGAATGAAACACACTGAAGAAATGTTTCAAGCATCACAGAAGCCATCTGTTTAAACACCACAGTTATGCAAGGTTTACCCCAGAGGCCTGACCTCGCAGCCATCCTTCTGACACCACATGACCTTTGGTGGTTGTGTTTCAAATGCTATGTTTCCTATCACCCTCTCAACAGGGAGGTATTGCTTTGCCAGAGGACAGAGACAGTTCAGAGAAAGTACAGCTTCAATAGGACGCCGAGTACGACCTCTCACACTCAGAACTGACAGTGTGCTGATTGAAAGTGTGTGAGTTTGATGTACTGCGGCATCACGGAACTTAAAAACATAATGCGTTGGACGTTGACTTGCAAATATATGATTTAGTAAGCAAAGAGTTGTTATATTATACCCTTTTAAATGCAAACAAGCTAACACATAGCCTAAGGATTCCCGGTTCGAATCCCAATCTGGGTGGAGTTTCCATGTTCTCCCCGTGTCCACGTGGGTGTCCTCCAGGTTCTCCGGTTTCCTCCCACAGTCCAAAAACATGGAACAAGGTCAAGGATCAATTGAGTTCTCCAAATTGTCCCATATAGAGTGTGTTTGTGTGAGTGTCTGTGTGCCCAGCTATAGCTTTGAGCGCCCTTGTCCTGGGTGTATCTGCCCAGCACCCGAAACGTTCTCCCTTGGATGGCCATGAGGAAACCCCCCCCCCCCCCAACCCTGGTAGAGGATAAAGCAGAAGATAATGGATGGATGGTACTAATAAAGGAATTATATTATCTCATCTTATCCATAGTACTTGGTTCTAAACCCTGATAAACCCCAAACTGTAAATTATCACCAAGAAGTTATTTAAAAACAAAAACTTAAAAGAAATTTGGTATATAATAGTATTACAAAACAATTTGTACCTCAGCAACCTAAATAGTTATATACATGGACATTGTAGTTTTGCGGCACGGTGGCTTAGTGGTTAGCATGTTAGCCTCTCAGCGCTAGGGATTCTAGGTCCAAATCCGAACCTGGGTGGATGTTCTAGTGTCATGTTCATGTTCTCGTGTCCACGTGGGTTTCCTCCGGGTTCTCCGGTTTCCTCCCACAGTCCAAAAACATGCATCAAGTTCATTTGCCCCATATAGAGTGTGTTTGTGTGTGTCTGTGTGAGTGAGTGTGTTCTCAGCGATGGACTAGCGCCCTGTCCTGGGTGCATCTGCCCAGCATCCGAAACGTTCTCCCCTGGATGGGCATGGGGAACCCCCTGCGACCCTGGTAGAGGATAAAGTGGAAGATAATGGATGGATGGACTTTGTAGTTCTACAATTACACTCTGTAGTCCATCTGTGTTTCTCTCCATAAGCTGCTCCATTTTGCTTACTGTGCTTTACACACAGAATTTGTCCTCCACATTTATCCCATCCGTGCAGTGAAACACACACATATGCACAGACTTGTGAAGTGAGCAGCCTTGTACGTGGTGCCCGGGGCAATTGGGGTTAATTCTACACAAATAATAGTTTAAATCATCAGTATGTACAAATGGGGAAGCATGCGGCTTAAAGGTTAACATGTCCGCCTCCCAGTGCTCGAGTTTTTATGTTCTCCCCATGGTTGTGTGGGTTTTCAAGGTTCTCCGGTTTCCCCCCACAGTCCAAAAACATGGATTCAAGGTCATGTTGAATTAGTTTAGTTGCTCTAAATTGCTCCTATGTAATATGTGTAGGAATGTCTTTCTGAGGGAATGAGTGTCCAGCGATTGATTGGCACCCTGTTCTGGGTGTATCTGCCCACCAAATGAAACGTTGTTCCTTGGATGGGCATAGGCACATGGGCATAACCCCCCTCCCATCCCTAGTAGAGGAATATGCGAAAGGTAATGTCTTTGTTTACTATTTATGTTTACTATTAGAAATCTATTCTGCCTACAGTGCTTACACACAGCAGAATGCATCCTCTAAGTTTAACCCATCCGTGCAGTAAACACACACATACACACACACTGGTGTTGAGAGCACACGTACTCGGAGCGGTGGGCAGCCTTGTACAGGGCACCCAGGGAGCAATTGGAGTTAGGTGCCTTGCCCAAGGGCACTTCAGCTGTGGTACTTGGTGGGACCAGAATTCAACCAGGGACCTTAGGTCGCTGAATAATTGTATCACATGTTTAATATGGCTTAATACAACATGCTCTGTATTGTAAGTTTTAGGTGTCTGTGAACAAAGAAGCTTTCATTATATATATTTAATAAATCCCTGACTGAAGTGCAACCTGTGCCCCTCATCCCTCTACCTACACTGAAGGTGGATCTCAGTGTGTTCTCCAAGCATTTTGAGAGCATTCACATCTGTACTTGATGCTGTCTACTCATTAAAAGCAGTTATTAGAGCCAGACCTGAACACGCCCCGAAGATCTGAAAGGTGCATTTTCCAACTGCTGTTTTAAAATATCTTTACAAGGGTTTATCAGGATTTAAAGATCTGGACTGAGATCCAGATCCACTTGAAGATAGTCAATACTACCTTATGGATACACAAAATAAAGCTTCTAAAATGCTTCTAAAGGTTTGTCAATTCTAGCATGATTTGAGTGAATAGACGTTAAGGTAAAGCATATCCATCCATTCATTATCTTATGCATTATCCTCTACTAGGGTCGTGGTGGGGTTCCCCATGCCCATCCAGGAGAGAACGTTTCGGGCGCTGGGCAGATACACCCAGGACAGGGTGCCAATCTATCACTGGGCACTCACTTACTCACTCACACTCTATATGGGGCAATTTGGAGAATTCAATTGACCTTGATCCATGTTTTTGGGCTGTGGGAGGAAACCGGAGAACCCGGAGGAAACCCACGTGGACACGGGGAGAACATGGAAACTCCACCCAGTTTGGAATTCGAACCGGGAATCCCTAGCGCTGAGAGGAGAACATGCTAACCACTAAGCCACCGTGCTGCCCGTAAAGCATTTCAGTTTAATTATAAATACATGGATTTTTTGTTTTATATAATTATCAGTCTTTGGTCACATGATATGTTTCAGGCTTTTACATTTCTCTCTTTATTTTCTCTCAACCTTTTCCTATTTAAACAGGTTAAACATGTAAATTATATACTAACAACACTGTGCCTTACAGGTATATGCCATGAATACAAATTATTGCAGGATTGTATGATTCAAATCTAATTATTTCCAACAATTTACATATGGGGTCGGCACGGTGGCTTAATGGTTAGCACATTCATCTCTCAGCACTGGGGATTCCAGGTTCGAATCCCAATCTGGATGGAGTTACCATGTTCTCCACATGGATTTCCTTCGGGGTTTTCTGGTTTCCTCCCACAGCGAAAGATATTTAAGGAAGGTATGAATGAATTTTAATAAGGTGCCAAAAATTTTGGCCAGTATATTTCATTTTGTGTCGAATAATTTATCCTCTTAGAAGAGGAAGATGTAAATGTCTCCATGAGCTGAAAGACTGAAATACTGGGAGAAAATTAAACCTTTAGACCTTTGTGTTGGTCCCAGCAAATAAGAAACATAAAACATTCATGCTTTCTACAACAAAGGGGAAAAATAGGTATGGTTATATGTAGCAGATGTCAGGAACACACCAAAACACATGCGAGAATTAAAATAGAAAAAGCCATATTAGTAAAAAAACAAACAAATGTTGGCCCACAAAAGCATCATTGATACGCTATACTCTCTGTGGATTGTCAACAAACAGGAAGAACTTTAGTTAACCCAAGATTCATTCAATCTGCTTAATCCTCTACAAGGATTGTGGGGGGGAGCCCATCCAGGGGTGAAAGTTTCGGGTGCTGGGTAGATACAACCAGGACAGGACACCAATCCATCACTGGGCACACTATTCACACAGACACCCACAGACTATATAGGGGCAATTTAGAGCAGCCAATTCACCTTGAAGCCATGTTTTTGGCCTGTGGGAGAAAACAGAACAGACATGGAAAGAACATGTAAATGCCACCCAGATTGGAATTCAAATCTGGATCCCCAGCACTGAACGTGTTAACCAACAAGCCACCATTCAGCCCACCAGCCAACACATAGGACATAAAAAAAAACCACAAAGCTGGTCTCTAGATCAGTGAAGATGTGTTTTCTAGAGTAAAGAATCATGCTCCTCCATCCGGGAATCTGATGGACAAGTCTGGGTTTGTGGTTGCCAGAAAAATGAAATTAGTTTGACTGCATTGTGCCAAGTGTAGATTTTGGTGGTAAGGAGATTATGGTGTTAGATTGTTTTTTAGGAGTTGTTAGAACCCATGTGCTCCCAACTTTGAATAGGAAGGAGTCATTCTTAAACTATTCCCACAAACAAGACTGCTCAGCAGTGCACAAAGCATGGTCCATAAAGATATGGATGTTTGGTGTAAAAGAACTTGACTCGTCTGCAGTCCTGACCTCAAAACTTTTGGGATCAATTAGAGGTGAAGGGCAAAAAAATGGTAATAAAATGACATAATTAAAAAAAAAAAAAGGTTAATACTCGTATTCCAATTATTGCTTTGATCAAGTATCATACTGTATCTGACAGATCTGTTAAATATATTTGTAGATATAGTCAGTGTGTGTACAATAACACCTTGTCACAGGTCTTTATGACACTACAAATTTTAACATGTATTTCAGTGGGATAAAGGGGTTCAGTTTGAACAAACACCACTGGCACCGATTGGCAGAGGCAACCAGGTCTAGCTTCAGCAATGCATTGCCTGTGCTTAACTAGATCATTTAATTGATGCTCAGTGAGCATAGCTGTTAAGTGAAGCGGCAAAGAAGCCCGCGGAGTTCCGACGCAAGCTGTTCACCTGCACACACGCGCACACACACAGCAACTACAGTACACACGGCATTAAATACTTCTCAGATAAATATAAGATACATTTTTGAACATGAGGCTAGACACTCATCAATTATTTAACACATTATCACAGAAACCATTTTAAGTGTGAATTATGAATAAGTTAAGATCGTCAGTCGTGAAATGTATGTATATACTAAGACTGTTGTGACATCACTTTAGCCACATATAGAGAGATGATACATGGTAGCTTACAATTATTATATTAGATTTACATTCAGTCATTTAGCAGACGCTTTTATCCATAGCGAATTACAGATGAGAACATCACAAGTCTCGCCTCTCAGCGCTAGGGATTCCCGGTTCGAATCCCCATCTGGGTGGAGTTTCCATGTTCTCCCCGTGTCTGCGTGGGTTTCCTCCGGGTTCTCCGGTTTCCTCCCACAGTCCAAAAACATGGATCAAGTCAATTGAATTCTCAAAATTGCCCCATATAGAGTGTGTGTGTGAGTGAGTGTGTGCCCAGCGATGGATTGGCGCCCTGTCCTGGGTCTATCTGCCGAGCACCCGAGACGTTCTCCCCTGGATGGGCATGGGGAACCCCACCGCGACCCTAATGGAGGATAAAGCGGGAGATAATGAATGAATAAATGAATGAATGAATGAACATCACAAGTCAGTAGTTAAGGAGAAACCAGCTACACTGTAGAATTATCAAACCTGATCATCATCTAATCTGGCTTTTTTTTCTTCATAGCATGTGTTTGTGGAAGAGATATGTTTTGAGATGTTTCTACGAGATGTTAAGTCACTCAGCCTTATGGGCCGAGTTGAGAAGATGGTTCCACCGTTTAGCAATGGTGAACGATTCGGCATGAGAATTAGAACCACGGGGAGGTAGAATCACCAGGCGACCATTCATCACTGCTAAATTGTGGAACCATCTTAAATATATAAATACTGTATATACATTAAGCACTTACTTGAAAAGTTATAAACTGTCAACTTAAAAAAATGTTTACTATAAAATTGACTACAGTTTATAAAAAATAAATAAATAAATAAATAAAAAGAAACAGGTGGCCATTAAAGATCATTAACTTACTAACTAATAACTAACTCTGTAATCTCAACAAACCACTGCACAAAGTATAAGGAATATGAAAAGCTGTCCAAGACAAACATAAAACAGCTAAGTTGTCTGCTAAAACACACAGTCGGCAAAAAGGGCCCAACAACGAAAAAAAAAAAAAAAACAGATGGCAAGAGATAACAGCCGTAGTCACCAATTACATCGCAAAAGACCTGCCTGTTCAAGCAGATGAAAGAGATGGCTTCAAAAAACTTCATGGATTGGCCAGACTCAAAACTCTTGAGGGTGTGGTGGCTCAGTGGTTAGGGTGTTGGGCTATCAATCAGAAGGTTGTAGGTTCAAATCCCAGGGCCACTGAAGTTACCAACGTGGGTCCTTGAGCAAGACCCTTAACCTTTATTGTTCCAGGGATGCCTTACCAACCCTGTGCTCTGCCCCCGACCAAGTTTGGGATACTTGTAAGTCACTTTGGATAAAAGCGTTTGCTAAATAACCAAATGTAATATAAATGTCTCATCAAGAATCTTTGGGATGTGCTGGAGAAGAATTTACGCAGTGATCCAAATCTCCAAAACAAGATTTTGGAAAAAAACAATCCAACTATAGACAGAAATAAATGTTGCGCCATTGCAGAAGTTTTTGAAATGATGCCACAGTGAATATATGCCGTCTCTGAGGTAAACATCTGTGCCTAATATGTGCGGTAATAAAAGTAGCGTGCCACCAGAGGTATGGTATGGTTTGTAAGGGTCATTTGTGACGTGCCGTGATATCATTTGTGGTATGAAGGATGTGCCCATGTCCTAAGGTATTTATATTGTTTTTATTATGTTACTTTTATGAATATTTCAAAGTTGTTTCTTGTGTTTTTCCATCTCGTTTTGGTTGGGTCCGGCAATGCCCACACCTACCACCATGCTGTGTACATTATACAGCATTACATAACCTATAATACAACTGGCAATAAACCATAAAATATAGAAAAAAAGAGTCCAAAATCGGGGGTTGGGGGAAACACGTGTCCTGTCTATTAGCAGCTGTATGCCTTGGAGGACTAGGAGAGCAAGACAAGTATAGGAATCTGGACACTGTTGCCTCCAAGCAACCATATGTCCATCCCAGTGCTTTCTCTTACGGCATTTCCGGTGTAATGTGCTATTGATGTATGTACCTTTTAAAAGCATTGCATGCACACAGCTATATAAATAAAATCATTAGGCTTAGTTGAGGAGAGGCGTCAACAAAGTAGTAGCATTGTGCCACGACATATTTTCATCAGTTGACTTATAGATATTAATAGTGTCATGTTTCCTCCGGTGCCTCAAAAGCAGAGCCAGTAACCGGAGTCAGTAATAGAAGCTTCACCTTCTTGGTGAGGAAAAAAATTTCTGCTTCGAACCGATTTTATCAAAATACATAAAAATATAAAGTATTTTTTATAAGTATAAAATATATATGTATATATGTGGGGCGGCACGGTGGCTTAGTGGTTAGCATGTTCGCCTCTCAGTATTGAGGATTTCCGGTTCGAATACCAATCTGGGTGGAGTTTCCATGTTCTACCCGTGTCTGCATGGGTTTCCTCCGGATTCTTCGGTTTCCTCCCATAGTCTAAACATGGATCAAGGTCAATTGAGTTCTCCAAATTGCACCATATGGAGTGTATCTGTGTGAGTGAATGTGCGCCCGGTGATGGGTTGGCACCCTGTCCTGGGTGTATCTGCCCATATATATATATATATATATATATATATATATACACACACACACACACACACACACACACACTCCAACCTATGTATTTTGAATTAACAGTTAAAAAAGAAAAGCAGAGGTTATGATGAATACAGTATTTTACTTTCACTCTACAAAGCCCAAAAAAGCACCAAGAGTTGCTCTATCTATATATATTTCAAGAAAATCATTTGATAATCCAGATAATAATCCAGATATGGTTTAAGGTACAAAAACAAACAAAATTAGGGTTTAACTTTAATTATTTTACAATTATAAAATTTTAAAAGCAATAGTTAATCCATTTCATGCCCTAAAACACAAAAGTCTGAAGCAGACACCAAGAACTAATTATGAATTCCTCCTGAGTGTTACAGCCGGCCAGGCACAGTTGGAGGCTCCCGTAACTTCCTAACATCCTCAACCTTTTAGTTTGATTATTACTGAAGCATGAATCTGTCAAGAACATGTAACATTGAATAATCCACAGGAGATAAATTAATAACTTTTTGATAACTCTATGTGATTACTGTTCAAAGCATCAACCAACACCCATTCTCCCCTGCTTTTCAGTACTGAAAACTTCAATTCAACATGAAAGACAAACCTCAACAAAGTCATTGCATTGATGATTGTGATGCAAGCCTTAAAGCCTTAACATAGTCTGCTTTAATGATTTTGCAGTGCATGATTTAAAGGAAAATATTTAAAATAATACAAAAAAAGACAACAGGGTGTTGCCATCAGCAATCCCACTAATAAAAAAATTCAGGTGTGCAGTGAACATTAAGAAACAAATATTACAAATAAGTAGATGAGCAGACTATTTAAAAAAACTTTGTTTATTAAACAAATGTTTAGAATTAAAATGCACTGAATTACAAAAACATTTTAGGCACTTTCCAAAAGGAAGGTTATTTTCCTATTTATGAACAATTTTGGGTCGGCACGGTGGCTTAGTGCACTAGGGATTCCGTTCGAATCCCAATCTGGGTGGAGTTTCCATGTTCACCCCATGTCCGCGTGGGTTTCCTCCCACAGTCCAAAAACATGGAGGTCAATTGAATTCTCCAAATTGCCCCATATAGAGTGTGTTTGTGTGAGTGAGTGATAGAATGGCGCCCTGTCCTGTGTGTATCTGCCCAGCGCCCAAAACGTTCTCCCCTGGATGGGCATGGGGAACCCCCCCGCGACCCTAGTAGAGGATAAAGCGGAAAATAATGGATGCATACATATATATATATATATATATATATATATATATATATATATATATATATATATATATATATATATATAAATAATAATTACATATAAATAAATAACGTTGATACAAAAATGAATGAATGAATGAACAATTTCGCAACGTGCAGTGAACTACAGTAAAATACTTTCTAAATTTACAATTAATCTTTGCAATTAATTTGCAATTAATCTTCTGAGGAACTTAAACGAAAGCTGAGATTTTATTTAATAGGTTGTGGCGTCAATCTTACAACCTACAACAAGCGGCTCGGCGGAAAACCTGCGATGTAAATTTAAAGGCACAAAAGTGGCTTATCGGATATCTGCACCTCTCATTTCCGACATATCTGCCCGAGGATTGTTCGAGTGATATGTGCTCCGGCTTCAGAAAAGACAGGCAGAGGAAGAAAGTGGGGACATAAATATGAGCCTGCCGCCCCTCCGAAAAAGACTGGACACTTTCCTCCTTCCTTCTGTCATTCTCTCACACGGTTCTCCTGCCCACTTCCTTCGAAACATTACCACACAGCCCCTCTGCCAGTGTAGCCTGAACTTCCCACTGCAATTAGTTATAAAAACTTTTCAGTCAGCCCACACGTGGTCTGTTTTTTAAGGAGCTGCGTCCCCCTCCTCACGTGGTCCATGGACTATTGAGTCGTCACAGGCCCCCTGAATGATTGCTGAAAAATAAGGAGGTACAGACAATGCTTGGCCTTGATTAATTCAATTCTTTCAGGACCATGCACCGTCGTCCAGGCAGCTCCAGACAAATGCTGCTTTAATGCTTGGGTTAATATACTATTATGTTTAGATTCAGAAGTTGTCCACTAATATATATATATATATATATATATATATATATATATATATATATATATATATATATATATATATATAAAAAATTCATTGCCGATAAAGTATTAGTACATAAGACATAAGACACAATCGTATTAATAGAAGTGCGTTTACAAAATAACAGATAACTGACCTGATCTGTCCGACATGCTGCAATGTTGCAGGACTCTGTCATGATTCAGTAACACCTGCTATTTCTCTCGGGTCCACTCTCAAGTTCTGCATTCGCACCTTTCCATTCGGTTTTGTACAGAGCGTGTGCACGGGAAAAGAGGTGGAGACTGTCCTTTTAGCCAAGCTTGATTAATGCCTGAATTATTTTCACCTCATTTCGTCTAAGGGAGTTCTGCTTCCTCTCTGCCTTTCTCAATCATTCGGCATCTCTCTCCCTCCCATCTCCTCTCGTCCCTCACTGTTATTCCCTCCCTTGCCTCACCTCCCCTTCCTTTTCAGCCTCCTTCGGCTTTATTTTAAGTTCGAAAAAGTGCCCCCGCCTTCATCAAAGGAGTGTGAGGTGGGGTGGGCTAAGCAGATCCATAGCCTTTGCCTCTACTTCTTCCATGAATGGAGTCGTTGTCATTCCAAGCACTTTGGGTGCATACTGAGTAACGGGAAGCTGCTAGCTTAGCTGCCTGGAGCTTGCTACATGAAAGGCAAAAGAGAGAGGAGGCTGTGTGCGTCCATCGTACATGGTACCACGCTGTCCAACCAATCTTTCTTCTTGTTTTCCAAGCAGCTGTACTGAGCCCACCAATGCTACCCATTCACAGACACTTGACTCTCAAATCCTTGTCCATCGACACTGCCAAGACATCCGTAAGGTCGCACAAGAGGCCAAGGGAGGTACGAAGACTGTCCTCCGTCCACACTCGCTGCAATTCTTTCTCTTTCACCGGGACTCAAGTGCAGCATATTGAACACGGCGACCGGTTTCAAGATCCAGTGCAAGATGGTGTCACTTGCAGGAAGAACACAGCTGCACCACAATGCATGGGAAAAAGATACTGAACAGAAGCAAAGTTTGCACAAAAGCAAGCTTTCAATAGACACTCTTGGCGGTAGCCTCAACCGAGTATCCTGTTAGTGGTGTCAGAAGTTGACAGGCGTCTGGCCATACGCCTAATGAGCGTTTAATGAAGGTGAACAATGAATGCCGCATGTTCAATAAATGCCTTGTGTTGATATGTTGAGGGCAAAGGCACAATTTTTTTTTTTTTACGTATATTTTGGTTAATTCTATAGACTAATCATTTTGCGCGGAGGACGAAAAAAATAAAGGTACAACCTGATAACTTATATAACCAAATCATACATATATATATATATATATATATATATATATATATATATATATATATATATATATATATATATATATATATATATATATATATATATATATATATATACACACACACACATACACATACATACACTGTATCCAGATACACCCAGGACAGAGTGTGTGCCCCTATTGCTGGGCACACACTCACTCACACAAACACACTCTATACGGGGGGGGCAATTTGGAGAATTCAATTGACGTTGATCCATGTTTTTGGACATGTGGGAGGAAACCGGAGAACCCGGAGGAAGCCCATGCAGACACGGGGAGAACATGGAAACTCCACCCAGATTGGGATTCGAACCGGGAATCCCTGGTGCTGAGAGGCGAACGTGCTAACCACTAAGCCACCGTGCCACCCATATAAAATTCACGTATTCAAAGAAAAATGTGAATATTTATAGAGAAGCCACCTTAGTGCGCTATTTTCTGTTTCCCACTTACTATATACATGGACTTCGTAGTTTTACAAATATAGATCATAGTGTATTTTACACCTAGGCCATCAGTTATGAATTACCGTCTGAATTAATCTTATTTAATTAATAATTAATAATTAATCTTATTATGAAGAAATGCAGAATAAAGAGACGAAGTGAATATGCTGACGTGACGTTAGCCTGCTAGAAAGCTTTGGTATCAAGGATTCAAAATCTAATTGGGATTATTTAACGCAACCGGGCCATGAAATTCATTCTGAAAGTGTGGGCAGAATTATTTCCAACTTGGCAACCAGCGATACTGAAACGTACTCACTGCTCAACTTAATCACATTTAATATACCGTAGCTATAAGTGGAACAGTGGCTTAGTGGTTAGCACATTCTCCTCTCAGCACTAGGGATTCCCGGTTCAAATCCCAATCGGAGTGGAGTTTCCATGTTCTCCACGTGGGTTTCCTCCCACAGTCCAAAAACATGGATCAACGTCAATTGAATTCTACAAATTTCCCCATATAGTGTGTGTTTGTGTGCATCTGTAAGAGTGAGTGTGTGCCCAGCGATAGATTGGCGCCCTGTCCTGGGTGTAGCTGCCCAGTACCCGAAGCGTTCTATTTATTTATTTGATTAATTATATTTATTAATTATCTTTTTATTACTGCAATGTTTTCTATAATTCTATAAGGTAGCTTAGTCATCTCACACCTGATTTGTGCAGTTAAAATCTGTCAGCTCTGCATTTTCCAGAGTATTTAATTGTTAATTGGCTCTTATTATGCCGTAGAGACAGAACCTGTCAGTGTGGACCAGCTTTGTGGTGTTCCACTTCCCTTAGTTATAGTACACAGGAAATGCTGAGCTTTTTGAAGCAAAAACTAGAACACATTGTACGTAGCATTTATTTGTGAAAGGCTAAATAAATGTGTTCATTCTATAAGATTTGGAAACAAACGTTTGCTCATTAATTTCAAATTTGTGAGCTTATGGACATGGTAGCTCGGTGGTTATGATGTTGGGCTATCAGTCTGAAAGCTGGCAGTTTAAAGGTTGCCACTGAGGGCCTCATTACTCCATGTCTAACCCTGTGCTTTAACCCCAACCATCAAGCCAGTCAAGTACCTTAACACTAAATTCATCCAGCCTTGCCTTTATGGACCTTGCTTTTCGCTCAGTGACTAAAACAGAAAAGGGTCTTCCCCAAACAACCCTTACAATGTTGAACACAACGAATTGTCCAAAACTATGTAAACATTTTGTATATCCATCCATCCATTATCTTCCGCTTTATTCTATAATAGGGTGGCGGGGGGTTCACCATGCCCATCCAGGGGAGAACGTTTCGGGCGCTGGGCAGATACATCCAGGACAGGGCACCAATCTAACGCTGGGCACACACTCACTCACTCAGACACGCACACATACACACTCTATATGGGGCAATTTGGAGAATTCAATTGACTTGATCCATGTTTTTGGACTATGGGAGGAAACCGGAGAACCCGGAGGACACAGGGAGAACATGGAAACTCCACCCAGATTGGGATTCGAACCGGGAATCCCTAGCGCTGAGAGGCGAACTTGTTAACCACCAAGACCACGCCCCATTTTGTATATATATGTGTAAAAAAAAAAAAAAAAAAAAAAACAATGTGTATACTGTGGTATTAGCCTTCACTTTGAAACAGCAGGCCTATTTGTCTCTATTTCAACATAATCTTTCACACCCTTTTTAAATTTACAGTTAATTAACCATGCTGGTAATTTATGTACTGCCTATTAAATATCACCTGCAGAAAAAAAATATGGCTTGCTGTAATGGGGGATACGAATGAGGACCTGAAATAATTTCTCACCAACAGGAATGGGCTTTATTAACAAATGTTAAAGCTGAAAATCCCACTCCTGACGTTCCATGGATCTCTCTTCGCGGGATGAGATGTTACAGCTTATAAAGCCTGCACATGATCATCAGGCAAAGCGTCAAGTGCGTTATTTACTGTCAACGAACAACTCATTCTCCCATTCTCTCATTCTGGATAAGTGGTAACTGCATACATTCTTGGCAGGTTTTGGGGACAAACAATATTTAACGTCCCTGGGAACTCGTACCGGGCAGGACGGTGGCATGGTGGTTAGCATGTCTATGACCTGTCTATCTTTTATTCTGGTGATGATGATGTAAGATTGTCTCATCTCATCTTCTGCTTATTTCTCGGCTTAAGTTGCCCCCAGAATATTCCTTATGCCCATTCAGGGGGGAACGTTACGGGCACTGGTCAGATACACCCAGAACAGGGCGCCAATTCATCGCTGGGCATGTTGACTAACACACACAATGTAGTGTCAATTTAAAGCAGCTAATTCAATTGAATAAATTATTTTTGACTCATTTTATAATTACTGACTATCCAAAACCATCCATCTGTAAAAAAAAATCTTAAACAAGGACTTCAACAAACTTTCATTTAACGACAGTTTGGTCACAGGGAGAAAATGGAAATTCCACCTGGATCAACCACTGAGTGGTGGATGTGTTAACCGCTAAGTCACCGTGCCGTGACTCTATTTGTGTAGTAAATGCCTTGTAAGGCATAGCTCAACCTGGAAATGGTATCAATAATTTGCTATTACAGAAATACTCAGTGTTTCACACTCAGGGTCAACTACTCTTAAGCAATAAAGAGCTAAAACGCATACACCAACTGTGTTATGCGCACAAAAAATTGACAGTAAATGAGCCCATTCAAGCATCCTTAATTGAACAGTTTCATGCACATGTTAAAACAAATACCCGCCCACAGTGCTCCAGGCAGAGTGTTGCGACTGAGCAACAGACCTGGCAGGGAGTTTGACACCGCCTTCATTATAGCATCCAACAGCAGCAGCCAACTCCTATTATTTAAAAATAAAAACAGCACATTATGGTGCTCGTCTAATGAGGATATGAACACTGGCTATTTGGACAGTTCTATTTCAATGGAAGGGCAAGCTAAAAAAAAGACACACCAAATAAAAGGGAACACATACAGAAGATAACCTCAAAGAATGGGAGCATGTATTCGGGCAGTTAGCGGTGTTATCTGGTTTGTTGAAACGGCTATTTAGGCCTCGTTAGATAATAAAACCTCCTTAACTCTTTTTTTGCTGTTTGTTTCTGTTTTTAATCTCAGTTTTTTGAATCTTTGTAACATAACATATGGTCAGCCTGATCAGCAAGATAGATAGAAAACATTGAGGAAAAACATCACCCCAATCTGGTATTCATAATGCATTATTAACACATTTAAAAAGATTTTTAAAAGTATTCATAATGCTTTATAACACTTGACATAAACATTTGGTAATGTCCATAGATGTACATAACCACACTTATTAAGTGTTATTAAGTTTCAATTCCATTTGCGGTAGCACTTTATTTATTACAGAATTCGGACTAAATAAAAAGTGGAAAGCTGTATTCATAATGCATTCATAGAGCATTTATGTAGTTTTTATAATGCTTCATAATACTTGTCATAAGCATCCATATATGTAAATAACCACACTTATAAAGTGTTATAAGAACATGCCATAAGGCTTTATAACACAAAGTGGCATAATACATTATAAATGATATATTCTTACTGTTTAAACTTATTATAATGTTTGTGTTTTAATGGATTATTTTCCTGAAAATGCTCAGAACTGTTTTTAAAACCTTAAAAGCTCTCTTAACAGGCATAAAGTAATGTGTCGTCACTGATTACCTTTTTGAAACAGACTGCAAACTTAGTAGTACATAATGCCTTATAAAAGCTTATAAATGCTCTTTAAAGACTTTAAGTAAAGTGTAATCATCTTGTTTTAAGTAAGAATGTCTAAACATTCAAATGTTCAAAAGGTTAAAAAAATTAATATTATGATGCATTGTCACTGTGTTATGAAGCCTAATCAAATTGTTATAACAATGTATGACTATGATTATGAACATATTTGTACATTAACAAAGGCATATGGCAAATGTTTTAAAGCTTTATAAATGCACTTACAGTATAATTAATGCATTATGGATACCGGATTCATAGAAAGTGTTTCTAAGATTTTTGTTTATAATAACATTGCGTATTATGTTGTTGTTAATAATAATAATAATAATAATAATAATAATAATAATAATAATAATAATAATAATAATAATAATAATATTATTATTATTATATGTTATTTTAATACCTTCTAATACATTCTCCTTTCTAAGTTATGATGCTTGCATTTGTTAGAAATCTAACAGAGGCATTTGCGTTTTTTATATATATTTTACATTATATATATGTGTGTGGGAGGAAACCGGAGAACCCGGAGGAAACCCACGCAGACACGGGGAGAACATGGAAACTCCACCCAGATGGGAATTCGAACCGGGAATCCCTAGCGCTGAGAGGCGAACGTGCTAACCACTAAGCCACCGTGCCGCCATATATATATATATATATATATATATATATATATATATATATATATATATATATATACATATACATATACATATACATATACATATACATATACATATATATATATATATATATATATATATATATATATATATATATATATATACACACACACACACACGCAGCATATATATATATATATATATATTATATATACGGGCCAATTATATATATTTAGGGGAGAACTGGGCACGTTGGGCAGACAACTAGAACAAGGCGCCAATCCCAAACACACTTACTCACAGCCAATGTACTGTGAATTCTTGAATTCATGTTTTTAGACGCACACAGACATATGGAGAGCTCCACCCAGATTGGTATTCGAACCTAGATCCTCAGCACTAAGCCAACATATTAACCACTATATATGTATATAAAAAAACAGAACACCTTGCAGAACAAGAGAACAACCTAAACCTAAAAAGGATGCAAGGCAAGTTTTCTTAGTTCCACATTTTGGATTCCCCATTCCGTCAGCTCATTCCACAATTTTTAATGAAGCTTGGTTTAGAAGATTAGACATGGCAAACCCATCATACTGATAAGAGTGATTAAGTTTTGTTCAGGAAATTAAGCGTCTTGATCACCCTCCTGCTGCAAGACCCAATTAAGGCTCATAACTGTGACAGCTTATTTGCTGGTACTCTGTGTCCATGAAGTGGACGAAGTCCACAAGCTGTAACATTACAAATCCATCACCATGCCCTGTGTAATCATCTTATCTCATTTTATTATCCACTAATTATCTACTAGAGTCTCAATACACAGTGCTGGCAGAGTCAAGCTCTGGTCCAGTTGTATGCTTGCGATGGATACATATTCACAATCCCAGGTTTCGATATTGTCCATCCACACTGTGTAAAAAAAAATGTATTTTTTGTAGTCACAATTTTATTCTGATTTTTACTACCTGTCGCTTGTAACTATAGTTGATGTTGAAATAATAAGCTGGTAAATTGAGAACTTTGCTTAATTCTTAATAAGTCACCACCCTATCCAACAGTCACCCTGCATTTTATTAATACACAAGTCAATATTAAAATTCCAGGCATTGCCATTTCAGTCAGTGGCCCACAACACAACGAGGGAAAGTATAACAGCAATACTGAATTCCGCACTCTAACTCTGCATTGACTTTTATTTAGAAAGAGCACAATGTAAATAGATATAGCAGGTAGAAAAAAGATTTAACATTTGTTATTGGCGTTAACTATATCAAATCTGTAAGATCAGAATTCAGCAATTTGCCAAAATCTTAAATGTGACCCAGTATGGCACCATAAACTGTGTAAATTCAGAAAGCGCAAAAATTTCGAAAAAATAAAATAAAATATGGGAAAATTAAATGATGTTAATTAAACTGAATGTAAATAAGAAAAAAAAAAAAAAAAAAAAAAAAAATATATATATATATATATATATATATATATATATATATATATATATATATATATATATATATATATATATATATATATATATATTTTTTTTTTTTTTTTTTACTCCATTGTAGCACAATAAACTGAAAAATATTCTATTACAGGCATTGTCATATGGGCAGGCTCATGTTAATGTTGAAGATGTTGCAATGATGGATAATACTATAATACTATTACTAATAATACTATATAATATTATAATACTATAATAATACTATTACTAATAGCACAATGTAAAATACTTATAGCAAGTACAAAAAGTATTCAACATTTGTCATTGGCGTGAACTACAGCAAATCTGTAAGATCAGAATTCAGTAATTTACCAAAATCTTAACCTTGACCCAGTATGGCACCATTAACTGTGTAAATTAAGAAAATGTAGAAATTTAAATAAAATAAGATATGGGAATGCACTGGGACTGGATCTGGGACCCAATGGAAAGTACAGGCTTTGAATTTACCAGGGAGGAAGTGCAGTTTCAATCATCTCTGCTTAACCAGGCATTTCCTAGTCAAGGCACGTTGGTTCTACTGAAGAGTGAAAACAAAAGAGCCTCAGTAAAGACCAAAATACTACTGACTAAAATGTTACTTTTTCGAACTTGAGGTCACTGTGTGATACTTCAACCTGTTTTTAATCTCGAGTGGCATGTCAGACCAACATGAAACTCTCAGACCCAAAAAGTGAAGCCTCCACCAACTAAATAAACGTCACAATTTTCAATTCCTTTAAAAGGCAACAATAAGGTGAGAATGTAGCACAATGTTGAGACAGGCTGTAAGAATATTCCGAACACAACGTTCCTCTGCCAAAACATTCAGAGCACTTTAGATTTTGTGTATCGAATAAACATTTCATGCCACTTAATATTTCTAGTATGAACATGTGACTTTTCTTCCTTTGTTACAAGTAAACAAAGTAGTCTTAAAATGAAAGTCATTCTCTTTCATGTACTTATCAAAGAAATGTCAGCTTTCAGTCAATTAACAGGAACTTTCTTTCTAATAAAAAAAAAAAGTATAATAGTAATTAAATAAAAATAAAGAAAAATAAAGAAAATAGGTTAACCATTTAACCATCCATTATTTTCTGTTTTATCCTCTACTAGGGTCGCTGGGGGTTCCCCATGCCCATCCAGAGAAGAAGGTTTTGGTGCTGGGCAGATATACCCAGAACAGGGTGCCAATCTTTCGCCGGACAAACACTCACTCACACAGACACACACAAATACACTCTATATGGGGCAATTTGGAGAATTCAATTTATAAGACTTTATAAGTGCTCATTATAAAATAATAAATACTTATAAAAGCTTATAAATGCTCTTTACAGACTTTAAGCAAATATCTAAACATCCATGCCCATCCAGGGGAGAACATTTCAGGCGCTGGGTAGATACACCAAGGACAGGGTACCAATATATCTCTGGGCAAATTTACTCACACACACAAACACACTCTATATGGGGCAATTTGGTGAATTCAATTGACCTTGATCCATGTTTATGGACTGTGGGATGAAACCGGAGAAACCCGCATGGACATGGAGAGAGCATGGAAACCCGAGATTGAGATTCGTGAGAGGAGAACGTGCTAACCACTAAGCCACCCATAGGAAAACTAGATAGGCCAAATATGACCACTCACACTAAAAGCAAAATGGGTAACATTTTCTATGAATCCTGTATTCATAATGCATTATATGTGCATTTATAAAGATTTATTGAAAATGCTTTATAACATTTGTCCTAAGCCTTTGTTAATGTATAAGACTTGTATAATCATAGTCATTAATTGTTATAACAATTTGACATACGACTTTATAACACAGTGACATAATGCATTTGCATTTGAAGTTATGGTGGCTTAGTGGTTGGCACGTTCTCCTCTCAGCGCTAGGGATTCCCAGTTCGAATCTTAATCTGGGTGGAGTTTCCATGTTTTCCCCGTGTCCACGTGGGTTTCCTCCGGGTTCTCAGGTTTCCTCCCACAGTCCAAAAACATGGATCAAGGTCAATTGAATTCACCAAATTGCCCCATAAAGAGTGTGTTTGTGTGTGAGAGTAAATTTGCCCAGAGATATATTGGTACCCTGTCCTTGGTGTATCTGCCCAGCGCCTGAAATGTTCTCCCCTGGATGGGCATGGATATTTACACATTTGCTTAAAATCCGTAAAGAGCATTTATAAGATTTTATAAGTATTTATTATTTTATAATGAGCACTTATAAAGTCATTTTCAGGAAAAGCATTCATTATAACACAAACGTTATAAGGCTTTATGTTTCTGGACTCTATAATAAGTTGATGAACATAAAATATATAATTCATAATGCATTATGCCACTTTGTATTATAAAGCCTTATGGCATGTTCTTATAACACTTTATAAGTGTGGTTATGTACATATACGGATGCTAACGACAAGTATTATGAAGCATTATAAATGCACTTATAATGTATTATGAATAACACTTCCAATTTTTTGTTATTTCGAACTATTATTATCTATAATGAATAAAGTGTTTCTGCAAACTTAACACTGAAAAAAGCTTAAGATTCCAGTTATTTAGGATGAAATAGCCAAAAAAAAAATTTCCGCTTAAGACTTTTGTATGGCTTTCAACAATATACTGTAGAGTCTCAGATAAAAACTCAGAAATCATACCCCAGCAAAATTACATTATCACACACAAAATAAAAATAAATAGAATGTACTTTTTTGATGTTTCATATATTCATTCATTATCTCCCGCTTTATCCTCTATTAGGGTTGCGGTGGGGTTCCCCATGCCCATCCAGGGGAGAACGTCTCGGGCGCTGGGCAGATACACCCAGGACAGGGTGCCAATCCATCGCTGGGTACACACTCACTCACACAGTCACACTCTATATGGGGCAATTTGGAGAATTCAATTGACTTGATCCATGTTTTTGGACTGTGGGAGGAAACCGAAGAACCTGGAGGAAACCCACGCAGACACGGGGAGAACATGGAAACTCCACCCAGATGGGGATTAGAACCGGGAATCCCTAGCGCTGAGAGGCGAACGTGCTAACCACTGAGCCACCGTGCCGCCATGTTTCATATATGAACATCAAAATCAGAAAATGGCTTTAGATGAGACTTGCACTTATACACATAGCACTGAAACACAGCCTCAGTACACAGATTTACCCCTGTTTGCAGACTTGAAACTGAGAATCAGTAAGTTTGCACGAATGTGCAATGTTTTCAAAAGCATCAAATAAGTAACATATTTTTAGTCGAGTGTAAAGTGCCAAACTATAATCCCATATATATATCTGAGCTCCAGCTTCATTTAGATTTATTTAAATGAGCAAGCCGGTTACTGCAACAGTTAGAATTTCCATGTGCTCTGGATTAAACCTTAACAATGCATGCAGCAGGGTATGAAAGGCTTTTATAAAACATTTTCTCCCTAAACTCTGCTGTTGGGCTGCAAGCACAAAAAGCAGATCAAATGTGGAAACAGTTGTGCAGCAAGAGGCAATAACATCTTTATAGCATCACATATTTTGACACTATAATGATTTGAACTTTTTTTCAACTTTGAAACTTGGTAAATAAAAGAACTCTGTGATGGGCAGACTAGTATTTTACAAAGTCTTAATCTATTATCATCTTCATGCATAGCCATCTCAGGGTTTACAGATGCTAAGAAGAAGAAAAAATATCCAGTGGGCAGCAGTTTTCAGGGTGAAAATGTGTTGGAGGTGGAGACTAATTGGAGTTAAAAACCACTTGGAAGACCAGTGCAGAACACAACGAACCTTAAAGCAGAGGAACACACCAGGTGCTACAAATACCAACTAACCCCAAGCAAATTAGGCTACAATTTACACACAAAACAATAGATAGAAGATTAATAAAATACTGCCTGGTCTGATGAGTCTCTGTATTTTGACTGAACGATCAAATTCCTAAACTAAAGCTATAAATGATGAGGCATAATCAAGCACCAGGTTCATAAACACATGGTTCACAAGTTCAGTTCGTCTCTCGCTGGCCAACACAGACGAATATTTTTGCAATGCACGGGAAAACAAAGTTTTAAATATTTTGCCCTTCCTGAAAGGGCCCCAGCTGCTAATTATTTACAAATAGAGTCTTCCTCGCCTCTGGGGAGAACAAGGCTCAGTGGAAAGGCTCAAATCAAGCCGGAAAATGCACACAACATGCACATTTTAACAAACATATGTGACCATCGGCAAGGACGAAAGAGGATTTAGCTCATCTTATTTTTATTGTAGAAAAAGAATACGCAAACCTCATGGGAACAGCAAAAGAGGAAGAAAAAGATAAAAAAATAAATAAAATAAAAAAATAAATAAAAATAACAAGTGTTAAATGTATTAAAATTATGGGGAATTAAGTATGGACAAAATATTTTAGCTTAGCTTTCAGCTATTTAATTAATCTGAAAAAAATATTTTTACCTGTTTATCTGTTGATGATGGTAATTAAACTGAATGTAAATAAGAAAACAGAAAATATTAAATATTTTATATATCAAAAAAAAAAATAAATAAATATATATATATATATATATATATATATATATAAATAAATTGTCTTGCTCCGTTGCTTGCTTCGTTGTAGGACGATAAACAAGAAAAAAAAAAAAAAAAAGGTTTATATATATAAAAAAAAAAATATATAAATAAACTGAATGTAAATAAGAAAACAGAAAATATTAAATATTTTATATATCAAAAAAAAAAAAATAATAAATGTATATATAAATTGTCTTGCTCCGTTGCTTGCTTCGTTGTAGGACGATAAACAAGAAAAAAAAAGTTTATATATATATAAATATATATATATATATATATATATATATATATATATATATATATATATATATATATATATATATCTTACTCTGTTGTCGGACGATAAACAACCATTAACTGTTCTATTACACTATTAATATTAATAACTGTTCTATTACAGGCATTGTAGTATGAACATCATGTTGTTGATGATGTTGCAATGATGGAATATAATGCTTTTAGCTTGTGCTAGTATGTATGTCACACTTACTGTCACATGATTATTATTAAAAACTGCCAATAGTTTTGTTTTTTCATCTAGTCAACTTCTTTCATTCATTCACTCATTATCTCCCACTTAAACCTTCTAGTCAAAGAAATAAAACACTAGCTACAAATTGGCATTCTTATTTTTATTAAAATAAAATAGCAGAGTTGAAAATCAATAATATAAATTCTAGTAGCTCCTTCAGTTAACAGGGCAGCATGTTTTCTCATTGGCAAATACTGGCAGAGCAAACAGATTTCAATGTAAATTCCCAACAGTTGACATGTGTTTCCACAAAGTCAAGGCCGTATGCTACAACATGTCGAACTGTCCAGAGAAGATCAGAGATAAACGATTTGGTGAGAACATGCTGCTTTTAGACAATGCGTAAAAAAGTTTCAAAATTTTTGGCCGTAAACAACCTCAAAAGAGTGTGAACTGTTTTAGAGACTCTTTGACATGGAAAGCCTTGAAGTGATGAAGAATCCTGGGAGGCCTGGCAGTGGGGAAATACCCTGAGAACTATAGACCCTCCTCCCCCATCCTATGTCTGCATCTCTTATTGACCAAGGCAATAGGAGAGCAGGTTAGATTTAAGTACCATAAATTAGTCATTAAGCTATGATAAACAAGATAACACAGAGACAGGAAAATGTAGGGATTAATGGGCCAATCTTAAAACCAAAGAGCATCCCGTATATTTCAGCCGGTCATGTTGTGTTTAGCTTCACCCCTAATCTGAGCACCTCCCGATATAAAAGGCGAAAGGAAGCAAAACAGAAAACCGAAATTTTCAGCTTGAGTGATTTCTTCAAACAGAATCCAAATGCCGAGGCTCAATGGGGCCTTTTGGCGAGAAAAGGTCTTTTTTTATATAAGGAAGCGCAGCAGTGGACGTGTTTAGCATTTGGTGGCCCTTGTACTCACATTGTGCCTTCTCCACGGTCAGTTCCTGACCCAGACTTAGTGCAGTGTACTGCAAAGGCTTCAAACCAAAACAGAACTCATGTTTGACTTTCCCTTTGCTCCACCACATCTGTTCCCATGCCCCTAAAGGCAGCATGATGCACGCAGCCCAGCAGAGACCTGAATGATACACACTGGAGTTAGCGATCAACTCGATATTCCCTTATGTAAGTCCAAAATTTCAACTTGTGATGACGTGCTTTTGAGCGAGGTTTCTATATAGTAACATCGTATTTAAGTGCCGCTAAACCCATATAGACGTATATACATGTGCTTTTGTTAAGCATTTGGCAGGCAAGTGACAGAGAGGGACAATGAGCAGCGAGATGAGGAAAACAATGAGCTACGATGAGCTTATATTTCATTGTCTTCACATCAAGAGCCTCTTTAATCTTAACAGCTTCTGTCCTGAGATTGCGTGGAGGTAAAGCCTATTCAAGACCTTGGCACCAGCCTGGATGTCATTGTGTTGAATGACAGTACAAACACTAATCTTCCCTCCTGGATAATGGGACACTTGCACTGCTTCTGTGAAGTAAGCAAAATTGTCCTGTATTCAAAAGGAAAGGCACCTTCGATCACACAGTACTCCAAAAACATTTTTTGTTTATGTTTTACAGAACAACAACAAAGTCAATCGAGACCAAGATGTATAAAAGTTACCTGAAAAGCACTGGCTTATAGGGTGAGGGTATGAAATATTAATATAGAAGTCTTAATGATGCATGTGTATACTGACAATCATGGCAGATCTATGATATACACAGTAAACTGAAAAAGTACATCATGTTCAAGACACTTATTATAAGACTCAACATTTTTGCATAAGGTAAATGTAAAATTAATTTACATAAAATACATAAGGTAACACAGAAATAAAGCTTTCAGATATAAAGCTTATAGACTAAATAAAGATTTCAGGGGATTTATCGAGATATAAACATTGCATTTCTCCATATATTTCTTCAGCTGAACTTTGTCTGCTTTTTAATGTTTCATGTCATTAGTCTGTAAATCATAATAATAATAATAGATTTTACTTTTTAGACATTCAAACAATTAAGTTTTATGGGCTAGTTTTATTTATAAGATGTTGGAAAGCTGCTTTACTATTAACATTTTCAATATCTGAATAATTATTAATTAATTTATTCATTCAATAGCTTCAAATTAATTTTTCATTATGGTCACTGGGGTGTTCCCCATGCCCATCAAATTGTGAAGGTTAGGGGAGCTGGGCAGATACACCCAGGTCTATCGCTGGGCACGCTCACAGACACACACAAACACTATATGAGAGTATTCAATTGACCTTGAATCCATGTTTTTGGATTGTGGGAGGAAACAGGACAACCCAGAGGAAACCCACGTGGACACGGGGAGAACATGAAAACTCCACCAGGTTCGGGATTCAAACCTGGATCCCCAGCGCTGAGAGGAGAACGTGCTAACCAAATATCTAAACAGAATTTATTCAATTTAATGGTACTAGATCTTAATAAGTATATTTACCATGGGAACACATGTATATTTCTTCATACTAAGGGTATCAAACACAAATATTCAACATTAATTACAGTTAATCATTGTAATAAATAATTTCAGATGGCTTCAATTTACAAGAAAGTAATATAATATAAGCATATAGACAAATTCTGGAGTGGGTCAATAAGATCAGCGTGGAAGGATCCATGCCAATTGTAAGTAAGTTCTATGAACGCTCATGGTCCTGTAGCTTTTAAAACTAGGTAACCAGACACGGGTTAAAGAAAAAAGGAAGGATTTGTCATAAATATTAATATTTACTTGAATCCTATGGTCTAACATGCTCTATTTAACACTGCAGCTGTACTTAAAGTTCGAGTGCCTGGTCAATTTCTACATTAAACTGGATTATTAGATAAAAACACTCAAATGTCTTTATCTTTAATGCACAGAAACTATTTATTTAATGAATAAACAGACGTGGGGAAATATTACTGATTTAATTCATAACACATTAAATTAAGCTTTAAATCAATCTGCAAAAATCAGATTTACATATGTTGCCTATATAAAAAAAACATTTTATATACAACAATATATTTTGGGATGAATTAGACTCACTTTGTGCTAAAAATTACATTTCATTCCATTATTCTTAAACATTATTAAATTTCGCAAGTTTTAATTACATTCGAGACTTCAATTAAAACATTAGTTAAACATTACTATAATTTTGATTACAAGTTCTAATACTCCTCCTCCTAATACTACTACTAATTAGAAGTGATGGGTATAGTATAATAAAAAAAATGACAAATGCATTTCATTTAATAATAAATGTGCCATAATAAATACCACCGAAAACCATACATCTAAACCCATTTTGTAATTAGGATTTTGTAATTAGGAATGTTAACATTGTGTAGTCAACATCATTAAATGCAAAGGTATTTAGTCTAGCTTAGCAGTAATTTTAGAGTGGTGTTTGCAAGCATTCCTAACTGCATGCAATGACAAGCTTTTAACAATCTCCCTGCACCTCAAAGTCAGTACAGCACTAACTGATCTGCGCACATTGCACATTTTACCTCCTGAATGTAATCAGTGTGCTCCTTCTACTGATTAACAATAATTATGCTCGGCTGTTCATGCTGCAGTAATATATATATATGTATATATATATATATATATATATATATATATATATATATATGAACTAATCTGCAGATAAAAGCATCCAACAGCAACAGAATGCCTCATACTGTCTATGTAGTCCCATATTGTAGATTAAAATGTGCTCACTTGACATTTTTATTTGACTGACAATGCATGAACAATGCTGATCATGAACATTTATCTCAGAATACTTAAAAATTAAAGTCTGAAATGTCAACTGCTGATATTAAAAGGGTAAAGGAATTTCTCTGCTAAAACACCCGGGGTAGTGAAATATGAAAAAGCACATGAGAAATAACAAAGATCAGAGCCCTTATAAGTCACGCCAGACTTTAGATGCAAATTTAAGCCTAGCTTAAAAAATAATTTGGTAGTCTTGACCCTTAGAACATGCTATAATAAAATAAATGCAATTCTAATAGATTTAGATTTCTTTGTTCGGCATAAACATTACGTATGAATCAAGACTTTTTAATACCAAGACGCAGTTTACTTCAAAGTGCATGCCTTTAGGCTGTAAAAAGGGAGTATTGCTGTCAATTAGGAGCTTCTATTCATCTTACACCTGACTTAGGGCATATTCTAAAAGTGTATTGTAATGAAAAAATATTAATTTATTTAATAATTTAAAATTTGGATTGAAACAACCAAGAAGATTTCTAGTATGTTGAATAATTTCTGTGAATTAAGAGAAATTATTCTGCCCTCAGATTTGCATGGTACTTTTCTACACTTAAAAAATCCATAAACATCATTCGAGTCAGAAGTAACAACACAAGTAAATATTTGAAAGTGTTGTTACTGTGGTTTTTAACTCAAACTATAATAAATGAAAATTTTAAGTTCTAGGATGATGAGAGCCATAAGTTCAGTGATAAGAAAACACACTTTTGACTTATCAATATGTAGGAGATGTAAAAGGCACATATAATCTATAATTGGTTTCCATCTCTTAATGTAGAAAACGCACTGCAGAAAGATCTGAATCAGAGAGAAAGATATGCAGTTTAAAAAAAGGGCAACTCACCAAAATGCCAGAAAACTGTTTTTCCTCCATGCTGATGAAGTGTACTGTCCTCTCGCACAAGGATGATGTCCTCTCCGCTCTGGCGGACTTATCCTCAGGCTGCTGAATGTGCGGCTCTCCCCTGCTTTCTTCTCTCCTGCTTGCTCTCTCGCTCTTCTTGTTCACTTGCTGGCTACTTTGCAGCACCAGGCTTTGTGTTAATTCCTCTCTAATCCAGAAACTTTTCTATGCTGTGAAAGGGACATGTGACAGAGAGGGGCGTAAGGGGCAGAGTTGGGGAGAGTGGGTGGGGGGGGTACTGTTTAACACCTTGCAAAGCATGCAGCACCTCCGTAGAACGTTCAGTTTTTAATAGTAAATTGTAGGTTGATCTGGTGATGGAGTGGTAGTATTAGTAGAAAGGAGAAGTTCACAGAATATAAATTATGATTTTTTTTTTTTTTAGATCAATAGATCGATGATTCGGCTGTAAAAAAAAAGGTGCGAACAAAATATAATTCATGCAACAAGATTTATGCAAAACCCCTTTGTTCTTAAACCATCCATCCATCATCTTCCGCTTTATGCTCTACTAGGGTCACAGGGGGGTTCTGCATGCCCATCCAGGGGAGAACGTTTCGGGCGCTGGGCAGATACACCCAGGACAGGGTGCCAATCCATCGCTGGGCACACACTCACTCACACAGATAAACACACTCTATATGGGGCAATTTTGGAGAATATAATTGACCTTGATCCATGTTTTTGGACTGTTGGAGGAAACCGGAGAACCTTGAGGAAACCCACATGGACACGGGGAGAACATGGAAACTGCATCCAGATTGGGATTCGAACCGGGAATCCCTAGCGCTGAGAGGAGAACATGCTAACCACTAAGCCACCGTGCCGCCCTGTTCTTCAACCAGTTTCCAATAATGTAGCTCAGTTGAACATTCCGTCCTAGGTATGCAAACATGCAAATATGACAAACATCAAGTCATTTCTAACTGCTCTTTAGTAAATCTCGTACAATAACATGACTATTTGCTACACAAATAGAAACCCACAGTAAACCCATACATGTGGACACAGGGAGAACATGGAAACTGTATGGGATTTAAACCTCGATTCCCAGTGCTGAGAGGTAAACATGCTAACCACTACGCCACTTGAAATCATCGTTATATTTTTTTAAATACGCTGATAAAGTTAAAAGAGATACATTTATCCATCCATCCATTATCTTCCGCTTTATCCTATATCAGGGTCGTGGGAGGGTTCCCCATGCCCATCCAGGGGAGAACATTTTGGGCGCTGGGCAGATATACCCAGGACAGGGTGCCAATCTATCACTGGGCACACACTCACTCACACACACACACACACACACACACTCTGTATGGGGCAATTTTGAGAATTCAATTCACCTTGATCCACGTTTTTGGACTGTGGGAGGAAACCGGAGAACCCGGAGGAAACCCACGCAGACATGGGGAGAACATGGAAATTCCACCCAGATGGGGATTCGAACCGGGTATCCCTAGCGCTGAGAGGCGAACGTGCCAACCACTAAGCCACCGTGCCGCCCTAAAAGAGATACAGATATTCTAAACAGAAATATGTTTCAAATAAACCTGCATTGAGGGCGGCACGGTGGCTTAGTGGTTAGCACGTTCGCCACTCAGCACTAGGGATTCCCGGTTCGAATCACTATCTGGGTGGAGTTTCCATATTTTCCCCGTGTCCGCATGGGTTTCCTCCGGGTTCTCCAGTTTCCTCCCACAGTCCAAAAACATGGATCAAGTCAATTGAGTTCTCCATATTGCCCCATACAGAGTGTGTGTGTGTGTGTGTGTGTGAGTGAGTGTGTGCCCAGCGATAGATTGGCACCCTGTCCTGGGTGTATCTGCCCAGCGCCCAAAATGTTCTCCCCTGTATGGGCATGGGGAACCCCCCCGCGACCCTGATAAAGGATAAAGCGGAAGATAATGGATGGATGGAAAAAACCTGCATTGAATAAATGTATCTATGGTGTATGCTTTGCGATTTGAAGGTCCCCGGTTCGATTCCCCATCCCACCACGTACTATGGCTGAAGTGTCATTGGGCAAGGCATCTAAGCCTCAATTGCTCCCTGGGCGCTGTGTACAGGGTTGCCCACTACTCCAGGCACGTTGGTGCTCAATATAGTGTGTGTGTATGTGTTTCACTGCATGGATGGGTTAAAGTGGAGGACAAATACCTCTGCGTGCACAAATGGTAGGCAAAACAGATCACTGACTCAAGTTCATTGCCTGTGCATTTTGAACAACTGATAACCTGGAAAACTTTGAACAACTGTTTCAGCCTGAGTGTGCCCCAAAGTATACAGCAAAGTCCATAAAGGCATGGTTGGTTGAGTTTGGTGTGAGAAAACATGACTACCATGACTGTTATCACAAGTCAGCAAAAACATATAAGGTCAATGAATGGTAGGAGACACAGAAGCATCCAAACATTGTTATACTATGAAAAACAACAAAACAAAACAAAAGTAATCTATTAAAATGGTGCGTGTAATCATTTATCTTAGATATCATTTATCTTAGAATTTAGAAATTTATCTTTATATAACATTTTTCTGTCAATCTATATTTATATTTGGTCATTTAGCAGACACTTTTATCAAAAGCGACTTACAAGTAACTCAATGTATTGGTTGGAGTTAAAACACAGAGCAAGGATCTTGTATAATAACTTCAGTAGACCTGGGATTTAAACCCACAACCTTCAGATTAATGGCTCAAGACCCTAACCACTGAACTTCCACATCCACAATCAAACATCCATCGATCCATTGTCTTCCACTTTATCCTGTATTAGGGTCGTTGGGGGGGTTCCCCATGCTCATCCAGGGGAGAACGTTTCAGGCACTGGGCAGATACATGATGTGAGTGGATGTACACTCACTCACACAGACACACACAAGCACACTCTATATGGGGCAATTTGGAGAATACAATTGACCTTGATCCATGTTTTTGGACTGTGGGAGGAAACTGGAGAACCCGGAGGAAACCCACACGGACACGGGGAGAACATGAAAACGTCATCCAGATTGGGATGAGAGGAGAACCCCTAGAGCTGAGAGGAGAACAGGCTAACCACTAAGCCATTGTGACACCCACAATCAAACATATAATAATTTTTGTGATTTATATGAAAGGGTTACACAATTGCAATGAAGAAATGGTTGTATAAACAATTTTAATGAGCATTCGTGACAAAACACTTATGAATCCTTAAAAAAAGAGCTTCAGGAGTTCAGCATTGCAGTAAATAGTGCTGATGCTGCACAGCCTCATGGTCTCTCTGCAAGCCATTACCACAGACATCAAAATCACACTGCTGAAAACACCTAATTAAAAAAAAAAAAAAAAGAGTCTTATCTCATTGTCTTTTTAAGTGTGTGCAACATCACGACTATAATCTTTGAATTGCACCCAAAATAGAAGGCATATTTTAAAAAGTTCACAGCAAAAAAAACACTTTGTGATTATTTGCAGGTTAATATTACTGTTGAATTGGTCTGTAGCAAATCAGGTGATCAAACTAAGTATTTAAGTAAGTATTTACTAGGTTCAAACTACTGGTTGGATAAGACCAGCACTACAGTTAAAGGTCTGTAATCGTAAGATACAAATTTGGTGCACCACCTTTTCTCCACCCATAGTGAGATAACCACACAGTGCAGGGCTAACTCAAAAACTGCAGAGCTATGCCATATAACCGAGCAGTGCTTTTATATAGGGATTTTAGACAACGTCTCAGCTTGACAAAAATATTATATTTATTTTATAGCCACTGACAGTTTGACGGTTTTCAGATTGGAGTCCTGGTGACGGTAAAAATGTTTTACAAACTGTGCTTTATTCCAGCTCCTACAAAACAGCAGCTAAACCATACATTTATATTACACTAACATTTGGTCATTTAGCAGACACCTTTATCCAAAGCGGCTTACAAGGCGAGCACAGGGTTACATACAGCCCCTTGGAGCAATGAGGGTTAAGGGTCTTGCGCAAGGACCCACATTGGTAAATTCAGTGGACCTGGGATTTGAACAGCCAACCTTCAGCTTGATAGCCCAATGCCCTACCCACTAAGCTATCACTTTGCATATCAGCTGACAACTTCATATGTTCATATATGCTTACGTTACATTTATGTTTAGTCATTTAGCAGAGGCTTTTATCCGAAGTGACTTACAAGTATTCCAACTCTAAAATGGGATACCTGTAAGTACAATGTAAAGTGTTTTAAGTCTGTATATAATTTATTGTATATAATGTACTGGTAATTTGTTGATCAAATATTTTCATGTGTACAATGCTAGAGCCAACCCCTACCACACCACATTTCTTGTGTGTATAACTTACTTGGCCAATAAATTCTGATTGATGGTTGGGGTCAGAACACCGGGTTAATACAACACTCCGAAGCAATGAGGGTTAAGGGCATTGCTCAAGGAGCCATATTGGTAACTTCAGTGGAGCTGAGATTTGAACCCACAACCTTCAAATTCATAGCCCAACACCCTAACCACTGAGCTACCATGCAATGCTTTATTTCTAATTGTATTAAGACATTTACACATCTAAAGGGATCATCATTTGGGAAGAAAGTCTACTAATTTTGGAGTGTGTCTGTGGATAGTTTTGCCCATAGCAAAACTGTGGTAGCTCAGTGGTTAGGGTGGTGGGCTATCAATCTGAAGGTTGTTGGTTCAAATCCCAGGTCCACTCAAATTACCAAGTGGACACGATGAGAACATGGAAACTCCACCCAGATTGGGATGCAAACCTGGATCCCTAGAGCTGAGAGGAAAACATTCTAACCACCAAGTCCTTTTGCTCCCTGTTTTAATAACTGACATGACGAAATACACAAGTATATGCCAAAAAGATTTATCATACAAATCAGTGGAATCATGTTAGTAAAAAGTAAACCAAATAATAAATGACATTGTAAAATTGACCTTAGTTTTAGAGGAGATGTAAGTTTTTAGCCAACAGTGTCAGTACTGACAGCACCATCAAATCTAATAGTATAATACAGGCTCTCATGCATGACAAGACATCGGGAAAAATAAACAAATTCCCAGTTTGCACTCATCCAGGAAAAAGAATATTAAAAATGTGAGCATGTAATCCCACGGACTTCAGTGTGATGACAAAGGGCAGGAATAGGGTCTAGACAGGAACTTCAATGTTTTTGTAGCATGTGATTATGTTTATAAGCATCAGCAGTACATAATAAATGTAAACGTTGGAGAGTCCCTTCGAGCAATTGTGAAATTCAATATTTTCTCCATCCACCAGTCAAATTAAAAGCAGCATAAACAAACTTCAGAATAGTGAAAAATATAACCCTGTGTTAGATGGGTTTATGAGACCCTTCTGAATGTGTGACCAGGTTTGTTGTGGTTCCTTGTGTTCGTATCTTCTACCAGAATAATACGAACAGGAAGCAGCGTCTGAGGTTGAAACACTGACACAAAGTGGGAAAGATTCACAAGATTACATCAGAAAATGTGTAAAAATGATTGCATCATGCTTCTCTGCCATGAGAACAAAGCCATGTGACTTTCCTTTACACATTGTTTCATTTCATTTGTTTCAACAGAAACAAAAGTGGTAAACCACACTATACTGACATCTACACTATATGGACTAAAGTAATGAGACACCTTTTATGATGTTCTATTCTAATTTTGTCTACTCCTCTATGGGGCTCCCACTTTGCAAACAAAGTTTTTATTTTTCACAGGATTTATTATTTTATTTTTCACAGAATCTAACTTTGGTCCAGGTTTAAATCCTGATCTGGGTGAAGTTTTCATGTTCTCTCCTGTACACATGGGTCCTCTGGTTTCCTCCCACAGTCCAAAAACATGGATTCTAGGTGAATTGGTGGCTCTAAATTGTCCCTATATAGCATGTATATCTGTGTGACTAAATGTGTGCGCAGGAATGGATTAGCACCCCATCCTGGGTGTATTTTCTCAGCACCCAAAACATTCTCCCCTAAATAGACATTGCCCCCATGCAACCCTAGTATAAGATTAAGTGGTCAAAATAATGACATGAGACCCTGATGTAGTTATGTTTGTGCTTTCACAGTGAAGTGAACCAAATGATGTCTGGTGTCAGAACACAAGGTCAGCATTGACACCCTGGAGCAATGAGGGTTAAGGGTCTTGCGAACCACATTGGTAACTTCAACGGGTAACCGACAACCTTCAGATTAATACCCAAACACCCTAACCCCTCAGGTTACACTCTGCAGTCTTCTGTGTCTAACCTCAGTTTAGGGAAGATGTAACATTACTTTTAGAGGGTGATGTGTTACAAAGAATTAAGAAGCACCATACCATTCAGGTCATTCGGAAAATGGCACAAAATGTCTTTCTTAACATGATTTATTTGGTTTAAAAGTCCAAATACACAACCAGTGTATTTAAATATACCAATTTACATCACAATAAGGTAAAAGAGATTTTTTACAAATTTGAGATTTGGTTTTACAGTTGACATCACCTTTCTATATTGGGCACTTGTGGCATCTCATTAATTACTTAAGTTGTACTTTGTTTCAATGTAACATTGACAAATACCTAGTTTCCAAATGTCCTGATTCTAAGCAAGAGTAAAGTATAGTAACATCCTTTAAAAATGTCAACACAACATTAAAGTGAGTAAAGCATTAATCTAACAGCGCCAAGGCTAAAAGAGGAACGTTTGTAGTTCTGCTTGAAATATCAACTGTTCATAATTTATCTGTTGGGCGCCACGGTGGCTTAGTGGTTAGCATGTTCTCCTCTCAGTGCTGGGGATCCAGGTTTAAATCCCAATCTGGGTGGAGTTTCCATGTTCGCATGGGTTTTCCGTGTCCACATGGGTTTTCTCTAGGTTCTCCAGTTTCCTCCCACAGTGCAAAAACATGGATTCAGGTTGATTTGAATGCTCTAAATTGCCCCATATACAATGTGTTTGTGCATGTGTCCATGTGAGTGAGTGTGTGGCACCCTGTCCTGGGTGTATCTGCCCATCGAAACGTTCTCCCCTGGATGGACATAGGGAACCCCCCTGCGACCCCAGTGGAGGATTAAGTGGAAGATAATGAATAAATGACTGAATTTATCTGTAATTTGGAGAAATTCTAGTGCCTTGCATAAATTCTCTTATCCGTCATTAATGCCTGACCACACAAATGCACTTTAGAGTGATCTCGCACTAGTGGCGGGCCGTTCATTTCCCACCTGGACCTTCAGTGATGCTTTATTACAATTAATCCACCCATCAATAACTATTTTACGGCTATAAAACAACTTATTATACAGAAATTCAGTATAAAGAGCCATGCATCGCAGATAGATAAGTCGGAGATAGTCATAGATAAGTTTTAATTAATTTAAAATAATGTCTACATGAAGCCTGTTCCCTTTTATGTACATGTTTTCAGTTCAAAAAAATGATTCTCCAATCAGAAGGCGTTTATACGCTGACATAACTTTAGTCTACCAGAAGGCACTGGTATTGAGGACTCAAAATCTGATTGGTTGAAGCAACACGTTGAGGCCTGCAAAATTAATTCCAAAGGTGTAGGCAGAAATATTTTAAACCTGGCAACCAGTGATGCGGACAGAACATTGGGAATTAATTAATTAGTATTTATTGACAAAATATACTTAATATCAGTCTGTTATGTAGATATTCAGGCTATTTTTAGAAATTCTAATAATTAGATGCAGTGGTGGTAAGTATGGAACATTCAACTAGATAGGAATTAGACACTTCATTTAATGATTCATATTTATGATTTTGTCATACACCTGCTATAACTGGCCAGTTCCAAATCTTGTAGCAGTGACCTTTTAAGTCATAAATTTGATTGACAACTGAGCGAGGAAGCGCATCTCCAAAATGACACAATAACAGTGCTTTCGAGCTCACATGCTTGGCTGCTTTTATTAAAAGGGTGATTCATTTTAAGGAAGCCAGCTAAATTAGAAATTCTTGACTTACATTTATAAGAAATCTGTCAAACAGTGGTCCTAAAGCTGTCAAAACAGCAAGGGGAAGATTACATAATGGGTGCTTACCAAGTCAACACCTCCTTTGTCACTATCACACATTTATATTTCAACTTCGCACATGTTCAACTTTTGAACTTTTAATTATATTAATAAACTGACACAGGTATGTGCATAATTAGGCAATTGGTATACATGATATCTTGCTTATGAAAATCGTTAATCGTCACATACTTCAAAAGCTAGACAACTCCCTTTCCAACACCTTACCCTTTGGCCGTCACCTGTCCGGGCAACAAACCTGAAACCCACTGTGTGGGGGGAAGGGGGTTAAGGCACAGGTTACAGCTTGCTTATTCACATTTATGCATCTGACGTAACCAAAACCTAAGACTTATTCTATAGCTTTTCAAATACTAATCAAATGAGCAATTTATACACTATTCATAACCACAAGACTAATATAAAGCAATTGATCCCTCCAAATGGCTTTACAAGAATTGCTTGCAATAATATGACTGAACACAATATATTTTTTTTTTTGTGTAACCTACTGTTGCTTTAAATTTCACAAGTGGTCCTCTGATCCTGGAATATGAATATATATATATATATATATATATAAATATATATATATATATATATATATATATATATATATATATATATATATATATATATATATACACTATGCTATACATGTATTAAAATATAACATCAAGTTTAAATATGCTTCTTATAAATGCTTATAAACATAAACTTATTGACGATGATACTGTAAAGAATATATACATATATGTATGTGCTGTTTTAATCTTTATCAGGTACACTAAAAATAATAATACACAGTAATAAGACCTAATGCATTAAACAATGTATATTATATTTAATATAACAGAATATTTATATTAAAACATAACATCAAGCTTAAATATGCATCTTACAAAAGCTATAACTTACATATGTGTGTGTGTGTGTGTGTGTGTGTGTGTGTACAGATATAACAGATATGTGTTTGTGTGTGTATATAATTATATATGTGTGTGTGTGTGTGTGTGTGTGTGTTTACAGGTTTTGATCTTTAACAGGTACACTAAAAATAATAATACACAATAATAAGCCCCAATGCATTAAACATTGCAGATTATACTAATTATACTTTATATAACAGAAATTTATTTCCTTTTTAACTTTACTTCCTAATTTTGTGCCAACTTTTTTTTTAAATAATAATTAAGATGAACTAACCTAACAAACATTAATCTTTAATACAATTACACTGAGTGGGAAAACAGACCCAAAACGATCACTAAACGACATAAAAGGTGCCTATTATTAGAACTTCGATAGTTTACCTCTTTAACTTTCACTTTTCTGCCAGATCCAGATTGCCAGGCTCTTCGCCACGTGGTTTGCCGCACTTGTATCGCGCTGTGCGGTTTTCTGTCAAAACATTGGCAGAGATCCAGAAACCAGATAAAACTTGTAACACCAAATGCCACGAAAGCCTAGTGAGATGTGACGTCACCACCACACCACACCCCCACCACGCTCCATGTATACACAAGCAAACACGCGCTGCCCTTAAACTGTAAATATTCATTCCATTATTCTAAAATAAACATGCAGATCTTAAATAAGTACCCAAATTGTTAACAAACAGGGTTCTTTCTATAGCATCGAGAACCTTAATATAAAACATCCAAAATAACAGATTTGAAAAAGACCCCCCTCGGACAACTCGTTAGTTTCGGCGGCAAATTCGAACTTACCATCAGCGTTAGACTCTCCAAATAATTCGGTCCTTTAGTTTATCCTTCTTTTACTTTTATATCGTATGACTGCGGCACCACACTTTTGATTAATGCAGAATATGAATAGTACCGACGTTAGCAGCGGCGTTTGCTGTGGATATCTGATGTCCACGCTGCACTCCACCTCCTCTAGTTTGTAGTGGACCAGTCCACTCCACGAGGAGACGCGTCGCCGCTACCTGGGGATACAATGATGCACTGAGTCGACTCTTTTTGAATCATTCGTAATCATTCGGTTCCTTCAGCAATCAGTTGCATCTATCGAGCCATCAACCTCCTTAAATTTAAATTCAATTTATATCATATCTAAGTTAATTTTTTAATTAATGCCTTTTAATAAAACATTTAAATTAATGCCTCTAAATTCAGTTACGTTCTTTTAAAAAATGTGAATAAAATAGAAATTGTATTCATTCAGGGAAATTAACTGTTATTTTAAGTTATCATTTTCATCCATCCATCCATTATCTTCCGCTTTATCCTCTATTAGGGTCGCGGTGGGGTTCCCCATGCGCATCCAGGAGAGAACGTTTCGGGTGATGGGCAGATACACCCAGGACAGGGCGGCAATCTATCGCTGGGCACACTCTCACTCACACAAACACACTCTATATGGGGCAATTTAGAGAACTCAATTGACTTGATCCATGTTTTTGGACTGTGGGAGGGAACCGTAGAACCCGGAGGAAACCCACGCAGGCACAGGGAGAACATGGAAACTCAAACCAGGAATCCCTAGTGCTGAGAGGCGAACGTACTAACCACTAAGCCAACATTCCGTCCCTTATAATTTTCATTCATTCATTCATTCATTCATTCATTCATTCATTCATTATCTGCCACTTTATCCTTTATTAGGGTCGCAGTGGGGTTCCCCATGCCCATCCAGGGGAGAACGTCTCGGGCGCTGGGCAGATACACCCAGGACAGGGCGCCAATCCATCGCTGGGTACACACTCAAACACTCAAACACACTCTATATGGGGCAATTTAGAGAACTCATTTAACTTGATCCATGTTTTTGGACTGTTGGAGGAAACCGGAGAAAACCCACGCGGACACGGGGAGAACATGAAGCTCCATCCAGATGGGGATTCGAACCGGGAATCCCTAGCGCTGAGAGGCGAATGTGCTAACCACTAAGCCACCATGTATAATTTTCATATTAAATGTAATTTTATAGGCACATTTATTGAAATACTAACCCAGACAAATCTGTCAGTAAATTAGGGTATTTATTAGACGCATATTTGAACATGATGCTATGTTTCAGCACGACTACTTTTACTACACCAAGTCATCAAAATTTTTGCAGTGTGTGCCGGGATAAGCTTCAGCACCTCATAACCTTGAAGAGGATGCTGCGTTAGGGGCGTTAGCTCAGTGTTCAGGGTGTTGGTCTATCAATCTGAAGGATGGGGGTTCAAATCCCAGGTCCACTGAAGTTACCAGTGTGGGTACTTGAGCAAGACCCTTAACCCTTATTGCTCCAAGGATGTTGTGATTAAGCCTGTTCTCACCTTCTAAGTCACTTTGGATAAAAGCATCTGCTAAATGACCAAATGTAATGCTGATTTCGTAATTTCTCTAGATTTAATTAATAACTAACTTTAGAGGGTGGCACGGTGGCTTAGTGGTTAGCACGTTCGCCTCTCAGAGCTAGGGATTTCCGGTTCGAATCCCCATCTGGGTGGAGTTTCCATGTTCTCCCCGTGTCTGCGTGGGTTTCCTCCGGGTTCTCCGGTTTCCTCCCACAGTCCAAAAACATGGATCAAGTCAATTGAATTCTCAAAAATTGCCCCATATAGAGTCTGTCTGTGTGAGTGAGTGTGTGCCATTGATGGATTGGCGCCCTGTCCTGGGTCTATCTGCCCAGCGCCCGAGACGTTCTCCCCTGGATGGGCATGGGGAACCCCACTTTAGAGGATAAAGCGGGAGATAATGAATGAATGAATGACTTTAGAGGACAGTTGACACTGTCCCACTTAAAATCAACTAGTTACTCTCACCCAGCCGTCAAAATTTTTGCAGTATGTACTGGGATAGGCATCAGCACCCCATAATCCTGATGAGGGTGCTGCTTTTCAGAATTTCTTTAAATTACAAATAATTTAAATTAGAGGACAGGAAATGTGTTCATTGTTATTTGAAGATAAGCACAGTGGCACACACCAAAAAGGTTCCATGTTCGATTCCGGTTTGGGGCGAATAAAAGATTTTTTTTGTGTGAAGTGTGTCAGTTTATGTCCTCCCTGTGCCTTGGTGTGTTTTCTTCAAGTACTCTGGTATCCTCCCACATTTAAAAGACATGCTGGCAAATTGCCCCTTGGCAAATTGCCCCTTGACGGGATAGTTTTTAATCGATATTTGAAGAAAGACAGAATTGCCCTCCCAAGGTTTTTCTTTGGAGGTTCAGGCTTGGAAAAACTATAAAGCTACATAAATAAACTTGACCTTACCTCATAAAAACATTCACCAGTAAACTATGAGCATCAGAATCATTGTAACACAGTGCAATCACTGTACACACATCTATAGAGTGATCAAGGGTAGGACATGTCTGAATGAATAGCACACACACAATGCAAGCTGTTTTAATATTTCAGACTCTGTATTAATGGGGAACATAGACCATTAACTTAAATTGTATCTATGAGCTACATACACATTCTAAATCTGTTTTGTTCACTTAGAAGTTAAGCTATGCTCTTTTTCAGAACTGGTTGTACAATTACTGACAAGATTTGGCTGCATAAGCACCAAAGCTCAGTTAGTTATTTGGCGCAGAATCAATTTCCCTGCAGAAACAACAGCACTAGGTTTCTCGTAACAACAAAAATATATTCTTGCATATAAATGAGTTTATTGCAAATTTCCCTAGTTCTAGTTGGTGCTTGTTGTTACTGATGCTTTTATTAAAGGAATAAAATATGTTTATGTGGTTGGACCTTAAGAACTGACTTTTCTTTATGCTGCACTTATGTAGTTCCCTCATGGCAGGGTTCTATAAACTTAATTTGTCTCCCTTCAGGTGGCTTAGAAAGCAAGGATGCCTTCCCAGTGTGCAAACCTTGAAATTATTGTCTCGCCCCTGTCTGGGCCATTGACCAAATCCATTCTGAGGAGGCATTAATTGGTTCATGCTGTTTAATGTGGTAGCTTGAACTTTTATGTTGAAACTTTTACATCCTTCGCAACCACTTTGATGGTGACCTAATATGTCTAAACCAAAAAGGGCCTATAAATACAAATTAATAGTAGCTAAAGGTTAGAGCCCAGCATTGCTATTATTATGTTAAATAAATATTCATAAAAGAGTGGAGAAAATTGATTTCAGTATGCTGTGATATTATAAAGAATAATCAAAATGTAAAATAGAGCAAATAGAAAATGTTAACATAACACAGAGAATAAATTGCCAGCAGAGTAATTATAGCTCTGTATTGTGTGTACTTCAAACAGGTAAGAGACTGAGATTTTCAAATAGGGCTACAGCGCCCTCTAATGTCGTAAAGACGTGACAGCATGGGCTTCTAAGTAATATCATTTTGCAAAATTGTTTTATTTGATTTTTAATTATTTATTTTTAACACAAGTGGCAAATATATATTCCAAAAATCTTAAAGATCTCATGAAATATGTTTATATAAAGAGATCACATGGAAGAGGAAAACGTTTTTCATTTACTTACAACACTGTTACTCGGAACTTAAAGTTTATTCATTCATTCATTATCACCCGCTTTATCCTCTATTGGGGTCGCGGTGGGGTACCCCATGCCTATCCAGGGGAGAACGTCTCGGGCGCTGGGCAGATAGACCCAGGACAGGGTGCCAATCCATCGCTGGGCACACACTCACTCAAACAGACACACTCTATATGGGGCAATTTTGAGAATTCAATTGACTTGATCCATGTTTTTGGACTGTGGGAGGAAACCGGAGAGCCCGGAGGAAACTTACGCAGACACGGGGAGAACATGGAAACTCCACTCAGATGGGGATTCGAACCGGGAATCCCTAGCGCTAAGAGGCGAACGTGCTAACCACTAAGCCACAGTTCCGCAACTTAAAGTTTAATAATTGTTTATTAAACATTTCAACATAAACAAATTCTTGGATTAGAGGGACAGATTTCTCTAATCACTATGGCGACACGTTAACACAGTCCTGCAGTAATCTATAGCATGCCAAAAAATATTTCTTATTATCGTCCACAGAGGGCGCCAGATAATAACTCTGTTAATTCATTCATTCATTATCACCAGCTTTATCCTCTATTAGGGTCGCGGTTGATAACTCTTTAATTAAACCCAGCTCATCTGTAAATAATCTCGGTGTCATAATTGATTCAGATCTCTCCTTTACAAAGCACATTAGCAATATCACTAGAATTGCATTTTTTCACCTTCGTAACATTTCGAAGCTACGAAATATCCTCTCCCTCCAAGATGCAGAAAAACTAATTCATGCTTTTATTACCTCAAGGTTAGATTATTGTAATTCACTTCTGACAGGATGTTCTAATAAATCATTACATAAATTACAACTTGTGCAAAATGCTGCAGCTAGAGTTTTAACTAAAACCAGAAAGTTTGATCATATCAGTCCTGTGTTATCAAACTTGCACTGGCTACCAGTTAAGTTTCGTATCGAGTACAATATTTTATTAATAACATATAAAATTCTACATAATCAGGCTCCACAGTATCTGAGTGAGCTGATTCAATCATACAAGCCAACACGTGAGCTCCGATCTCAAGGTGCTGGTTTACTCTTAGCTCCTAGAATAAATAAAATTACTGCTGGTGGAAGAGCGTTCTCCCACAAGGCTCCTCAACTTTGGAACAGCCTTCCAGTTACTGTTCGTGATTCTGAATCACTACTAATCTTCAAAAATAAATTAAAAACACATTTATTTAATCTTGCGTTTAACTAATCCCCTGTAGATAAAGATGTAGATCTCAGACTTGGCTGTGTTGGGGGGTAATCTGTGATCAGTGTATGCTGCCGTTTTACCTGGGGGGGGGGGGTGTGGCGCTGAAATGATGCTGTTCCGGGGTGCCATCCCAACTAAGTAGAGTCTGCAGTATCTGCCTCTTTTAGTTCTGCTGCTCTAGTCAGTGATGCCGGAGTCACATGCTGCACTGTGTCAATAAATCACTTATTAATTAAATGTCGTGCTTTATTATTAGCTCTAACTGCCTTCCTCGTCTGTTTCTTTTGAGGTGTCCCCCGGCTTCCTGGAGATCTTCATCCATGGCTCTGCTGACGAGTACTGTATGGAACCTGACAAGGTGGTCCTGCAGGACGCCCCCTAATGGACTCACATATAGTTTTCTAGTTGTTAGTTTTTCCATTTGTTTAATATCTGTACATAGCTGTCCTACATTGTTGTTGCTGCCTGGCCGCTCAAGGAGGATGAGTCCCCTACTGAGTCTTGGTCCTCCCAAGGTTTCTTCCTTAAATAACAACATAAAAGGGAGTTTTTTCTTGCCACTGTCGCTTCGGCTTGCTCTTTGGGGGTTTAAAGGCTTTTCATTCTGTAAAGCTGCTTTGTGACAATGTACTGTTGTAAAAAGCGCTATATAAATAAATTACTTGACTTACTTGACTTAATCCTCTACTAGGTTTGCGCGTGTGATTTCAGGCAGTGGGCAGATACACCCAGGACAGGGAGCCACACACTCACTCACTCACAAACACACACGCGCAAACACACACTATATGGGGCAAATTAAAGCGTTCAATTAACCTTGAATACAAGTTTTTGGACTGTGGGATGAGGAACCCGGAGGAAACCCACGCAGACACGAGAAGAACATGGAAACTCCACCCAGATTGGGATTTAAATCTGGTGGGGAATATGCTAATCACTAAGCCACCATGCCATCCGGTAACTTATTTCATCTCATGTTATTATCTTGATCACTTCATAATATATATATAGGGTCATGAGGATGTTCCCATGCCCATTTAGGGAAGAACAACTGGAGCACTGGGCATATTCCCCCTAAGACAAAGTATGTGTGTGGGCACACACTGACACACACAAACACACACTATACAGCGGAAAATTAAGAGCATCTAATTCACCTTGAATACATGTGTTTGGACTGTAGGAAGAAACCAGAGAACTCTATCGCCATCTACTGGAAAAATAAAGTATGCAACATGTTTGGGGTAAAAGCATATACATATACTGGCCCTTGTAATAGATACACCACTTGTTTATAAAAGAGGTTAAATAATAATAATAATAATAATAATAATAATAATAATAATAATAATAGGCGGCACGGTGGCCTCTTAGCGCTAGGGTTTCCCGGTTCGAATCCCCATCTGGGTGGAGTTTCCATGTTCTCCCCGTGTCTGTGTGGGTTTCCTCCGGGTTCCCTGGTTTCCTCCCACAGTCCAAAAACATGGATCAAGTCAAGTGAATTCTCAAAATTGCCCCATATAGAGTGTGTCTGTGTGAGTGAGTGTGTGCTCAGCGATGGATTGGCGCCCTGTCCTGGGTCTATCCGCCCGAGATGTTCTCCCCTGGATGGGCATAGGGAACCCCACCACGACCCAAATAGAGTAAAAAGCGGGAGATAATGAATGAATGAATAATAATAATTATAAACATTTTCTGTCACCATGTACACTCTACACTATGTACAATCTACTATAAGACTAAACCTTAAGTTTACAATGTGTATATTTAAGGGCAGGCGGCACGGTGGCTTAGTGTTTAGCATGTTCTCCTCTCAGCGCTAGGGATTGCTGGTTCGAATTCAAATCTGGGTGGAGTTTCCATGTTCTCCATGTCAATTGAATTCTCCAAATTGCCCCATATTGTGTGTGTTTGTGTGTGTGTGTGTGTGAGTGAGTGTGTGTCCAGTAATATATTGGCGCCCTGTCCTGGGTGTATCTGCCCAGCGCCCGAAACTATCTCACCTGGATGGACATGGGGAACCCCCTGTGACCCTAGTAGAGGATACAGCAGAAGATAATGGATGGATGGATGGATAGAAAATAGAATACAGAAGAACATCAGAATAGGACAAATACTCGTGTTCTTACATATTACTCTATAACATTTAATGTAGGAGCGCCCTAAAGTTACAGGTTAAAATTCACACATTTTCATCCCAGATTCAATACTGAGGTTCGTTCAGTATGCGCTTTAAGACCAAACATGTTTCTTTTTTGTACAGTAGATGGCGGCAGAGAGCTGTCTGGAACCTTTTCAGGTACTGGGCAGATACACCCAGGACAGGGCGCCAATCTATTACTGGACACACTTACCCATAGACACACAAACACACAATATATGGTGCAATTTAGAGCATTCAATTTACCTTGAATCCATGTTTTTGTACTGTGGGAGGAAACCGGGGAACCTGGAAAAAAACCCAAGCAGACACGGGGAGAACATGGAAACTACACCCAGATCAGGATTCGAACCTGGATCTCCAGAGGTGAACATGTTAACCACTAAGCCACTGTGCCATCCTACTTTTTTTTATCGGGATTTTTTATTCGGGATAAATAAAGTATTACATCTATCTATCCAAAACAATAAGGGTGATTTGGGGGGGGGGGGGGGGTTTACATAAAGTGTGCGTATTCTTTCAGAATTTTTAGGTTAAGATCAACATGACAATGGTGACCAAAGTACCGTATGAAGAAAAAAAAAACGAATGAAAATCATATGAAATTAAAATAGACAGAGCAATAAAGTTGACTTACTTTATATTTTAAATTGACTACACACAGCTTTTTAGTAGGTGCCTGAAGTCAAATAGGTTGCAATTGGTTTCATATTTAATGTGTTGTATAATAAAAATCGGTTATATAATCTACTGTGTAATATCTTCTATTAACCACAATGTAAAATAAATATAAAAGAGTAGAAAGTATATCTTCATCTTCATCGTCCTAAGATCCTTCCTAAGAATCCTTGTTGCTATTCAGTTGCATATCCTGCTACAGGTCAGCATTGGCTAAAGTTTGTGACTGTTGCTTAGACTTTTGAGTTTTAAATCCCAGCATTGCTAAACCACCTGAGTTGTTTTTTCAACTCAGATTCTTGCCTTTATTACTCGCATGATTTTTATGTAGTTAAATGATTCTGTTACAATGTATGTATGTAATTATGTAAACAGCATAGAGTAATATTTAGTTCATACAGTTGTCTCCTGACACTGCACATTAATTCTAAATTTAGAATAACTAGTATATTTTAGCTTGTAATTTTGCCCCATGATAACATAAGTTACTTTTAATATTTGTATTGCAGACGTGTTGGCACGTCAAATTTTTTTTTTAATGCCTAGTTTGAGAGTTTCATCTATAGTTCATTTAAAATACAAGAAAAAGCCAAAGACAATCAAGGATTACAAACATTATTTCTATATTTTAAGGCTTGTAAGTCAGGGTTATGTACATACAAACACCATATTCAAGTATGCAGATTTCAAAGATTAAAAGGTTTATGCACAGGCATGGCACTTGGTTCGAAGTATCAGCTTTAGTACCTGATGTAAAGCTTACTGTGTTCACACTAAATGCAAAATAAACAATTCAAACTCAATACAAGAAGGACTTACAAAAGAGTTCAGATTTATACATAAAACTGTGTCCGAGTCGAAAATACGGAGAAGGTTGGGGGGTGAAAAGAGAAGCAAATAAACAATATATACACAATATGGGTCCTGCCCTGGTAATTTACAAAGCTGTTCTCTCGCGTCACTAAATAACTTATCTTCAGCAAACCTCCTCCTTCTTAAATACTGCTATAATTTAAAGGCAATTACAATCCTCGTCGTATTTACAGCCCTGCCGTGTTACTTCAACGATAATTCGATGTACACAAACTGAGGGTGAAATTACCTGGTGCTCATAAGCCTCCATTACTCGTAAACTACATTTGCCCGTGTAGCTCTAGTGCAATTCTAAAAGTAGTAAAGTTGATTCGTTTGAGGTAAAAGCGAAAAAAACAAGGGGTTCAATTCATTTGCCCTTAGCCCTTTAAATCGGATGTGAAACAATGTCCACTGAAGCCACGCAGCACCACGCTCACATGTGTCTCTTCATGTGCAGGGCTAAATGGTCCGAGCGGGAGAAGGCCCTCTCACAGAGGTGGCACTGGAACGGCCTGTGACCCGTGTGCTTTCGGTAGTGGCGGGTCAGCTCATCGGAGCGGGCGAACTTCCAGCCGCAGCCCTCCCAGGTACAGTGATAAGGCTTCTCACCTGGGAATCAAAGGAAGACAGGATGTCAGTATACAAAAGTACAATAACAATAATCCAAGGACAACAATAATTTGCAATAACAATTATTTTCTTCATAATTATTTACTTTCTTCTCATTTGTAAGTCACTTTGGATAAAAGCGTCTGCTAAATGACTAAATGTAAATGTCATGTAAATGTAATGTAAATGTATGATTGTTGTCTGCGCTAATAAATATTGGCCGACAGGGGGCACTACATCATCTAAATACAGAAACCCAGCCAGTATAGGAGCTTAAAGTCAAATCGATGGGGTTTTTTAAGTTGGGGATTTTATTCGAAACTTTAACTATCCTTAAATCTACGTTGTTTTATGAATAATAACGTAGTAATAATAGCTTACCGGTATGCGTGCGCATGTGCGCTTTCAGATGCGAGCTCTTGGTGTAGGTTTTCCCGCAGCCGGCAAACTCACAGCTGTGCGTCGCCGCTCTCCTCCGCGCCCACGCACGCCGCCCGCGTTTGGGTCTACTTTCCTCCGCGCCGAACAGCTCGAGCAGCGGGGACGACGGCGGCGTGAGCACGGTGCCGGGCATGGCGGGGTGGTGAGCGCGCAGGGGCTCCGTGGCGAACACCGTGTACTGTCCGTGATAGTGCTGCCCGCCCGGGTACGGCTGCCCCGCGTACGTGTACTGCTGCTGGTGCCCGAAAGGCTGCACGGGGGGCGGCGCGCAGTGCGCCTTGTGTCCGTAAAAGTGGCCCGCGTAGTCGGCCGCCAGCATGCACGGCTGCTCCCGGCGCTCGGTTTTGATCTTGTAGCCGGGCAGGTGCAGCGGAGCGTGGTTTCGGACTCCCAGGCCGCTCAGGTCGGTGTATTCCGGCGTCTCGTAGTGCGTCTTCGGCTGGAAGTCCCCTCGGTAGCTCAGCTCGGGACTCAGGAGCTCGGCGACGAGTCCGTGCCCGCCGTCGGTGCCCTCGTACGCCGCGCCGCAGCTCTCCGGGGACTCCGGCAACGGGTAGGCGGCGGAGGAGGCGTTCTCCGACGTCGACGACGAGGACAGGGAGTTGGACAGAATGAACTCCAGATCCAGAAATCTGGACAGCTCGTCCTCGTCTTTGGGATTCGGTGGAGGAGACTCGACGATGCTGAACTCGAAGTCGAGGCGCGGTTTTGAGGTGACGCTGTGATCGGTGCTCCAGTCCTGTGGGAACAAATACAGAGGATGCTTAGGGATACATAGGAAAAAACATATAAGTATTAACCATATAATTATATATTACTATATAAGTAATCACACAACCGAGACTTACTCGCATGATCTCGGCATGCTTCTCATCCAAAAGCGAAGTGCTGGAAAAGCCAGCAATGGACGGCAGGAGCGCATCCGCCATGGCCATCCTGTACGAACAACCTGTGGGAGAAGTTACCAAGTCGGCGTTCTCATTCAGGCTAAAGTGGCAGAGGAAGGGAGGCAAGGTCTGAGTAACTGCAACTCGCAGCGCTGATCGCTTTTTAACCCTGGTTTGAATGACAAGTGGGCGGGACTTGGCTGGTCACGTGGCGCCTCCCCGCTGGCTCAGGTGTACGCGTGCATGTGCGTGTCATAAACAACCCCAATTGAATTCATGGCAGTTTCCTTTTTTAAAGTCGAGATCACGACTCCCGCATTTTTTTTTTTCAATAGATAAACTTCATAAAAGGCCGCCCACACTAATACAATTACAATTCGACACTGTAAATGCGACACGACACAACTTTCAGAGTGTTTTTTTTTTACTAAAAAGGTTTATTTTCGTCTCGACAATAGCTAAAAACAGAACCATGGCTGCACCAAAATGCAAAATCTTATTACGCATATTATTTAGAAGTTCGATTTATAGAAACAGAAATAAAATATAACAATAGACCTATATCTTGGAACAAAACAATAATTTAAAGTTAAAGAGCTATTCCTCTCTTACGCTCCTTTAATTTTACATGGCTGTGACAGTTGCAGTGGATACAGTGTTGGCAAGACATTGATAAAAATAAAGAGGAAATCTGCAACTAAACAGTATTATTATGACAACAATGACAATAAGAAACGGACTTAAAAACCTATGAGTACTTAAACTTATAAATTATATATAATTTACTATATAGGCTACTATGAACTTAAGTAGTGCAAAAGTCTCTTTTACTTAAATAATTATATCGTATACATAGCTTATGGTATCTTCTAGAAATTGTAGAATTCTAAAAGAAAAACTGAAAGAAAAAAAAAAACAGACTTAGAAAAGTACTTTAAATAAATAAACATACATTATTTAAATAGTGCTAAAAGTCTCATTTATTATATAACGGTATAGCCAATAATCCTTAAAGAAATTGTATAATCCCAGAAACAATACTGAAAAAAAACACTTAGAAAAGTTATTTAAATATATACAAACAAATAAACTATACAAAAGTCTATTTTGTTATATAATGGTATAGTCTATAGTCCTTTTAGTTTATAGGAAAAAACGCGGTAAAAACAAACTTATGAAATACAATTTACTACATATAGTATACTACGAACTTAAACAGTGCAAAAGTCAATTTTTTTTCTCATGGTGACTTAAAGAAAATACATTGTGATCACATTATATACGGTATTATAATTCTAAAACAGTGACAATACGTACCAGACTTAGTTTTAATAAATAAACGTATAACAATATAATATAATAGCTACTATAAATTTAAATAGTGCAAAAATTATTTTTTTGTATAATTATACAAAAATTATTTGTATAATAGAAATTTGAAATTGTATAATATTATAGAACAAATATTGGAATTAGGCACTTTTAATGGAAATCGAATAATCATGTCGAAGTTGACATAAAGGCCATTGAAACGGGAGGTTTCGAGCAGAGCGACTCTCATCCTTTGCTATTTAAATTGAGTTGATCCGAGGCTGATACGCAACATGCAGGAGGCCTCGTGTTATTAATTTGTCGGGATCCGAATTCACAATCGATTACCATGCGAATGGCGAGCTGTGAAATCTCGAAACCATCGAAACGACACGATAATCTTAATGTCAAACAGCAGCCTGAACGTGCGTTAATGATGCCTAAGTCAATAAGCCTATTGTTTTAGTTGATTATTATGCAAATAAAGCGTCTTTGGTCGCCGAAATCATGTTTAGAGACAAGGAGGGCCTGTTTAAGACCAAAAGCTACGAATCCTTTACACAATGGTCGTTGCAACGACATGTGGATTTTTGACGTTTAATCGAATTGGTTTATTATGACGCAATCGTTTGAATAATGGGAATAACGGCAAGTCTAGACATTAAAAAGTGCAGAACAGGGGAGTCACGTAAACGTCAGTGTTCAAAGAGAAAAGGAAGTTCCTCATCGTTCTCTCTAAACACAATTAAAGAGATTTGGGTTGATTGCACTGCCCCCCCCTCGGACACGGTTTCATTCTAGATAAACGGTTATAAATAAAACTATAATACAGTCTGAGGCTGCAGTCAAAGGTAACGGAAATGGAGGAGGCGCCTAATGTCTTCACAAGAAATTCATTCTAAAATACACGTAGAGTTAGAGTCCCAGCAAAAACATCTTTTACCATCTTGTTAGACTAAACCAAATGTAATTACAGGGTCTTTAAAAAAGTTAATGAGAGTCTGATTTAATTTCCTTTCATGTATAGAAGTTGGTGGATCCTGTTGCATGCCAATAATTAATTTACTTTAAGCTATAGACCTTTTAAAATAGAAACTTTAATTCAGTCAAAACGGCGGCTTGGTGGTTGGCATGTTCTCCTTTCAGCACTGGGGCTCCAGTTTGGAATGCCAATTTGAGTGGATTTTCCATGTTCTCCCTGTGGGTTTCCTCTGGGTTCTCCAGTTTCCTCCCACAGTCCAAAAACATGGATTCAAGATGAATTATATGCTCTAACTTGCCCCATATTGTGTGTCTTTGTGTGTGTGTTGTGTAAGCGAGTGTGTCCAGTGATAGATTGGCTCCTCGTGTCTGCTTTGGTTTTTTCCAGGTCCTCCAGTTTCCTTCCACAGTCCAAAAACATGGATTTAAGCTAAATTAAATACTCTAAATTGCACCATATAGTGTGTCTTTGTGTGTGTTGTGTAAGCGAGTGTGTCTAGTGACAGATTGGTGCCCTGTCCTGGGTGTATCTGCCCAGCACCCAGAACGTTTTCCCCTGGATGGGCATGGGGAACCCCCTGCAATCCCGGTAGAGGATTAAGTGCTTTAAATGTTATTGGGTCTTTTAAAAATACTTGTTTTTAGAGGTAATGTTAGACTGATTTTATTTCTGATCATGTAAAAAAGGTGGTGGATGAACCTTCAGGCTGATAATAATAATGATGTCCTGCTTGATCCTGCTGCATGCCAATAACAAATTTGATCTATACACTTAAAAAAATAATGAATAAAAATCAGACAAAGTGGGCGGCACTGTGGTTAGCATGTTTGCCTCTAAGTGCTGGGCATCCAGGTTCGAATCCCAATCTGGATGGAGCTTCCAGGTTCTCCCCGTGTCCATGTGGGTTTACTCCGGGTTCTCCGGTTTCCTCCCACAGTCCAAATATATGGATTCAAGGTAAATTGATTGCTCTAAATTGCACCATATAGTGTGTGTTTGTGTGTCTGTGTGAGTGATTGTGTGTCCAGCCATAGATTGGTGCTTTGCCCAGTACTCAAAACGTTCTCCCCTGGATGGGCATGGGGAACCCCCCCCCAACTCTAGTAAAGGATTAAGCAGAAAATAATGAATAAAAATGAACAAAAAAAGTAAAAATGCTTAAATACATAAAAGTTTGTGCTCATTCATTCATCAAATGTTCTTTGAGAAACCTAAACTAGGGCTTGTATGGCAATGGAGGGCACCAAGTCAAATTGGTTACCTTTGAAATTTTGCACATGAAAATCGAGATATAAATAACAATAATATTTAACAAATACTACTGAGGTTACCATGGTGACATTATTCATTCATTCATTATCTCCCGCTTCATCCTCTATTAGGGTCGCAGTGGGGTTCCCCATGCCCATCCAGGGAAGAACGTTTCGGGCGCTGGGCAGATAGACCCAGGATGGTGACATTATATAGTACATATATTTTATAGCGCTCAGAATTTTTAACCTTTGACAATGATCTATTGCCATTACCCCAACTTTGGGAACCGCCACTCTAAAGGAATATGTACTATATATATATATTTATTTTTTTTTAATGTAGAAAAAGCATTTGTATCTCTGAGAAAATGGATTGTAATGAAGGCTGGGAATTTAGGCTGCTTTACATTAATGTGGTCTATAAACATGTATTGACAAATCAGTTTATCAGGCAGTTTCATTATAGCGGTGTTTGTGTCGCAATAGATGAAAAGTAGATAAAAATGATCTAGCTTGCCTTCAAGCACTAAGTGATTAATTTCCTGAATCAAGAATCTCAGGTATTTAGGACTATGATTGAAAGTACATTGCAAAGTCCAGTGCTGACTTACTTCCTTGACTTTAATCACCTTTTTTTTGGTAAAGTAAAAAAAAGTCATAGTTTCATGCAGATGTACTTATGCGAGCAGCACGCAGTACCTGCTGCAACACCGTACTCTCTTTCAAGAAAACCTTCAATCTGCTGGGTTTGGTATTGTTCATAAAGTCGGACCTTTGCTTCCCAGTTCATTTATCATCGCAGTGGAATCGCTGAATGCAGGTGGTCGTTAATTCCCCAGCACCTTGTCCGACTTGACAAATCAGCTTGGCTGGGTAAATATTTGCCCTTCATGCTTGTACCACCCGCATAGTGCACCTCTTGCTCTGACCGGGTTAAACTCTCGTTACAACAGGACAAGCCCTTTCACTTCCAGTGGGCCATGCTAGAGTGCCAGAGCCATATGAACAAGGCCTCATTGAACAGAGACATGACCTCAGAGGCAAACAGGTAATGACACCTTGCATTAGTGCTTGAAAATATATATAAGGAAAAACTATCTATCTATCTATCTATCTATCTATAATAAATTAATGTCGGGCCTTGAGTTTGACACCTATGCACTTAGAAACCCTCAATTTAGTAACTAGGCAAAATAAAATGGTTTCTAGTGTACAGTGTATAATTGGAGTGAACATATACATAAGGATGCTGTAAAAAATGTTAAGTTTGAAGTACATACTCCATCTTGTATGCATGTGTGAGAGTGTGTGCAGTCTATTGCAGTTGCTCCTGTTCATGTTTTTTGCTTTTACTTATTATTTCAATGTATAATTTTACTTTTGCTTAAAGGTGCATATATTATTTATACTTTTATTGTTATTTTCTACTTCTTGTACATTATAATTTGGCAACAGTACAACTAACATCTGCAATTTCTACCCCTGGGATCAAAAAAGTCATCTGATTCTTATTATGATTCTGATTGGACTCTTGTGCTTCAATAAACACGTTCAGTTTTATAAATCATGAGAAAAAAAAAAGGTTAAAAATATAATGTCCTAGTATTTTGCCTTATAATGCTCCTCACAACAACTAATCAGTCAAAAAATTAGTAAGAAATACGAAAAACTGAATCCTGAGACTTTTTGCATGTCATTATTCGCTGCTGAAGAGAACTGGAAATAGGGAAATGTTTAAAAAATGATTCCTTTTACACAAAGATAAATATATATTAGGCATAAAATATAAAACTCAGACATTATTTGATTTTTGTGGGATGGTGGGCAAATCAGTTTGTAAAGGTCACAGCTTGGAGATTATTAGCCCATATAAATCTAGTCTTAAAACCAATTTTTGCTCTTTGGCTTTTAATACACCATGATTTTACTTTGGTTTTTATTGTGTTATTTGATTTAATGTTTTAATGCATATATTGTGTTCTAATTTTTTCTATAAATTATGGTTAAAGTTCAACACTGTACAGCACTTGTATATATATAACTAAAATTGAGTTGAGAGTTGAGATAAGCACATCTCCAGTGTTTTAAATGTAGTAAATTAAATGTAACTGTTAATTAAAAAAAACTTATTCTTGCTTATTCTTATATAGAAAATCTATCAAAAAAGTTTGCAGTTTGCAAGATGCTGTTTATCCTGTCTTATGCTACATGTATGCTAATAGTTTCTCAGTAATAGCTCCTGGCTGTGTGTTCCATTTGATGACTGTAGCTGATACCCTTCCCCCAACCACCCCTCTTGTTTGTCTTCCTCTTCTACTGGCATTTTAGTGAGGCACTTCAAAAATCTATGACTGTCTAATCTACAGGCTCCAGAGCAGTAATTATCCCCATCGCATAAGGAGCAAGGGGAAATCCAGCGCTATCTAATACAAATTTGCTTCCTTGCATGATGTGGAAGAGCAACACAGGAACAGCACCTTCACCAATGCATCAAAAGGGAACGGGCAGGCGACTGGAAGTGGAAGGAGCCGGAACAATCAGTACTTGGAGACCATGGGAAATGAAAAAGCAAAAACAGTAGCCTTGACTTGTAATCAAGACTCTGGTTCTTCCTGAAAAAAAAAGTAAACGTGCTTTGTTAAATCCGTCGGACTTCCAGTTTAGTAGTTAGCGAGACCCCAGAGCTTCCATTTATTAGCAACATGCCAATGAAATTTCGCCTCCGAACTGTAAGACCTTCTGGAACAGATAGTAAAAATGAGCCCGACATTCCTTAGTGATCATTCCGTAGTCCCTAGGTTGAATGACTAAGTGCATGTGTCATGTTTTGCATCTCAATGGCATTTTAATAAGGTTGTGTTCTATTTTGGGCTCAAGCATCATGGGATTCTTGAAAGCACTCATCGTTCAAGCTTGTTTAGGCGTGAAATATCATATAATAACTAGTTAAAACATTAAACCATAATAACTGCTTTTAATTTGGTGTTAGAATGTGTGCGTGGAGAAAATCACAATTTTACATGATTCATTTGTTCATTATCTTCCACTTAATCCTCTACTAGGGTCCTGGGGGGGTTCCCATGACCATCTAGGGGAGAATGTTTCAGGCGCTGGGCAGATACACCTAGGACAGGTGCCAATCTATCGCTGGGTGCACTCACTCACACAAACTCACTCGATGGGGGGCAATTTATAGCATTTAATTTACCTTGAATCCATGTTTTTGGACTGTAGGAGGAAACCCAGGCAGACACAAGGAGAACATGGAAACCACCCAGAATTGGGAACGTGCTAACCACTAAGCCACCACGCTGCCCACAATTTTACGTATAAGTATACATATATATATATATATATATATATATATATATATATATATATATATATATATATATATATATATATATTTACGTACATTATAAATAGTTTTAAAAAATTGTATAAAAGAAAAACTATTAACTATATTAATAAAATTCCCATATCTTTGATTCCATGTCAGATTTTTCAAATTGTGTAGTATTAGTATAGTAGTATATTAAAATTAATAGCAGACTGATGATATTTAAACAGCTTTTTAAAAGGCCAAAAGTCTTTAATGGCATCCTCAGTATCTGCAGTCCTTAACCCTGTTCATGCGTACTGAAGTTTTCAGTCAGCTATTCAATTTGAGGTGTCTGTTAGGATTACGTCAGGGTGACTGCACATGCCCTGAAGTAAACCGATCACTTAAATATTACCATTCTATCTTTATATCTTTAAATTTCTAGCACATGTACCATCATCTTGACCCAGTTCTTATTTTCAGTATTGGGATTTCTCTTCCCTTCAATCCTGAGTCTATACTCCTCTCCTCAGCACTCGCTGGTGGACTCATATCTGTTGAGGTAGACGCGACCTTGCCTCGAAGGCACCAGGGTCAAACACGTTTGGAAGAAATTAGGGCAGAATTCCTTGTCCTTCACACAACAGAACCGTACCTGAGGAAAGCAATTATTTGCACACCTGTTCCCTGTCTCTCCTCATTCTTCAGCCAGACAAGCAAAGTTTACCAATGTCTCCAGCAGCCTCTCAACTCTGAACTCTAACAACGGCCCCAAAACTTGCAGGTTTCAGTCAAAATGTGAGAAAAAGGTGCCACAAAGCTTTCTTAGAGCAATGCTTTTCAATATATAAAAGTTTATATGCATATTAAACACACAACTATATTTGTACTTCTGTTTAATTATCTGTTTAATTATATATATATATATCTGTTTCCTTGTCAACTGTTTCCTTGTTTTTGTGACACCAACATTTTTTTCATACATCTATGCAATACTAATTTATGATGCATTTGGCTTCCTATAACTACAGTATATTTCAGGTTAAAATGAGCTGTGTCTTGCTGTATCTGTTCTTAATTTATAAATGTTCTTAATTTACTCACTGGCCACTTAATTAGGTACACCATGTTCACATGATTTGCCTTTTGCCTTTTTGTTTTACCATATAGATGCACTTTCTGTTTTTTTGCATATTTTGTTAGCCCTCCTATTTTTAGAGTTAGGGATTCCTGGTTTGAATAATGATCTGGGTGGAGTTTCCATGTTCTTCCCCTGTCCGCATGGGTTTCCTTCAGGTTCTCCGGTTTCCCCCCACAGTCCAAAAACATGGATCAAGGTCAACTGAATTCTCTAAACTGCCCCATATAGAGTGTGTTTGTGTGAGTGAGTGTGTGCCCAGCGATAGATTGGCGTCCTGTCCTGGCTGTATTTGCCCCCGAAACGTTCTCCCTGTATGGGCATGGGGAAGATAATTGATGGATGAATGAACACAGAGCAGGTATTATTTTGGTGTTAAATAATTCCCAATCCTGTGCTACAGTGGCATAGAGCTTAGCACTTTTACTTTTACTCACGAAGCAAAATGGTGCTGGTTTAAATTCCTGAGGTAAACACAGGTTCTTTCTGTCTAAGGTTTGCATGTCCATGTTTTTTTTGCCTGTGTTTTTTTTCTAGGTGTCCTCGAACATGGGTACTCAAACTGCTGGGATCAAGCTCTGATAAATAGGATTACAATCTGAACTGCATCCAGTCTGAAAAATGAAACCAAATGATTTTTCTGCTGTGGGATTCATTCCATATTAATGTTCCTCCGGGTTCTCCGGTTTTGTCCCACAGTCCAAAAACATGTATTCAAGGTGAGTTGGGTACTCTAAATTGGCCTTGTATATTATGATTGTGGGTTGTGAGAGTAATGGATTGGCGCCCTGTTTTGGGTGTAACTGCCCAGTCCCTGAAATGTTCTTCCCTGAATGGGCATTGGGAACCCCCCTTGGTGACCCAAGTAGAGGATTAAGTGGTCAAGCTAATGAGATGAGGTAAGATTTTGACTAGATTATATAGAAAACATAAAATATGGCTTGTTTACAAAATGTTTTATAAAATATAATGCATTAGATTTAAAGATAAGTTGTTAAGGATGTGTTTTTAAACAATATTTAATATTTAAACATATTTAAAAAATATGAGGTTATTTATGAGGGCATATTTAAACAATATGAGGTTTACAGAAGTCTGTAGGCATCATTTGTGGAAAATATGTTTAAAAAACTTCACTTTCAAATGTACAAAAAAAAAAAAAAAAAAAAAAAAAACATTCTACCATGTGACCATGATCCCCAAAAACCCAGTTATTAGGAAGCTACAAATTCATTCATTCATTATCTCCCGCTTTATCCTCTATTAGGGTCGCGGTGGGGTTCCCCATGCCCATCCAGGGGAGAACGTCTCGGGCGCTGGGCAGATAGACCCAGGACAGGGCGCCATTCTATCGCTGGGCACACACTCACTCACACAAACACACTCTTTATGGGGCAATTTGGAGAACTCAATTGACTTGATCCATGTTTTTGGACTGTGGGAGGAAACCGGAGAACCCGGAGGAAACCCACGCGGACACGGGGAGAACATGGAAACTCCACCCAGATGGGGATTCGAACCGGGAATCCCTAGCGCTGAGAGGCGAACGTGCTAACCACTAAGCCACCGTGCCGCCCAAGCTACAAATTATAACAAAAAAATAAATGAGGTGAATGTACTATGTAACTCTCTACAGATCTTTACAATGCCTGTTACATAACCTCATTAAATCTGTCGTACAATATACATCTGTCAAATTGTTATTTGTGATGCCTTTTAATTAACCTGCATGTTTTAGAGATGATTCAGTACATAGTTCACATGAAACACTGAGGGAAGTCGTAAATCATTTAGCTCCACTTTCACTTTTTTCAAGACGTTAAACCGAATGAATCTGTTATGCATGCAGAGTCCAAAAGATGCTTCATATTATATAACAAGAAACAAACGCCTGGAGCATTTACACCCAAAACGGCCGCAGTGGGAGTTTTAGTGCATGTATGAGATACAAGTGCTATTGTGACAATCGTGACTAGAGTTTCCTTTACAGTACGAAATTCCCAGTAAGTTGACCTAACTAGGGCAGATGTGTTGATTTATCTGGTTCTCAGGCAGTACCCTTGAGGCCTGCTATCACGTCGGTTCTCAATAAGCATACTATTTTGCAAGAGAGACACAAGTTTCAAACGTTTATAATTTAAACCCAGAGCGGTTGGTCTACACTTGATAAGTCAGAGTATTTAATGCATTGATTGAATGGAATGAAGTCCAGATTGACAGAAATACACACTGTTTAAAGAGGATTTAACACTAAAATGCATGCTTTAAAAAAACACACATAAAAATGTCACAAAACTGAATGCATAGTAGTTAAAATACATTATAAATCCTGATACATAATTTGTATTTGTATTTCGTTACCATGGTGACAGTGATTTTTAAATGCATTTAAAAAAATAACATACGAAAACCTAAAAAAAAAAAAAAAAAAAAATGATATAAACATTGACCGCTACAATGCTGTAAAACAAACAAATTAATTCTGTAATATATTAAGACCTCGACATATGATGCCATTTTTTTTGCATTTTTATGACAATATTTCTAATATTATTATTTCTTTCTTTTTTTATTTTGAGTTGTTTTAGAAATTCCGACATGTTAGACTATTCCGAGACCAACCAAAGTGACTCTTTAAAGAGCATCATGCCCCTGCTGAGTTTCTGACAAGATTTCGGAAGATATTGAATGGACTTACCAAGCTAATTATGCAGAACTAATTAACCCATTTCAGCCTGATAAGGGAACATCCACTGCTGAATTTCTCTCCTAAGTAGTAAGGGCAAATACTTGCTTTGGGATTTTCACACGAAAGACTAATTGAGCACCATGTTAGGATTAATGTTAACACTGCAATTGCAAAACAGCTGATAGTTAAAGCCTTGGCAGTGACTTTAGAGCTATGTAGAGAGCTATGCAAATTTTGTAGGCAGCACATCTTTGCTGAAGACCTGTGGCAAGTTCATTAAGAGGTTTAGAACATTCAACAAGCAGAGGATTTGTTTATTCAAACTAAATTATTATTATAGTACATCTATACCTATTTTGTTAGTCCCCTGTTGGTGTTCCATCTGTTCTGTATTGGTCAGGATCATTACAGAACAGGTATAATTTGGGTGGTGGATTGTTTAATGTCAGTTCTGCAGTGACACTGATGCAGTGAGGGGGTTTTAGTTCAGCAGTGCTGCTGTAGTTTTATTTCTCCACCTCAGTGACACTGCTGGGATAGGAATAATGCACCAACCAAATAATAACTGCTCTGTGGTGCTACTATTGGGGTCCTTATTATTAGAGAACAGAGTAAAGGGGATGTACACAGTATATACTGTAGTCCACAAACAGATGGACTTCAGTCTGGAATTGTAGAACTATAAAGTCCATCTTTACAGTAAGTGGTGAATAAATGTCGCCGTGTAAACTTTCTATTCAAATAAGAGTCATTTAACATCAAACACAATTCTTTTAAAAAAGCTTGCTATGAAAAAAGCCGGATATGATAATGATCAGGTTTGATTATACTACAGTGACTATTTTTTCCTTAACAACTGACTTCTGTTGTTCTCTCATTTGTAAGTCGCTTTGAATAAAACTGTCTGCTAAATGACTAAATGTAAAACTGAGGGTAAATGATAAAATGGAAAACCGCAAAAAAGGCGGTGTGTCCAAAGTTTTGACTGATACTACATAGTATGGGTTATAATTAACAACATTAACAATTCACCATACAGTGGCTTAGTGGTTAGCATGTTCGCCTCTGAGTGCTGGGGATTCCAGGTTCGAATCCCAATCTGGGTGGAGTTTCCATGTTCCATGTTCTGATACTACATAGTATGTGTTATAATTAACAACAAAAATTTCACTTAACGGTGGCTTTATCCCATGTTCACCTCCTGGATGAGCATGTGGAACACCCCACCCCGTGACCCTAGTAGAGGATTAAGCAGAAGGTAATGAATGAATGTATGAACGTAAATCTCATGAAGGTTTTATAATGTGGGACACACAAGATTCACAAAGGTGTCTTAAGAAAATTCTTTCCTAACTTTATTCATTCATTCATTATCTCCCGCTTTATCCTCTATTAGGGTCGCGGTGGGGTTCCCCATGCCCATCCAGGGGAGAATGTCTAGGGCGCTGGGCAGATACACCCAGGACAGGGCGCCAATCCATCACTGGGTACACACTCACTCACACAGACACACTCTATAGGGGGCAATTTTTGAGAATTTTTGAGTTTTTGGACTGTGGGAGGAAACCGGAGAACTCGGAGGAAACCCACGCTGACACGGGGAGAACATGGAAACTCCACCCAGATGGGGATTCGAACCGGGAATCCCTAGGGCTGAGAGGCGAACGTGCTAACCACTAAGCCACCGTACCGCCCCCTAACTTTATTCATAAAACAAAAGTTAAGACTAGCTCAAATTCTTTGAAAAACGTTGCAAGATTTGTCTCACCAAGACTGCGACTGTTAAAAAGGCCAGTATTTAAATTGATTAAGGTTATAAGGTTAGCATATAAGTTAAAGATACAAGTAGCCTCCACCTTTTTTACGACCCTCACTTTTCAAACAGTTTCAATAATCCTCAGATCATTAGTTTCACATAGTAGCTTGTTTGTCAGCAGTGTCCAGGTCCTGTTCACATCCATCCATCATGAATTAAGTAGTATGTTACAAGTCAAACTATACACATACACTTGTCAGACTTGCTTTGGGTTCTTGATTTATTCCTTGGTCCATCTGATTCATATGCAAATGACCGTAATGCGTCCTGCTGATATGCCGTGTGCAAACAAACAGCTGGGGCAGATCCTGCTTTCAGTTGGTGCAGTTACTAAAGATGAGATGTTCATCTCAAGCAAACAGGTGGAGCAGGTTGTGGCAGTAGTTGCTACCAGATCCTTTTCAGCTGAAAATCATTTTGAGGCACGCTAAGCTCAGCAGCTTGTGAATGTAAGCCACACGGAATTGGCTGTGCACCAAAACTCTCTCACATCAAATGTTATGTGAAATGCTGACATCGAACTAGGACATGTATTATGTAATAAATAAATTGTCCTCAGATTTGATTTTTTTTATGTGAATTGGTACTTTAGGTTAGAACCAGATTAATTGTATAGATGGGAAACGACAAATATATATTAAGATAAATTTCCACCCACTCAAACAAGTAGTAGCTGGAGGTTGTTGACAGGGTTTCAGTGAGTGTGGTTATATTCACATTAACACACTCCTCATTATTTGGCACATTGCTGTGGATGGTGTAGTTCTGCCACTACAAACCTTTCAAGTTTATATTTTTGAATCTGAATTTAGATTATAACTACTATTAAAAAGGGGGCGCAGTAGCTCAGTGGTTAGGGCATTGGGCTTTCAATCTGAAGGTTGGGGGTTCAAATCCCAGAGCAAGGCCCTTAACCCTCATTGCTCCAGGGATGTTGTGATTAACCCTGTGCTCACCTTCTAAGTCTCTGTGGATAAAAGCGTCTGTTTAATGACCAAATGTCTGTTTAATGTCCGCATGGGTTTCCTCTGTGTTCTCCGGTTTCCTCCTACAGTCCGAAAACATGGATCAAGGTCAATTGAATTCTCCAAATTGCCCCATATAGAGTGTGCTTGTGTGTGTGTCTGTGTTAGTGAGGGTGTGCCCAGCAGTAGATTGGCGCCCTGTCCTGGGTGTATCTGCCCAGTGCCCGAAACCCTCTCCCCTGGATGGGCATGGGGAACCCCCCGTGACTCTAGTGTAGGATAAAGTAGAAGATAATGGATGGATATTAAGAAACCAGTGTAGGTAGTAGTTAATAATTTACAAGGGGTGGCACAGTGGCGTAGTGGTTAGCATGTTCGCCTTTCAGCACTTGGTTTTGAATCCCAATCTGAGTGGAGATTCTCCCTGTGTTCTACCTGTGCCTGTGTGGGTTTTTCTCCGGGTTCTCCGGTTTTTTCCCACAGTCCAAAAACATGGATTCAAGGTAAACTGAACACTCTAAATTGCCCCATATAGCGTGTTTGTGTGAGTGTACATAGTAATAGATTAGCGCCCTGTCCTCGGTGTATCTGCCCAGCGCCCATAACGTTCTGCACCAGATGGGCATGGGGAATCCCCCCCATGACCCTAGTAGAGGATTAAGCGGAAGATGATGAATGAATGAATGAATACTTCATAAGCGGCATTATTATAACCATTATTATGGTTAAGGTAGTTGGATGTCTTGCTAATTATAAATTTGAAAACTATAATGATTTAAAATAGCAGCATTCATTCAAACATTAATTTTTCATTTTTAAAACTCTGTACACCTAGCCTGTGGTGGGTTTCTTTTTTTAGTCATATTTAGAACATTCACTTCATTAATATTTCAGAAATGCTAATAACTATTGCTTTTTAGTCATTATCAGGTGTAATATGTTTACTTACCCCTCCCCCTAACTGTGAGGATCAATGTAATTGTTGTCTTTTATGTAAATGGCCAAGCCAAAAATGAATAAATAAATAAATTAAAATTTTAATTTTAAAGATTTTCAATTTGATTTAATACAGCACTTAAGGGAAATAAGCAAAAACCAATATATTGCATGTTAATATAATAAAAGTTAGAGGAATGTGAAGAACATGTGGATAACTACAACTTTACATTACAACTTCTATCAGGACCTTCCGTCAAACATATATCATTTTCCAAATTTCTATGTACAAGTATTTACGTTGCACATTCCAGATGAAACTGCTTTTTGAATGCGGATGAAACATTTATCACCAAGCTTGTTTTCCTGCATGTAATTGTTGCCTAATGGTTTTCTATGTGACCACAGCTCTTTGAAGCTTTTTGGCAAGCCTACAATTTAGCCTATGATGAAGTTTACTTCTATGCCCTAAGGCTTAAACAAACCTTCCTGCTTCACCTTCACATCATACCCCTTAGATGAATTTTGGCTATGTATCATATACACTTTCTGTGTTCTATATAATTTATAAATGTATAACTCAATTGAAAATTAAAAGCCTTTATTGTTATTATGCCCTGCATACACAGTATACATAATACAATGAGATTAGAAGCTGCGCCTTAAAGTGCACACAGCATTATATAATATAAAAAAACTAAGAAAACAAAGACTAATGTGCCAAAGTAGAAACTAAAACATACAGGTACACAGAGAGACTAATAAGACAAAAACAGATGGTAAGTTACAGCTCTTCATTACAGTATCTACACTTTAAACATTTTACCTATTACACATATTGGTGCACTTTGCCGTTCTACAATTACAGGCTGGGGTCCCTTTGTTTATTTGCATACTTTATTAGTCCCCTTTACTCTATTCTGTAATGGTCAGGACCCCAATAGTAGCACCACAGAGCAAGTATTATTAGGTTGGTGCATTATTCCTATCCCAGCAGTGTCACTGAGGTGTTTAAATGAAACTCCATGCAGCACTGCTGAACTAAAACCCCCCCTCACCACATCAGTGTCACTGAAGAACTGACAATAAACAGCCCACCACTCCAATTATACCTGTTCTGTGAGGCTCCTGAGCAATAGAGCACATAGAACCAACAGAGGATTAACATAAACAAAGAAAACAGATGTTCTACAGTCCATAATTCTGACCCATAAATAATCACCCATCTATATGGTAAGAGGAGGAAATGGACAATGGAGAAAAAAAGGAGGTGTGTCCAAATTTTTGACTGGTACTGTATTTCTTCAGCTTTTATAATATACACTTACATATGATGAACATACATAATGTACATAATACTGCTTATTACTGCTTTAATGATGTAATTGATAGACACTGACTAAACATACTCCAGATCCATACATATTACTAGACATCCTAAATTCACTATTTTAAAAAAATATTTTTTTTATAACTGACGTTCTCACCTGTCAGTATTTTTTTTTTATGTTCTCTAAATAATTCCCTACAGTAACAAAAGGGTTTGGCCATAAGCACAGTAATGTACTGTTCCAAAATATGCAAAAGATGTATTGATTAAAATAACAATGGCTTTAAAAAAAAAAAAAAAAAAAAAAAAAGATCTGTTTGAATCATCTCATTGTGTCAGGGATGTTTTAAAGCATGGTTTGAGGCAGCAAGATAATGAGGTTTCATATACCGTATTTATGAAAATTATCAAAAATTATATATATATATATATATATATATATATATATATATATATATATATATATATATATATATATATATATATATATATTTGATAACATTCAGACGAAATGAATGTTGAACAAAATATTCTGTAAATTCAAACAGTTAAAACATGTTTTCCATCCTAACTCTTACTGAGAGCAGTGTGGATTGTGGCCAGCACCTACAGAATTACTGTCCTGATTAGAATGCTTATGAGGTGACACGTAGTGGCTCATTCTGAGAAAAGTAGAGGGGTGCGTTATCTCAAGCTCCCCTCTTGTGTTTCGGTTAGAGATGAGCCACTATCTGAGTTCACCTCAGGCCGGTCCGGCCTGCAGAGCGACGATTACTGTTGATTAAGCTCACACCAGCTGAGACCGCTCAAGCAAACGTAGAAAGCGGCCAAAGACATCTCGTTGGATGATACAGCACATGTTGGTTCAAGTTACTCAGGGAGTCTATCTTAACTTCAGCTTCACGTGTAAAAGCCTTTGAACAAAGCTGATGTCATTCTTCTGCTATTGTTACTTTGTAAGCTAAAAACTCACACTGGTAACTATAGTCACTTTGCATTGTTCGTGTGCTACACATCCTTGTGTTTCTGGACAAAGGACGCAAATAATGAGAAGGTTGAAAGACCTTTAATGATAAAAAGCGACCGTATCCTGCTGTAAACTGGTATATACGATAGAGAACTGCATGTTATGAAGGTTAGAATATGATTTAGAAACCTAAATATTTCTGGAATCTGATTATTAAATATAATCAAATATTAAGTCTGCATATAGATTTGCAGAAAAATATAATAAAGGCTATGTTTACATACAGTAATTTTATTCATTAAGTGTGTTCAAAAGGTATGCAAAGATCAAATCAATTATAGAAACATTTTCAAAATAAATTAAAATAAAATATAGAAGCTAGATCTATGTTTACATATTGACATTTATTATTGAAATTTAACCAAACACGTCGTTTAATCAGGGATGTCATAATTATTTTTGTAAAAGCTACCATAGAAAACATTATTCCATTATACCATTATACCTCTTTTGCTTACAAATTTTATTTAACATTTATATTATGGATTTGAAGGACCTGTTTTTAAAACCCTTACTGGTTGGTTGTTGAGTGGTTGTTTTATTTACACTGACATGGACAGTATGCTTAAGTCTTTAGTTTATAAGTTTATGGTGCCACTTGCTCACTGATTAACAATATCTTTTTGCCCATCTTCTCCAAGCAACAGTATTTTGTGGTTATGTCAATAAAATGACAAGTGGACAGGTTTTGTATTCATAAGAAACCAGCAACATTCTCCGTGATGTTTTCCTTGAATATGGACGGCTTATAATCTTATGATCTTCTTAAATTAAAAAAAATAAATAACAAAATGTACAATTTTTATATACCTGTATGTGTGTGATGCATTTTTCATTTTTATACATTTCCTAGTGTGTTATACCATTATTGTCCCTTATTATTCATTCATTCATTATCTTACACTTTATCCTATATTAGGGTCGTGGGGGGGGGGGGGGGTTCCCCATGCCCATCCAGGGGAGAATGTTTCGGGCGCTGGGAAGATACACCCAGGACAGGGCATCAATCTATCGCAGGGCACACACTCACTCACACAGACTCGCACACATACACACTCTATATGGGGCAATTTGGAGAACTCAATTGACTTGATCCATGTTTTTGAACTGTGGGAGGAAACCGGAGAATCCGGAGGAAACCCACGCAGGCACAGGGAGACCATGGAAACTCCACCCAGATAGGGATTCGCAACAAGAACAATTGAATTCTCCTGTGTGATAGAAAAGATCATTTTATGTAAATTTGCATGGATTTCCCATGATTGCTTTAATTTTTCATCCATGAGTCTCATGTTTTCTTCCTATCGTCCAATAACGTTAGTAGGGACCTGGTCTGGACACTAGTTAGACTTGCTCAATATAAATAAATTTGTTTGTTTTTATATTATCAATATTGCATTTAATATTTTTTTCTTTTTTCACTGACTATCTAGTTTTATCCTAGATTAATACATAGCAAGAAACTGTGAGCAAATTATTTGTACATAGTCTTTTTTTTACAGTTACATTTACAACGCGATGTTACTTTTTAAAGTATATATTGTTTTAATAGCCAACAAAATGACAAATAATACACAAATAATGGACCCCTTCCCTCCACTCTTTTTAAAAATGCTTTTCCACCTTTCCTCCCTTATAGATAGTATATAACACATTAGTCACCGCAATCCAAATAGACAATGTGTCACCTGCTCACAACATTAGTCAGGAAAAGCCATGCTTCAGAACGCTTGTATTATGGTAGCCCCCTCAAACAAATATATTTAAATAAATGCTTAACTAAATGCATTTAGAAAGCAACATATAAATTAATAAAAAAGGAAACTAAATATGTAAATAAGAATATATATAGTAACATATTAAAAATCATGTATATTAGTTTACAACCAAAAAAAAATTAAGAGTTTTATTTATGTTTTTATATAATTTGATGTTTTACTGATTTCTGATTATGGTAGACTTGTTTCTTAATGCACCATTTTCCAAACTGCTAAGGGCAAAATTTGTAATACTTTATGCAATATGATAATAAAAACTAATTTCAATTCAATCATTACATTTTCAGGTGAAAAATACTAAAATTAATTTAATAATACCCATCAGATCCAACTGAAAGGAACTGGATAAGTATAATAGGTGCCTGATCAGTCAGTTCAGTTATGAATGCAAGAAAATATATTATTTAGACTTCTAAATAATAAAAATCTTTAAAATCATTTTAAAATACAATTGGATTAGTTTATGTATAATGTTGAACTATTTTTGGAGAAATTATAGTAATGCAATTGATTGCACTTTTTTTATAAGAAAGTAAATGAAGCTACAGTAAAGTTTATAAATAGTAGAACTGATTTCTAAATTAAAGAGTCGTAGTTGAAATTCTCACATGTTCTGTATGTTTATCACTCTTTGATCTTTCTACCATGACAGCTAGTAGACTGATGTTTCCTATTTCCTAAGCCACTTGGGCCCATGAGGCACCACTGTGTCACTAAAGAGATGTGACAGGACTGCAACCCTTAAACAAACACAAGAGTAGCGACAGCATGCCAGTTCCCATCGTAGACCACACAGAGTGCCCTGGCACTGACACACACACAAACACAGGCCACACACTGCCGCCATCTTCCACCTCTGAATGGCGCCTCTGATAAAGATCAGCTTCTACCACATGAAGAGAAAAAGAAACAACCAATTATACTATTAGTGAAGGAGAGTATCTGGAAAGGGGGGGGGGGGGTAAATACCCTGACAAAATCCTTATAAAACCTGAGAGAATAAAGACACATGGGATTATTCTTATAAATACCACTTAACAGCAGTACAAAGAAACGTTTAAAGAAAAGATTATGTTCTATTCTAAAATTGAGAATAAGGACGAATTTCATGCCATTGCTACAAATAGGAGGAAAAATATGTACATTTTCTCAGTGACTGACCGATAGCTGAAAGTTATGTATGTGTAAAGTAAATTAATTACCTCTATATTGCTGTAACATATAAAATGAGAAGGTGTTTCCCCTTAATAAATCACATTTCAATGTATAAGTCCTAGGCCTTAGTTGGGACCATAACATTTGCAATTCACTATTAGAAAATAGATAAACACTTTCTATTTATAACGCATTAAAAGTGCATTTATAAAGTGTTCATAACACCTTATTACATTCATCAGAACAATTTATAACACAAAGTGACATAATGCATTATAATATGAACTTATTTCAACTTTTGATTCTTTGGATGTTTAGACATTCTTACTTAAAACAAGCTGATGCCACTTTACTTAAAGTCTGTAAAGAGCATTTATAAGCTTTTATAGAGCATTATGTACTCCTATGTATGCAGTCTTTTTCAAATTAGTAATTTATGACAACACTTTATGCGTGTAAAGAGAGCTTATAGACTTTTGTAAACTGTTATGAGCACTTATAAAGGCATTTTCTGGAAAAGCGTTCGTTAAACAGGCTTTATGTCGCTGGATGAACAGTTAATATATTGAATTTATAATGCAAAGCCTTATGGTATGTTCTTATAACATTTTATAAATGTGGTTATGTACATCTAGTGGTTACTGTTTTTTAGTGGTTAGCACTTCTGCCTCTCAGTGCTAGGGAATCCTGGTTCGAATCCCAATCTGGGTGGAGTTTTCATGTTCTCCCTGTTTCCGCGTGGGTTTCCTCCGGGCTCTCCGGTCCTCCCACAGTCCAAAAACATGGATTCAAGGTCAATTGAATTCTCAAAATTGCCCCATACAGAGTGTGTTTGTATGAGTGAGTGTGTGCTGAATGATAGATTGGGGTCCTGTCCTGGGTGTATTTGCCCAGTGCCCGAAACTTTCTCCCCTGGATGGGCATGGGGAACCCCCCCCCCACGACCCTAGTAGAGGATAAAGAGGAAGATGATGGATGAATGTTTTGTCAAGAATAAACAGGTTTACAGTGATGTAACAAACCTCTAAAGTAAGAGACTGTAATATATCCATAGAAAAAGAAAGTCTTTATTTTTGCTACAGTCACGTTTCCTCAACATGGGATTCATAGTTCAACTTTAGTGTGGGACTTCCAGGTGCCTGAAACTATATAACGCATAAGGACAAAGCATAATTTAAAATGCTGCAAAAGCAAAGACATGGAAACTGTAAGGCAATTCCTTTCTTTTCAGGAGTATGGTTTTGTAAGCAGTGTCAGAGTTGTAAGTAGATCCGACATCGTCTAAACAGGGGAGGGGGAAGAAGTAAAAATGGCTTTGAGGCAAAAGTATGGATAACCGGCAAAGGGTCATTTATCTCACTGTAAGAATATCTCAGGGCAAACCTCGCACAGGCCACCAGTCTGCTGTTTTAAAATACCCAGCGTTCTATGTCCCCCATGGCCCCTGGTCATTAATTGTTTTCTCCTTCAGAATACATTCACTATCCACATGTTGTTGACAGCAAGGACAAAGTCTTAGTTAACACACTCTTTTCTTTTCTCAGGATGGTTCCCACTGATCATGTCATGGCGCACTTTGTGACTTCACAAGCAAATAGAGATCCGAGATAAACGCAAAGATAATGTCACATACAAATTACGGAACTTAAACCAGTGACATTTTTCAATTAGTTCTTTTCTGTTTCATTGGTCATCCATGGTTAATGTTTTTAGGGTATACAGTTAGTTTAAAAATATGTTTTTTTTTTATATTTATTTTAAAGTATTGTGGATTTCTGCATTATTATTTTTGCATCTTTTAATTTATTAACACATTGTGATTTGTTTTGCTTCAGTCTATTTTAAATAAATCACTGCAACAAAAAAGAAAATGACCTGGTAACAAAATGCATACCAATTTATAGGAAATGTTTTCGGTAATATATGAAAATGCTTTCTATGCATTATAATAATTGTCATAAGCCTTTGTTAATGTCCATGGATGTACATAACCACACTTATAAAGTGTTACAAGAACATACCATAAGGTTTTATAACACTAAGTGGCATAATGCATTATAATTTATATATATTTTAACTATTCATCAACTTATTATAGAGACCAGCGACATAAAGCCTTTATAACGTTTGTGTTTAACAAACACTATTCGTGAAATTAACTTTATAAGTGCTCATAACTGTTTATAAAAGCTAAAAGTAAATTTAAATGTTGTCATTAATTACCTCTTGAAAAAAGACTGCATACATAGTAGCACATAATGCCTTATAAAAGCTTATAAATGCTCTTTACAGAATTTAAGTGAAGTGGAATCAGCTTGTTTTAAATAAGAATGTCTAAACATCCAAAGAATCAAAAGATTAAATAAGTTCATATTAAAATGCATTGTCACTTTGTGTTATAAATCCTTTTGTCAAATTGTTATAACAATTTATGACTATGATTATGAATATCTATGAACAATAACAAAGGCTATGACAAATGTTATAAAGCATCATGTATACTTTATAATTTCACGTATAATGCGTTATGAATACCGGATTCATAGAAAGTGTTACCGTGCTTTTTAATCCACTCACTTCAAACATACCTGTTTTTTTTTACTTTTATTTTGGGGCGGGCTATGTTTTTAAGCCGACTAAGTATCGTTTTAATACAGATTTCTTCAAAGGCAAATAGAAAACGCCTGGACATGATTAAAAAATAATGGTTCTCTTCTTGGTGTGGCACGGTGGCTTAGTGGTTAGCATGTTCGCCTCTCAGCGCTAGGGATTCTCGGTTTGGATCCCAATCTGGGGGGAGTTTCCATGTTCTCCCCATGTCCGCGTGGGTTTCCTCCGGGTTCTCCGGTTTCCTCCCACAGTCCAAAAACATGGATCAAGTCAATTGAGTTCTCCAAATTGCCCCATATAGAGTGTGTTTGTGTGCGTGTCTGTGTGACCAGCGATAGATTGGTGCCCTGTCCTGGGTCTATCTGCCCAGCGCCCGAAACGTTCTCCCCTGGATGGGTATGGGGAACCCCCCCGCGACCCTAGTACAGGATCAAGCAGAAGATAATGGATGGAGGGGTTCTCTTCCTGATATATGATTAGTTCACAAACCATGTTCCTTTTAATTAAAAAATAAAATAAAAACAGCATTACGGATATCTGATTTATAATTTTTGCCTCTTTTAATTTTAATACACTGTGACATATTGAAATAAAAGTGTTACTATGATACCTTTCTAGCAGAAATGTAACATTTTTGTGGGTTACTTTTTACATATTTTATAATGTATTTTTTATTATATTAGATTAAACTTGTCCCTGTTTGCTAATTAGTTGAATTTCATCAGTTTATATCGTGTATTAATTAAGTACACCATCCGTATGTGTGTAGCAGGTTATATTTCTCTGCAGCAGTATAGTGTGATTAGTATATGTCTACCTGACCCACCAATTTTGTCAACTAGACCTGATGCCCACAGGGAAGCCATGACAAACAGCTATCCACTCTGACCTCAGTACAATAACTGGCCACAAAAGAAAAGGAAGCAATTTGTCTTGTTCTAGTATCAGCTTCCTCTGATCAGGCATCCCGGCTTCCAAACCTTCCTTCTCACCTGACCCCTTTTTCACGATAAGTCTCAGGATCTTTCTCACTTTATTTCAGGACTTATTGTGCTCACTGTAACCAAAGCTTTGTAAGAATCGCTCTCGCTCTGCCTTTGCCTTCTTCTCATGTGCCTGTGTCGAAGGCTTTCAAGCCCTGCTCTCCAGGGGGGCTCCGAGATCAAACAATGAGTCGTCAGTTTACATATTTACGACGGCCATGTTTCGATAAGGGAAGGTAGTCGAACAAGGGCTAAAAGAACATTCCAGAAACAAGTGCAGTATCTGACCATTTCCTCACTCATTCAACCTAAACTATTATCAGATTTTGCACTTCTTAAAATAGGCATGTGTTTAGTTACAGATGCTGACATTGAGCCTTAAAGACTCACAAACAAATTAACGTACACGGCAAACAACTCAACAGGAAAAGGGGTTTTTTAAAGACATGGCGAAAACAAATGGATTTTTACAAATGAGGTCATTTCGAAATCTATTATATGCCTTACAAAGTGGTGGCAAAATATTCCTTTTTATAGTGTATTAACGTAGAAGTGCACAGAAAAACAGAGCCACTTCACTCGGTTTAATTGCACAATTTCAGGACACAGGATTTTGAAGAGGAATGAGTACAAAACGTCCTATTACAACATTCATGTTCAAGTGCGTCTATGGTCCGAAGCTAACACACAAACTAGATGGCATGCTTTCACAATTAGACTCTTGAATGAGCCACTAACCATGGACAACTATTCACACCTCAATGAGAGTTTCTCTTTTACACAGTTTTATACAAACCCAAATCTATTTCCCTCTCCCCAACTATAGAGACATGCAATTATCTGCAGTGGATGGCAGATGCTTGTGTTTCACTGGAATGGAGGAAAGCGGTTTCTCTTATAGGGGTTATTACTCTGCTTTCTGATGATATACGACTAATCCACACATAAAACTCATGCTAATTTGGAACCAATAGTGAGGTTGTGAAAGGACAATGGTAAACTGATGACTGTGAAAATGGTGATTAATACATACACACTGAAGATGATTAGTGCTATTTTCCATGTTTTTTGTGGGAAATATATTTTCATATAAAAGAAATTTTTATGGTACATTATAAATATGACATGCAATATGGCATGCAATTATGCCCACATTCAGTTCAGTTTTTTTTTTTTCAGGATCAATACAGTATAGAAGATCAATCAACCAACATTCTGAAATCAAGTGTAAATTGAATATATATACCATTTTATTATATTATTATTTATAATTTCTTTTACTTATGTTTTTTTTTATAAGGTGGCTCACTATTCTTATGCACGTTATTCGCATCTACACCCATATGTTATTTTCATATGTTTGTACTATTACATTCTATTTTTTAGCTTTTGGAAACAGGAAATGGTTCTACCCTTCCTTGAAATTATGGAAAAGGTCAAAGCACCTTTCCATCTGCAGCAGTTCACCACTAACTTTTATACACACTGCATTTTTATCAAAATATATGCTTTTAATTTCAAATGTTTGCATAATTCTGTGATGAGTGTATGTACATACATGTTACTGGGTATACTCATAATATGAATGATAATATAAAATATACCAAAATGTTATTTTATTTAAAATAAAGGACTGCATTATGTAATATTGTGTGCTATAAGCAATATACTGTATTGTCCAATAGGAACAAATTTTTAAATGTTTACAATATTAGATAAAGACTTTAATATAGTAATGTATTAAAGTCAAAATAAAACATTTCATTACTGTACTACCCTCTTTCAATACAAAAACTTTAATCAAACTATTATAAATGAATTAACAGTGTGAAACTAGGAATTGCTATTCCCAAGTGACTCATAAGCGCTACTTTTAACTTTTTAGTGTAAATACTACTAATACAGACTTGTTATTTACAGCTCATACTTAAGGCCTCAAACCATTTTTCTTTCTTTGTTTGAAAAAAATCTTAACAGAAGTATTTTATAACTTCTGATTTTGCATTTCAACTTCAAATAGAGTTTTGATTCTAATCTACAGTATACTTGATCAAATTATAACATGTCAGATTGTGTGACAGTGATGTACATCTTATAGATTCAGAAATTTCTACTTGTTGATATTTTACCCTATATATCTTATTGTTAATTTTACCCTAATATCCTATTGTTAATGTCACAAATCATTACAAAAAGCATATTGCTTTAATAACTGTTTACTAACAGTTGATGACTAAGACCACCATTTACTAAGGGGAATTAAAATCAGTGGCGGGCTGTCAGAAGGCCAAAAATATCTTAATCACAGAATTATGCTAATTATATTTTGACCATGAATAATAATTAAATAATTCCAAATGCTTGTCTGCTTCCTTTCATAGTGTTTCCGCCGGTTATGCTACTTCCAGATGTGCATTTTCTCATTAAAGCGTTTAACCAATCATTTTCAGCATCATCAGTTGCCTGTTTTTAAACATTTCTGCCTAGGCCTTCAGATTTTGAGTACTACTAGTAGCATGTTATGTCATATTAATGACCTCTAATTGGTGAGTACTTTTGAAATGCGGACATTGTCAGCTAATTATAACTCGAATTTCAGCATTAGCTTCAATTGCAATAGAAAGGGACTTCTTAAAGGAACTGCTTAAACGTTTTAAGGAAAACGAAGGATGGATTTTGTGTACAAATAATCAGGATTTAAAGTGTTTTGAGAGGGGGGTAAAAACGAGAACCGGCTTACACATGATTTCACCGGCTCAGCATTTCATTAAAAAACATCTCTGCGGCTTATAAAGGGCACACACGTTCATCAGGCAGAGTCACGTTTCTCTAATTAAAGTCCATTATTGGCGTCGACTCCACTTTCACCCTCAGCTACCATGCCATAGAGTTATCTATCTGCGATACAACGACTCCTTATACTGCATTTCTAAATAACAAGATGTTTTATAGTCATTAAATAGTTTTTAAAAAGATGGATTTATATAGACGAAGCATTATTGAATACGGGCGGCACGGTGGCTTAGTGGTTAGCACATTCAGCACTAGGGATTCCCGGTTCAAATCCCAATCTGGGTGGAGTTTCCACGTTCTCCCCGTGTCCACGTGGATTTCCTCTGGGTTCTCCGGTTTCCTCCCACAGTCCAAAAACATGGATTCAGTTGTAACCCAGTGATACACCACAACCAAGTCTTTGCAGTAATAAGTCTTATTCACCACCAAAATAATACCTGCTCTCTAAAATCACCAAAGATTTCTGTATACTGTATAAATATGAGTTGGCCACCTGGGCGGTTCATAGTTCAGATGAATAGATGTATTAATTGCAGAAGACACAAGGAAACTATGCACATGGACAAACGACACAGCACTGACTCAACTGACACTGGAACAGGAACAGTTAAAATGTACAAAAGGAAACCACGTGATGGGAGAACACAGTGTAGGATAAAGTAAACAAAACTGATATATTAACTTATACAGAAACTAATTACAGACAGAGGCAGAGATGAGAATTAGACTATACATCCTGCTACTGATGTGTATACACACACACACACACACACACACACACACACACACACACACACACACACACACACACACACACAAAGTTTGCATCTCTCACAGGTGTCCACAGTAAAACTAACTGAGACATGCAAGAGCATGCCTGTGCGAGTGTCTTTTTGGTGTGGTCATCAGCTGCTTGGCCTCCCATGGGGCCTCAGCCAACCTGCCCTGTCTTACATTGGTTGGGCAGAGGAATCTGCAATTTTCTCACACTATAGCAAATCCATAACACATGCTTTCATCATACAGAGGTGTGTTACCTTCAGCAGTATCGGTGTAATTCAAGAAGATTAAATAGACTATGTACGGTCTCAATTAGCATAATGATAGTACATTGTCTTTAAGAAAGGGTGCACTTACTCAGAATTTATAATTCACCATTGAATCACTTCGCCCTGTGATGTTATCTATTAGTAATGTGCATTGCACAAAATGTACAATGTAAATTACATGTTCCACATGGTTCCCTCAAAATGTCAGAATTGAGAACTGACTGCAAGAACAACATATTTATATCATGTTCCCATTCACATTTATATATATATATATATATATATATATATATATATATATATATATATATATATATATATATATATATATATATATATATATATATATATATATATATATATATATATATACATACATATATATATATATATATATATATATATATATATATATATATATATATATATATATATATATATATATATATATATATATATATATATATATATATATATATATATATATATATATATATATATATATATATATATATATATATATATATATATATATATATATTTTAATTCATTCATTATCACCCGCTTTATCCTCTATTAGGGTCGCGGTGGGGTTCCCCATGCCCATCCAGGGGAGAACGTCTCGGCCGCTGGGCAGGTACACCCAGGACAGGGCGCCAATCCATCGCTGGGCACACACTCACTCACACAGACACACTCTATATAGGGCAATATGGAGAACTCAATTGACTTGATCCATGTTTTTGGACTGTGGGAGGAAACCGGAGAACCCAGAGGAAACCCACGCGGACACGGGGAGAACATGGAAACTCCACCCAGATGGGGATTATATATATATATATGTAGCACTCTACATTTTCTTAACTGTAAATATATTAATATGTGAATACAATTTGTCTTTTCAGATTGTAAAGTTAAAATGTGACAATGCAGCACCTCGACTTTTCATAAATTACATTGGGTTACATTGGGTTTTTTAATTTAAAAAGTGTGTATATTATTATCCATTATAACATTATTCAGCACCATATGAGGATGTCACAGTGGGAAAACCTTCATTAGCTCTGGTGTAATCTATCTTAGGAATTCCTATTGTTGAAAGCTGTAATGACAGTTGAAGGATATTAGAGGCCTACATTTTGGCGTGGCCCGGACTCACCTGTCTCTGTGGACGAGCAGGTAAAAAGCAGAGAGTCGAATTTACCCCCCTGTGGTGTGGCCATAGGCCTGAAGGTGGTGCTGGGAATGGAACTGCATGCTGGGTCAATGAGGAGACCTCCACCCCTCTCTGCAGGACCTCTGTCACTCGGGACTGACCCCCTGCAGCCCTCAGACCTGCAAGGACATAGCATGGAGCACATGCAAGGTGAGAGAGGGACCGAAGGGAATCTATCTTTTTGTCTGTCTGATAAGGGGTAATGAGGGGCAATAGACAGGTGCTAAAAAAGCTTTGTAAATGACATTTAAGCATCATCATATATACTCATTCTGCAATTTCTATTGTGTTTCCTCAATGTAAATTGTTTTATCCATTGTACATTACCATAGTCATTTAATTGTTTATATTGCTTTACATCTTAAAGTAAATTCCTTGTTTGAATCATTCCTTTTTTGGTTGCATATAGTACAAATAGTATAAAAGTAAGTTTAAAGCTTGAGAATGACGAACGAGGGATATGCATTAGGACAACAAAATAAACATTTTGTCAACGTAGCATGAAACCTTTTAGTGCTTCAAAAGCTATCTGATGTTGTCTATTAAGTTGAGTTGAACTAAGAAAAGTGTTTATGCCTGACAGCGTCTGCTAATCTGCCGGTGTTAGTTCATATCCCTGTGCTAATGTGCATGGTGTAAAGGCATAGCCGTTCTGAGAGTTAATTGCTCTATTGCTTTTTATGATAATCTCCCCAAAACAACATCGTGTACACAAAGTTGTTCTGATTATGCCAAGCATAGCGGACAAAACGTGTCCCTTTTTTCTAATCGCTTGAAACTTTCCATCAGTCATGGCAGGACACTGGGTTGGGGCGTACATGTTTTCATATCTGGGATTTAAACGCATTGCTTCTGTTCAGAAGGAGAAATGGTTAATGTTCCAAAAAGATAAAATGTAAAAGGGCAAAAGGCAAAAATAACAAAGCTTTAATAGCCAGCGTGAAGAGATATTTCCCGTTGATGACCATTGTTGCTCTCAGAGGAAAAGGCGGTGGTGTAGTATCAGCGAGCTGCACCAGAATATCTAAGCTATTTCAGACCCATAGGTAAATTTGTAGATGGCTGCTGGTGTTGTTATTGACCGCTGATTTAGTCAAAAGCATTTATGCTGCAGGCCAATAATGGTAGTCAGGATTTGCAGATGAGGAGACGGCAGCCAGACTGGGTGTGTGTGCATGAGTGAGACTAATCACAAGTCAAAGAAGCGCCCACCTAAGCCTGAGGAAGAGCCAAGAGTAGATGTTAGAACTCAGCTGGATGCCTGTACCTGGACTATTAGTCACTTGACAATAGTGATAAAAGGGTAAGGAATGAGGGGATTGTCAAGGATGAAAGGTAAAGCATGGAACAATCAATGCCCATGCAGCACACCCGTTTAAAATACACTTGTTCCGGTGTTTTAGACATATGAACAGTTTTAAACACAATATCTTTTTTAAATAAAAAAATCTGACCTCCAAGACCTAGCCGGGGCAGTAGGTAAAATAAAATAATTATATTTAATAAGCCAATTTTTATGAATTATTATTTAACCTACACAACAAAGTTTTCACTAAATGGCACTGACATTTCATTTTGTTAATATAAAACATATTTAGTCTTTGATGCACTAGGCACACTTAGGAAACAAGGTGAAACAGTGTCATACATCCTTGTAATTACATATTTTAGATGTGTTAATAAAAAATGCAATCAAGTTGGTCAGAAAAGTCTCATCTCATTATTCAGGATTCAAGAAAATTTTATTATATCATTTATATCACATGTGGTTCATGAGACAAAAATGTAATTATGGCTCATGGACCCCTTTTACACTGTTTTCTTTAAATTTAGAACTTAAATTGAAATTTTAAAGAAGAAAGAAGAAATTATTAGAAGAATTATCGTCCGCTTAATCCTCTACTAGGGCCGGGGTGAGGAGGGGCTTATACAGGGGTAAACGTTTCGAACACTGGGCAAATACACCAAGGACAGGTTCCCAATCCTTCTCAGGGCACACAATTACATACACATACACACACACACTATATATAGGGGCAATTTAGTGCAGCCAACTTACCTTGACTTTATTACATTTACATTTAGTCATTCAAATACAGGGGTGAACGTTTCGAACGCTGGCCAAATACACCAAGGACAGGTTGCCAATTGTTCTCAGGGCACACACTTACTTACATATACACACACACACACACACACACACTATATATATATATATATATATAGGGGCAATTTAGAGCAGCCAACATACTCTGACTTTATTATATTCACATTTACACTTAGTCATTAAGCATCCAGTTCAATAATAAACCAGGTTTCCATTTTCCCGAAAATAGAAAAACTGAGTCAGTTCAATAAAAACCCAATGCATGTACAATGGTGTGTTCTACACCCAAATTTAATAAGCAAACTAGTATAAAATGTTTTATTTGTATTAATAATGACAAACAACAATGAAAAGTTATCTATTTTATCATTTAGTTAATTGAATCAGTGCAACACAATACTAACTCTGAAATTCCAATGATGCCCAACCTTATAACTGGAAATTTACCCTGTGGCAAAGTTTAATTATAACCCTACTCAAACACTCCTTTGTCAATACTGCAAAACAGCTCGATTATTTTGATTAGGTCTTTTTACGCTTTCTAAGGAACACAGTATTCAGTAAGGGTTGAGGCTCTTATTACATAAGATAGAATAATACAAATGTTTTGAACATAACAGGTACAAAGACAATGAAGTTACCGCGAACATCTATTTATTACACCCATCTATTATCAAACAATAGCTGTGATTTAAATAGCTTTTGAGTAAATAAATGTTTTCAGTCGTCACGTACTGTTGCACACATTTTGGAATTTGAGTAGCACTTCCTAGAATTACAAGAACTTTCAATTTTTCAATTAGCATCATCATAAAATTTGTTTTGACAACACGTATAACGTGTCAGACATGGTGTCAGTTTTAACGTAATTGTACATTTGGATGTTTAATCTGTAAAATAAATACAAGCATATGTAAAACTACTAACCTGATTTAAATAAATAAGTTAAATATGTGAGTATTTTTAGTAAATAATAGTCATTAATAATCATTTTTTAGCTCCTTTACACAAGTAAACATTGTGCTTGGGTGTGGTTAGGTTGCAGCTTTGATTCAGCTGGTACAAAGCTTAGTCACAGTTCAATCCACTGCCCTGACAAGCATGCTCACACTGAATTTCTCAATAAATATGAAAGCTGGCACAATACTCTTTTCATACGCCAGTCATCAAATACGAATTAAGCAATGCTTTTAAATCCGTAGTACATTAAACACGAACATGTCAATCAACAAACAACTGAAAAAAATATAAATAGCTTAAGCCAACAGCCTGAAAATAAAATTAAAGCATATTTTAAATCAGATATGTTAGTTATTGCCACATTCGATATTGCAAATCGCTGCACTGTCAAAATGTGTCAACAAAGAAGAGAAAACTGATTTATTATAGTGCTGAGAGTTACTGTATCTGAAGTAGTGTCTGTGGACAGTAGGGGGGCGTTAGGTGGTATCATATGTCTCTTATGAGTGGACCCTGTTGGGCTCCCCCAGGATCCTAGCAGGAAGGGGTGAGGCTGCCCACTGTGGAATGTTGTTTCTGTTTTGAGTGACCATTACTACCTGCCGGCGGTCTTTCTTCCCGGCCTCTATTGCCTGGGGATTCGATTGGATTGGAGCTGTAAAACTGTGTTTTACTGGGTAGTTCCTGGGGGTAATTGTTGGGAGGCAGAGCCCTCATTCTATCCCAGCAGGAGGCTACAATCGCTGGCCTGCCCTAGCCTTTGGGCTGCACTGTTTGGAGCTAAAGAGAGCCCAGCTGGAGACCTTATTCCTGTTACACAGTGCAAGTGCCACAGCAGCCCATGATGTTTCGAACAGTCTGAATTAAAATGTGTATGTTACAGCATGTATTATAATAACTATTTATTTATTTATTTATTTATGTAATTTATCACTTTTGAAAGCGGCTTAGTGGTTAGCACGTTCACCTCTCAGCACTAGGGATTCCCGGTTCGAATCCCCATCTGGGTGGAATTTCTATGTTCTCCCCATGTCCGCGTGGGTTTCCTCCGGGTTCTCCGGTTTCCTCCCACAGTCCAAAAACATGGATCAAGTCAATTGAGTTCTCCAAATTGCCCCATATAGAGTGTGTTTGTGTGAGTGTGTGCCCAGCGATAGATTGGCGCCCTGTCCTGGGTGTATCTGCCCAGCGCCTGAGACGTTCTCCCCTGGATGGGCATGGGGAACCCCCCCACGACCCTAATAGAGGATAAAGCGGAAGATAATGAATGGATGGAAGAATGAACTTTTCAAAGCCCAGCCAAAAAAGTGCTTCACAATAACCTAACATAATAAAATTAATACGTAAAATTGTAATCAGATACCTCATTATAACACATGAAACAGAAAAACATGGACATGTATTTAAGCCCCATTTAGTAGAAGTGCGTCTTTCAACGTTTCCTAAAAGATAATATAAGTTTCGAGAGTGTAATATCCAGGGAAAGACTGTTCCATAGTTTAGGTGCCTCCACTACAAAAGTCCCTCTTGCTGGCCCGTGGTACCACCTAAAGTCCTTGAATGGATGACCTTAAGGATTGATTACTTGTATGGGACATCAGCAATTCACTAATATACTCCAGTGGCACCCCATGAAGAGACTTATAGGTAAGAAGTACAATTCTAAAACCTATATCTCCTAAAACTTACTGGCAACCAGCAAAGAATGGCCAAAACTGGACCTATGTGGTCCCTACATTTGGTTTTAGTTAAAAGGCAAGCGGCTGAATTCTGAACCATCTGCAATCTTGCCGCAGGATTATTTATAATAATTCATTCATTCATTCATTCATTCATTCATTCATTATCTTCTGCTTTATCCTATATTAGGGTCGCAGTGGGGTTCCCCATGCCCATCCAGGGGAGAACGTTTCGGGCGCTGGGCAGATACACCCAGGACAGGGCGCAAATCTATCGCTGGGCACTTGGCGCAATTTGGAGAACTCAATTGACTTGTTCCATGTTTTTGGACTGTGGGAGGAAACCAGAGAACCCGGAGGAAACCCACGCAGACACGGGGAGAACATGGAAACTCCACCCAGACTGGGATTCGAACCGGGAATCCCTAGTGCTGAGAGGCGAATGTGCTAACCACTAAGCCACCGTGCCGCCTTTATAATAATAATAATTGTTATTATTGGGTTGTTTTTGAAGGTATAGATGTAGTTAAGTGGCAGGTCTATTTTGTTTACCATGTCTGCCCAAATTCCTGGTCCACATAGGAGTAATGGGGGGGGGAGGCTTTCATGTCCATAGTGCTACAAATAAAAATGTCCAGCAAGTGCACAACAACATTGAAGAATAATTTGAAAGGCTCTGCGATTTCGTTTTCTGGCCTCTGGGTAAACAGAGGAGGCACTCAAGTCACTGAGCTATTCATTTTGGGGCTTTTGGAATCAAACGTAAATAGAATGTATAGTTAGAGTTTTATTTTTTATTATTTTTGACCAGGTTCTTAGCTCTTTGAGCCTCTGTTGAATGAATACCATTTAAATTCTAATAGAAAGCTGTTTCACAAGTGTTTCACAAAAACACTGAATGATGTAGTTAAGTCGTCTACTTGCATATTAAAAATCAGAAAGATTTATGTTTTTTATGCTTTTTACTTTTGACGGTATTTTACAGTTGACTCTTTTCTTAGGAAAGAAAAACTACGAGACTCTGGAACATGTAGTCTTGGTGTAGGCTGCCTACACCAGATAAGCATTTTGTGCTTCGATTACTACATGGTCAGAGAACTGGTGCATCATTATGATATGCAAAGTAAAGATTAGTGGCAAGTTTGAAAAGCATCCATCAGTTTAGATGTTCTTCAGAAAGCTGGTTTGTAACTCAAAAGATGGCTACCTGGTAATCCAGATATGTAAAATAATATAATAATAATAATAATAATAATAAACACTATTTTCTATTTGTAAATCGTTTATCTAATTACATTTAATAGAGAACCAGCCACTGTATATGTTTCTAAGATTTATGAAAAAAAGTAAGACCAATTTAAGAAACATTGTCTTTGCATTACATTTACATTTAGTCATTTTGCAGACGCCCCTATCCACAAAGTAGAATTACAGACCCTTTCCAAAAATTTTTAATGTAATGGAAAACTTTATTAATTTCCATAATTCCATTTAAAAAGTTAAACTTTCATGGATTATAGATTCCGGGCCCATAATTTAAATGATTTCAAGTATTTTTACATAAATTTGAATACTGTGGAGCCCAAATTACGCAGGGCAAGAATGTGTTAAACTGAGTGTGACACACCAATCATCTACTAAACAGTAGAGTTGAGGAACTGAATCCAAACTGCTTGAGGTCCTGTGTGAAATATTGGCAATCAGTCATGATTTGGGGTGCAATGTGCGGTGCAAGTGTTGGGAAACTCTGCTTTCTTAAATCCAAGGTACCTGCAACAGTCAACCAGAATTTTTTAAAAGGTCGTCATGCTTCGTTCTCCTGAGGATCTGTATGGAGATGCAGATTTTATCTTCCAGCAGGACCTGGCCCCTGCCTGTGCCATCAGAAGCACCATGTCGCATCAAGGCAATCAGCCTGTGGCATTGCCTGGTAGTTATGGAAGTTCAGATTTCCTTGATGCTTGCTGTCAGCTCTTTTTTGTTTTTATGACTGTTGTCTCTCATTTTCCTCTTGAGAATACCCAATAGATACAGATATTGGAGTTTAGGTCCAGCGAGTTGAGTGGCCAGTCAAGCACTGTGATGGCATGGGCATCAAACCAGGTTTTGGTGCTTCTGGGGGGGGTTCCCCAAGCCCATCCAAGGGAGAATGTATTGGGCGCTGGGCAGATGCACCCAGGACAGGACGCCAATCAATCGCTGGGCACACACTCACTCTCACACACACACACACACACACACACACACTCTATATGGGGTAATTTGGAGAATTCAGTTCGCCTTGATCCATGTTTTTGGACTGTGGGAGGAATCCGGAGAACACGGAGGAAACCCATGCGTACACGTGGAGAACATGGAAACTCCACCCAGATTGGGATTCGAACCAGGAATCCCTAGCACTGAGAGGCGAACCACTAATCTACTGTGCCGCCCTCCATACAGATCCACAGCAAAAAATTGGGCTGATTTCTCCACAGGATTCTAATTTATTGAAATCCTGTTTATGTGGGTTTTGTGAGCTGGAAGCCCAAATTCTGTAAATATAAAAAAAGGAATACTTGAAATAATTTAAATCATGGGTTCTGAATCTATAACCTATGAAAGTTTAACTTTTTGAATGGAATTATGGAAATGAATCAACTTTTCAATGATATTCGAATTTTTGGGAAAGGGTCTATAACTTATAGCATTACAGTACACAGCATATGAGGTGATTAGTGATATTGCAAAAAAAAAAAAATTCTATGTTTTAACAGGTGTCTGCTGTTTAGACACACAGCTTAAAAACTGGGTGGTGGAAGGGAAGCAAAGACAGCTCACGTCATCAGTTGGACTGGGTCAGGACTGTTAAGTGCCACCGGATCCAAAATGGCTAATCCAGGTCACCTCATGCACTGTGTTCATTGTTCATTTACAGTTAGCCAGGTAAATTTATATCTCTTGAGAAACATTAAGGAAACTGCAGTTACTAAGAAGCGGGAATGTGCATCACATGGCTCTGTTGGATTTGGCAAATGTAATACTTTCTTTCAACACAGCTGCACTTTCCAATACATCAAACACAGAAAGTACAGATCATTCAGTACTGTGCATTTTGTAACAGTGTCCTTTATAATCACAAAAGAACACATCTCTGAGAGGACCTGACATGAATTAATTATGCTGAATTAGCAATATAGATGGCATTACCTCTTTGAAAACCTCTCAGATGTATTAACAGAACTTTAATCAACTGTCTCTGCTAACAAAACTGTCGTGTTGTGGCTAAACACAACATGTTCTCATCCCATTTTATTATTATTTCATTCCGCTTAATCCTATACCAGGGACTAGGGTCTGTTCCCCATGGTTATCCAGGGGAGAGCATTTAGGGTGTTGGACATCCACACATACACATACACGTATACACACATACACACACAAACATACACATATACACACATACACACACACATATACATACACACACAAACATACATATACACACACACGCACAAACATACACACATACACACACAAACATACACACATACACACACATATACACACACACACATATACATACATACACACACATACACACATACACATATACACATATACACACACACATATACACACACAAACATACAAACACACACACTAAGCTGTGGAAATTTGAAGCAGCCAATTTAATGTGAATCCATGTTTTTAGAAAGTGAAAGGAAACCGAAAAACCCAGTGGAAACCCATGCAGACACAAGGAGAACATGGAAACTTGCATGCTTGTCTCTTAGCGCTGGGGATCCAGGTTCGAATCCCAATCTGAGTGGAGTTCATGGTTTTCCCCATGTCCGCCTGAGTTTCCGCCGTGTTATCCGATTTCCTCCCATAGTCCAAAAACATGGATTCAAGGTGAATTGACTGCTCTAAATTGACCTATTTAAATTGCCCCTATATAGTGTGTGTATGTGAGTGAGTGTGTACCCAGAGATGGATTGGCGCCCTGTCCTGGGTGTATTTCCCCAGAGCCTGAAACATGGAATCCTCCGATGGATAGAATTAAGTGGAAGATAAGATAATGTTACTAAGACTTTTAACAAAATAAATACAATAAATAAGAAAAAAAAAGTGTTTAATAACCATTAACTTATTGTAAATGTTATGGTAACCTTTAACAACGGTTTACTTCATTGCTATTAAGTGGGAAATTAATTTTATTTTAATTTGATTTGGAGCAACTTAAAGTATATTTAAAAGACACAAAGCTGTTTAAAGAAGTGCAGATCAGATAAGTATTTAAGTTTTCATTCCAAATATTTTTGTAATTAATTAAAATAACATGATGTTCTAAATATTGACTGCTACCTTAGGCACTGGAAGAATACTTTTAACATATTGCATTTTTTAGGGTCATCCAAGGCCCTGTGGTAGCCTAAATTTGGTTTTAGAAGGAGGAGAAAGAGATGAGGATGACAAAGGGATGATAGCCCCACAGGCTTAAGGGAAGATGATAAGCATCCATTTTGGCCCGGACAGTACAGCTGCAGGGCAAAACAACAGAAGGAAGCTTAAAATACACCATCAGATAAACCTGCCTCTTAAGTTCCATCACGTCTTTCCCTCTATTCCAGGAAATAGTGGTGGCATTAGACATTAAATGTGTAGGCAGCATGCTTAATTAATGTCAACATTTATGTAAATGCATTTGAAAGTAGGCGGTACTTCAAAAACTTTGAGTTGTGGCTTTGTGATTGTTTACAAAGTCATTCTTTTATAAACATAATCTGGCATTAAATAATATTATTTTAAACATTTTCCATTTTTTAATAACTGCTAACAGTTGATATGCAATTTTCATAGTTCTATTATTTTTGAAAGTGTAGCATTTATAACAAACTTTTATTTCTTGATATACAGTGGTGTGAAAAAGTGTTTGCCCCTTCATGATTTATTTTTTGTGCGTTTGTCACTCTTAAATGTATTAGTCTAATATTTAAAAATATACATATAGTAATATTCAAAATGAAGGTTTTCATTATAATGGAAGAAAAAAAAATCTAAATCCACATGGCCCTGTGTGAAAAGGTGTTTTCCCTCCCCCCAGTTAAAAACTTAACTTAACTGTGGCTTATCACATCTGAATTTAATTTACATTTGGTTATTTAGCAGTTGCTTTTATCCAAAGTAACTTACAAATCGAGTACAGGGTTGCCAAAACATCCCTGGAGCAATAAGGGTTAGGGGCCTTGCTCTTTGACCTACATTGGTAACTTCATTGCACTTGGGATTTGAACCCACAACCTTCAAATTAACAGCCCAAAACCCTCATCACTGAGCTACCACATCCTAATTTGTGGCTATTTTTTTAGCCACACCCAGACCTGATTCCTGCCACACCTGCTATCAATCAAGAAATTGCTTAAATAAAACCTTCCAAAGCAAAATGAACCAAAAGATACTCAAAAGCCAGACATCATGCCAAGATCCAAAGGAATGCACAGACCACACCCAGACCTGATTCCAGCCACACCTGCTCTCAATCAAGTAATTGCTTAAATAAATCCTGCCAAAGCAAAATGGACCAAAAATTACTCAAAAACCAGACATCATGCCAAGATCCAAAGGAATGCAGGAACACACATTAATAGAGCAATATGGTGGCCCAGTGGATCATAATTTGGCGTCATAATACGAAGGCCATGGGTTTGATTTAGACATGTTCTTTTCTGTGAGGAGTTGTTGAGCATGTTGTTCTTTCGTCCGCATGGGTTCTCTTTCACAAATAAAACATGAATCCCATTATTGTGTAAGCATTATTGTGTTTCGTTTATCTGACTTTGTACCCTGATAATGCTGAAAGAGGTTTCAGAACATTAAACCTACCATCAGGAAAAGCGATGCTTGCAAGTTAGTAAAACATTTTATATTTTATATATTTAATTGGACAGCAATGGATTGGCGCCCTGTCCTGGGTCTATCTGCCCAGCGCCCAAGACGTTCTCCCCTGGATGGGCATGGGGAACCCCACTGCGACCCTAATAGAGGATAAAGCGGGAGATAATGAATGAATGAATATTTAATTGGAGTTAAAACATCATACAAGTCCTAAAAGTATATACATAAAACCAAATTAAACATATATATTAGACTTAAATCATATCATATATTATATATAAGAATCGATTTTTTTTTAATTAGTGTAAGTGACAAAACGATGTGAACATTTGCTTTGATTACCCGGTGTGAACCCACTTTTTGCACCAACCGTCAATAGTATTTTAGCTTGTACAAAACAGCTTTAGGTTATGTTGCTGTATTCTTTAGGTTATGTTGCTTCAGGCCCTTCCACATCATTTCTATTGTCAGTGATACTTGTATAATGTTTGTATGACATTTACATCTTATTTTAAGTGTAGTTTCTTCATTCCCATGCACAGCCATTTTCAGATTTTCCAGAGATGTTCAATCAGGTTCAAGTCTGGGATCAAATTCACAAAATTGTCCCGACGTCACTCCTGGCTCTGTGATTAGAGTCGCTGTCCTGATGAAAGATCAACCTTCTGATGTCCAGAGTCCTCGATTAGGTTATCCTCAACTATGTCTCTGTACATTTCTGCAGTCATATTTCTCTTGAACCTGACAATTTCCCCAGTTTTAACTGTCAAATAAACATCCTCACAGCAGGATGCTGTCACCACCATGCTTTACGGTAGGAATGTGTCGTTGGTGTTTTTTTATTTTGTTTTTTATGGGCCTTATGACAAGCTGAGGAGTGACTTCCATCTGGCCACTATACCATAGGCCCAATTAGTAAAGTGCTGCAGGAAAGATGGACTTTCTGGAAGATTCATAGAGCAACATTGGAGCTCTGTTAAAGTTAGCATCTTGTTTGTTGAGCATCGAGTTTCTTGGTCACCGTTAGATTAGTTAATTTCTCAAGAAACTCCAATATTTTGGAAACAGGATTGTTATAAATCACTGTAAATTGAAGCCATGATTCATACATAAGAGGTTTCAGCTTTTTATTATTTATTATTATTATATAATAATATTTATTATTAATTAGAATCACTTCTTAAAAAGGAAATCACCATAATGTCCACATTCTCCTATCCAGTTAACATTTTCACGAAACGTTAAATTTAACAAGCTTATGGAATAATACTCTTAAAAATAATTTCTAAACAATTACCCACCCATTATGGTTGATCATGTTATGCCATCGTCCACACAGGCTGATCCACCCTAGACAATGTTTGTGTTGATCAGGCTCCAAGACTTCGAACATACTTGTAATATCACAAAAAGGCTGGGTGTGCACTTAGCGCAGTTTAAGGCAGATTGATATACATATACACCCTTCGGCAAAAAAATCAAGCCAAAACCAAAATTACAGAATATTAAGCTGTTAATAGTCCTAACAACTAATTATTGGTTGGAATATTATAACGAATTAGACAAATAAAAAAGGTAGCTTAGTGTTAAAAAGCCTTCAACTTTATTTCTACATGTAGACATTTAGCTTTTATTCAAAGCGACTCAAAAATGAGAAAACAATAAAATCATACCTGATCATTGTCTAATCTGGCTTCTCGATCTTTTTTTCATAGCAAGGGTTTGTGGAAAAGATTAATTCATTATCTTTAACTTAATCCTCTACTAGATTCCCGGGGGCGGGGGGTGGGGGGGTGGTCCCCATGCCCATCCAGGTGAGAATGTTTCGGGTGCTGGGCAGATACACTCACACAGACACACATGCAAGCACACTCTATATGGGGTAATTTGTTGGGCATCGAGAACACACCAAGATTTTGGAAACAAGATTGTTATAAACCACTATGAACTGAAGCCATGTTTTATACATCAATCCATACAATAGGCTTTCATTTTTAATTAACTATTAAGTCATGTTTTGAATTTCGGGTGCTGGGTACATTTACTCACACAGACATGTGCATTTACATACATTCGGTCATTTAACAGACGCTTTTATCCAAAGTGACTTACAAGGTGAGCACAGGGTTAATCACAACATCCCTGGAGCAATGAGGGTTAAGGGTCTTGCTCAAGAACTCACATTGGTAACTTCAGTGGACCTGGGATTTGAACCCCCAACCTTCAGATTGATATCCCAACACCCTGGCCACTGAGCTACCGTGCCCATTCAGACACACATGCAAACACACTCTACATGGGGCAATTTGAAAAAGTCAATTTGCCTTGAATCCATGTTTTTTGACTGTGGCAGGAAACCCCCGCAGACACACGGAGAACATGGAAACTCCACCCAGATTGGGATTCAAATCCGAAATCCCCAGCGCTGAGAGTATTGCTAACCACTAAGCCACTGTGCTGCATTAGAAGAGATGTGTCTCCTTAAATGTTAAGGTCTTGTAGGTAAACTTGCAAAATTATCAGATATCATCTAGTTTAAGATAAATGTGAACATTACACAAACAACAAAAATAAGGTTACTGCAGACTTGAGAGAGACAGGAATTCCAATCTGATGTACTGTAAAGTTGAGGAATATGCTACAGATGTTGCTTTTTATAGTATTTAATAAAGGTGAAAAGATGCAATGAATGTGTGGCAAAGTAGGGCCCGCTTAAATGTTTGTGCATCAGACGTTTTGAATGGTAAAAACAAAGATTTATGAACATAAATAATGTTTTGTTTATGTTAATAGGCAAGGTTTTTCTCAATCAGGCATTATTGTGTATTTGCAATGGGTGTGGACTGTGGCATTGTAGGTTGTTGGTTTCCTAGTCTATTAAACTGCACACATTATCCACGCCTAAATGATGACTGGTGCTTATAATAACAATACACTTTTTATTTATAGATTTATTTTCTTTAATTGCACTATTAAAGCTCTATTTTCATTTTTTAATCATTTCTTATGATTTCTACTACTCTTTAAATAACTGTGAGCAATGTAAAGCATACATTTTGCTTTTGTAGGAAAGGTGCTCTAATAAACCTGCCTTGCCTTGCCTCGCCTTAAGCATCTCTGCCTAAACTCCGACCTGTAATTAATCCTGTAGTCCTTTACTTATGTGACGCCAAGACGAAATTTGATAGTTTTGCTAATAACTAAACAGACAATGACAATGAGATGGAATTAACAAGAAAATGGGGAGAGTTTTAAAAAGAAGTTGCATGGTTCTTCTAGTAAATAACATAATGGCAGGGGTGTGGAGTTTAGGATTTGCTGCCCATACCGCCTAGCAAGTCAGTTTCCATTAATGCTACAATCAAGGTAAAGCAAACTAAGTAACTATAGTAGGGTTGGCTACATGGTAAACCATAATAAAATGCTCATCAAATGTTATGGAACTCTGTGAGTAACAAAAGTTTACAATTATTTATATACTTTGTTCAATAAAGCTGCATTGTGAGGGGTGGACACATCAACATAACCAGCTCAGCAAGCTCCTTCAATATAATGCATGTATAATGTCTGAGCAGTGAGTAATGTCTGGAAATACAAATGTGATATAATAACACAAGGTATTTCACAATGGATAATGGATAGAGTGTGTGATTCAATGGTGTTACTTTATTAAGAAAAGGAAACGAGTAAAGTGATGTTACTGATGTTACTAAAAAGGCTGTTGCTAAAACTTGTCCCTAGGTTCTCACCAAGCAAGCAGACTAAGAATAAAAAAGTACTTTAAATTAGGTGTTAACACCTTCAGTTTAGCAAGGGGCGTGCCTAAGGTAGCTTAGTGGTTAGCACGTTTACCTCCCAGTGCTGGGGATCCAGGTTCGAATCCCAATCTGGGTGAAGTTTCCATGTTCTCCCTGTGTCCGGTTTCCTCTGGGTGCTTCATTTTCCTCCCACAGTCCAAAAACATAGATTCAAGGTAAATTAAATGCTCTAAATTGCCCCATATTGTGTGTGTGTGTCTGTGTGTGTGAGTGAGCCCAGCGATAGATTGGTGTCTTGTCCTGGGTGTATCTGCCCAGCGCCCAAAACCTTCAGCCATGGACGTGTATGGGAAACCCACCACCAAACCCACCGCACCCCACCCAACCCCCCTCAACGACCCTAGTAGTATATTAAGCAAGGTAATAAGCAAAAACATGAGTCTGCATTAGAAAAATCATGTGACATTAAAGCAATAAAGCATGAGAGAGTGTGCATTATGGTTAACAACTCACGGTAAAGAAGTGTTGGTTAGGGCGATGCATAGCGGACACTTTCCTGTGATTTGTTCACAATAATGCACAATCTTGAGGGCTTTAATGCTTTTATAAAACAGTATTAAGCATTAAATATGTTTATTTCTTTTATATCTATTTATATCTATTCTATTATATCTTTCGGTGTGTAAACATTTTTTAAAGTGAACATTAATGGCTAAGTGACGGGATTCTGGCTTAGTGCTTATTGAAAATCAGCTCACGCTATTACACTATTTATATTAATCTGTATATTTTGCTTAATTGGAAATGTTTTCAAATAATGTTTTACCATGTTCACACATTTATCACACAATGTTCACACATTGTCTTTGATGTTACTGCTGGATAAACGGTTCAGCCAATCAGATTTTATTAAAGTATAATAATTTTTTGTTAAACATAGTCAGCATGTAGGTAATTGACCTTTGTTCATGAGTTCTATTCTGGCAAACCAATAATTATCCATGAATAGTATTCCTCGCAAATGTATGAAATATCCCCCAAACCATAAGGATCTCAACAAACAGATGGTAGTTTGTGCTTACCATCTAACTCTGTGGGAAAGAATAAAAACCAGGGGAAAAACCCCTCTTCTCATTCCTCTCCCAAGTGGAGCCATGAAAACTCTGGAGAGCGATGCACAGGTTCAGGCCGTAACAGGCTAACAGGCCCCCTGACATGGCTCAGTTAATGATCAGAAGTTTAACTGATGGAGACTCAGATACCGGAAGTCGCCTGGTTGCCCTAGCGGACACAGAGGAAGCACATCATGGTTTAAAGCCCATTAAAATAATTAAGTAATGCTACAGTCAGAGCCCACGCAAAGGCCTCTGAGAGAGCTGCCATTTACCGATGGGCTTGGGTGCAACAGTTAACCTTATACACAAGCTGGACAAGAGTCATGGTGGCCCACTACTAAGTACCGCCTTATGTCAATTCCTAAAAAAAACATCTACTAGTAATGTTTCAAAAGAAGCAATTAGAATGTAAATAAAGACATTTTGACTAAAGGAAAATGAAGTCTTCATGTTTCATATTAATTCAGTATGTTAATACACCCTGTCCTGAGTGTAGAAGTCAATGAGAACGCATTTACTTTCATTCATATATATATATATATATATATATATATATATATATATACACACACACACACATATATACACACACATATATATATATACAAAGAGCATATAGTAGTGTGTGTGTGTGTGTGTATACAGTGGGTTGCAAAAGTATTCATACCCCTTGAACTTTTCCATATTTTGTCACATTACAACCTTAATGTGAAAGACCAACACAAAGTGGTATACAATTGTGAAGTGGAAGGAAAATTATACATGAATCAACATTTTTTTTTACAAATAAAAAACTGAAAAGTGCGACGTGCAAAAGTATTCAGCCCCCTTTTCCCTGAGTGCAACCAATTGCATTCAGAAGTTGCCTGATGAGTGCTAATGACTCAAAAGGGTCCACCTGTGTGTAATCTAATCTCAGTACAAATACAGCTGCTCCGTGACGGCCTCAGATGTTGGTTAAGAGAATATTGGGGAGCAAACAGCATCATGATGTCCAAAGAACACACCAGACAGGTTAGGAATATGGTTTTGGAGAAGTTTAAAGCAGGCTTAGGTTATAAAAATATTTCCAAAGCTTTGAACATCTCACGGAGCACTGTTCAATCCATCATCCGGAAATGGAAAGAGTATGGCACCACAGTAAACCTGCCAAGACAAGGCCGTCCACCTAAACTTACAGGCCGAACAAGGAGATCACTGATCAGAGAGGCAGCCAAGAGGCCCATGGTGACTCTGGATGAAATGCAGAGAGCCACAGCTCAGGTGGGGGAAACTGTCCACAGGACAACAATTAGTCGTGCACTACACAAATGTGGTCTTCATGGAAGAGTGGCAAGGAGAAAGCCATTGTTAAAAGAAAACCATAAGAAGTCCCGTTTGCAGTTTGCCAGAAGCCATGTTGAGGACACAGCAAACATGTGGAAGAAGGTGCTTTGGTCAGACGAGACCAAAATTTAACTTTTTGGCCACAATGCAAAGCGCTATGTGTGGCGGAGAAATAACACTGCACATCACTCTGAAAACACCATCCCCACTGTCAAATATGGTGGTGGCAGCATCATGCTCTGGGGGTGCTTCTCTTCAGCAGGGACCGGGAAGTTGGTGAAAGTTGATGGGAAGATGGATGGAGCCAAATACAGGGCAATCTTGGAAGAAAACCTGTTGGAGTCAGCAAAAGATTTGAGACTGGGGCGGAGGTTCACCTTCCAGCAGGACAACGACCCTAAACATAAAGCCAGAGCTACAATGGAGTGGTTTAAAAAAAAGAATATTCATGTGTTAGAATGGCCCAGTCAAAGTCCAGACCTAAACCCAATTGAGAATTTGTGGCAAGATCTCAAAACTGCTGTTCACAAACGCTCTCCATCCAATCTGACTGAGCTTGAGCTGTTTTGCAAGGAGGAATGGGCAAGAATTTCAGTCACTAGATGTGCAAAGCTGGTGGAGACATACCCTAAAAGACTTGCAGCTGTAATTGCAGCAAAAGGTGGCTCCACAAAGTATTGACTCAGGGGGGCTGAATACTTTTGCACGTCGCACTTTTCAGTTTTTTATTTGTAAAAAAAATGTTGATTCATGTATAATTTTCCTTCCACTTCACAATTGTATACCACTTTGTGTTGGTCTTTCACATTAAATTCCAGTGAAATATATTTATGTTTGTGGTTGTAATGTGACAAAATATGGAAAAGTTCAAGGGGTATGAATACTTTTGCAACCCACTGTGTATATATATATATATATATATATATATATATATATATATATATATATATATATATATATATATATATACACACACACACACATACACACACACTATTATATGCTCTTTGTATCTCCTAGTGTGAGTTGTTACTCAACTAAACTGTCTTTTTCTTCTATTTTTTGTTCTATTTATACATTTGTTTCCTCTCATCTTTCATCTTCTCCCATCCAGAAGAGAATAATTCGGGCCCTGGGCAGGGGAACAAAAGAATCTTCTCTGTTCTAACATACAACTTATATAAAGGAAAAGGCATTCAGGCTAAATACTAACAAATAAGTACAACCCTAGCTATTGACTGATATACACTACATGTGTGACACATGTATACTTATTTTATACTGTATGGTATGTTTATTTTTATTGTGTACTTTACCTTTTATTGTGTACTTTACCCCATTTTTCATGTGGCCCCTTGGGAAAATAAATTGCCCAGCACTACCTTATGCTAAATATGAATAGTATAACAAGAGCTGGGTCTGAGTCAAGTTCTTAATTTTTTGCCTTTATTTATCATCACCCATCACTTATAATTTTTTAAAAGACAAAATATATTTAGGGATATTTTTGGCTATGAAGAATAGTTTCAAAATGTTCAGCTCCTTTTGCTTGTATTTAGTAAATTCATACAACATGTGCTTTTTGTTACAATACCTAAAGATCAAATGGGGCTCATCAGGGGCTCATCAACCTAAATATTTAACAGTCAAAACTTAAAAAAACTATTTAAAAAAAAAAAGTATATCCTAAAACCGAATATGTTGGAAATGTTTCAACATGTAGATGATACGATCTTCTGTGAAATATTTCATTTTTGATGGTTTGTCATATTTAGAAAATGCATCATTTTACATGTAATACGTTTTGTATTATGACATTACCTGTTTCATTGATATAACAAAATAAAATAAATTAATGGAGATGTCTGTGATTTACATCTACACATTGACTGTATTATATCACACGGGAACATTAATAGTGAATAAAAACTACTTATTATGTATAGAATGCCATTCAATCTCCAGGTAAACTGGGGTTACGCTATTTACATGGAAAGCACCACACATTCTAGTAATTGTTAGTTTATTTTTTAAAGTAGTGGGTGGGGTAGACTATTGACGTACACCTATGGCAGTCAGTGATTAATAAGTGTAACATTACTGAGGAATGTAAATTCCTGAAAGTGATCGTCAGAAGTGTGATAAGGCCTTACACTGAAGCAGGCAATATAATCTAAAGTAAATTCTGGTTATTGAACTATACTTTAATTAAAGAAACAGGTGTAATGCTCAATCTCACATTTTGCAGGAGTTTTGCAGTTTTGCAGGAGTAAAGAGTTGCAACTTACAGCTTGGTGCCAGATACCACAACAAACCCTTAAGGGTTTAGGGGAGTCCATGCCTCAATGGGGCAAAGCAATAAAAGGGTTAATATTAGCAATAATTTTACACCGAAATACTAAAGCACTTGCAACTTCAACAGTGTTCTGAAAACTTGCTTTCGGGAATAATTGCAGAGGTGCAACTGTGGTGGGTCATGACTGTAGCCAATGGACAGTGAGTGGGGAGCTATATTGCTGCTACCAAGCAACAGACAAATAAGAGATAAGAGCCTTAACCAGGTTTCATTCTATTGCACACTCAGCTTCTCGCTTTTAAATATGGTATAACATTTACAGTATAACTAATACAATTTTTTTGCATAAAGGCCCACATTTATCTGTTTCATCTACTGGTTGATTTGCTTTTTATGTTTTATCTCCCACCTTTCTTTCCCTTTCAATTATGTCTCTCTCTATAAAAAAAAAAAATATATATATATATATAAAAAAAAATATATATATATATATATATATATATATATATATATATATATATATATATATATATATATATATATATATATATATATATATATATATATATATATGCCTCTCAGCGCTAGGGATTCCCGATCGAATCCATCCCAATCTGGGTGGAGTCTCCACGTTCTCCCTGTGTCCGCGTGGGTTTCCTCCGGGTTCTCCGGTTTCCTCCCACAGTCCAAAAACATGGATCAAGGTAAACTGAATTCTCCAAATTGCCCCATATATAGTGTGTTTGTGTAAGTGAATAAGTGTGCCCAGCGATAGATTGGCGCCCTATCCTGGGTGTATCTGCCCAGCCCCCGAAACGTTCTCCCCTGGATGGGCATGGGAAACCCCACTGCGACCCTAGTAGAGGACAAAGTGGAAGATAATGGATATATATATATATATATATATACACACATATATATATAGATATATATATAGTTATAATCCTTGTAGTCTATATTAATATTATGTCAGTTTTAATAATTACACGTGGTGTAAGAGAACAATAAGTGCAATTGTTATAGGTGTATACTGCATTAGTATACACCTGACAGTTAGTCATCAACGTTTACTGTGCTCTCAAAATAAAACCTTACGTTCTGTCACTCACACCTTTTGTATTGTCAAATTAGAGGTGAGGCAAAATATTATTATAATTCATGTTAGCTGCATTTTAATGATTAACAAACATGTAGGTCCATTGTTACTGTAGTGGTATTCTGACATTTTTTGTATGTAGTAATCATACATTCATTTATTCATTGTCTTCCACTTAACCCTCTAGTACAGTTGCAGGGAGGTTCCCCATGTCCATCCAGAGGGGAACGTTTCGGGTGCTGGGCAGGTACACCCAGGAAAAGGAGCCAATCTATCACTGGGCACACACTCACATTCACTATGGGGCAATTTAGAGAATTTAATTTTATCTTGAATCCTTGTTTTTTGGACTGTGGGAGGAAACCAGAGAACTCGAAAGGAACCCAGGCGGACACGGTGAGGACACCCAGATTGGGATTCAAACTTGTATCCACCAGCACTGAGAAGCCCCCATGCCGTCCTTTAGTAATCATATTCATTCATATATTCATTATCTTCCACTTAATCCTCTACTAGGGTCCTGGGGGGGGGGAGTTCCCATGCTCATCAAGGGAGGAACGTTTGAAGCACTGGACAGATACACCAAGGACAGGGCACCAATCTATCGCTGGGCACACTCACTCACACACACACACTATATGGGGCAATTTAGAACATTAAATTCATCTTAAATTCTTGTTTTTTGCACTGTGGGAGGAAACCAGAGAAACCCGAAAGAAACCCACACGGACACTGTAAAAACATGGAAACTCTGAAACCCCAACGCTGAGAGGCCAAAGTGCTCACCACTAAGCCACTGTGCCCCTGTAGTAATTATATGAATTATAATAATAATACACACATTCACGTCTCTTTTAGGAAAAATAAATTATAAGCTTACAAGATACAGCTGTATAAAACGAAGCACATAACTATGTATTTTAAATACCTGTATGACTCCAAAATCGGGGGAACAAAAGAATCTTCTCTGTTCTAACATGACCTTGCAAAAGGCATGTTTGAGTGAGTCCACTGCGGAGGAACTCCACACAAAGGAGAGATCTCAACTCCACTGAACACTTAAGATAAACTAGAATACAGATTTTTAAAGCCTTTCTGGTGTCTAACGTCATAAACGCTCTGTGGGATGAATAAGCAAACATTCCCACAATCAAGAATTTTGTAGAATGATTTCCCAGAATAGGAATAATGATTACAGCTATAAGGATTGGACCAGCTTAAAATATATAATATATTTTAATATATAAATAATATATAATAATAATAATAATAATAAATAAATAAATAGTATATATATATATAAATAGTATATATATATTCATTCATTCATTATCTCCCGCTTTATCCTCTATTGGGGTCGCGGTGGGGTTCCCCATGCCCATCCAGGGGAGAACGTCTCGGGCGCTGGGCAGATAGACCCAGGACAGGGCGCCAATCCATCGCTGGGCACACACTCACTCACACAGACACACTCTATATGGGGCAATTTTGAGAATTCAATTGACTTGATCCATGTTTTTGGACTGTGGGAGGAAACCGGAGAACACGGAGGAAAGCCACGCAAACACGGGGAGAACATGGAAAATCCACCCAGATGGGGATTCGAACCGGGAATCCCTAGCGCTGAGCGCTGAGAGGCGAACGTGCTAACCACTAAGCCACCATGCTATAATACAATATATAAAAATATAATAATAAATGTCCTGTAGGTGTGAAGTGGAGATGATTCAATAATTTTGTCCAAATAGTGAATGCTAAAATGAGTTTACATGAGAGTAAATTAAGGATGACTCACGACAATTATCTGTGAACTAACATCACTGTAGTTACTCACAATGATTAAGTTGACTGGCATTTAGTCATGATACTTTCAGATGATTTTAGACAGCTACAAGCAAACTATTTAGAAAGAAATAAACAACTTGCATACATAGAGCATGACAAGCTCTATGTATGCAAAAGTTCACGTCCAGTAGATTTTTTTCCAGTTGCAGACAAGGCAGTTGATCATTTTAGGAAATGAAGTGAAAATTATTTATTAAACAACTAAAAAGTCTCCGGCTTGGTCTGTAATTATGGAAATCTGGCTCTTAATTTCTGCCATTTCATATGGAATGTCTTTAAACATCATATATTAAACATGTGATCTTAAACTACTTTTTACTTGGAGCCATAAATCATGGTGTTCAGCTACAGTTGTGATCAAATTTATTCAACCCCCAATGCTGCGAAGGGTTTTATGGAATTCAGTGCACATTTGTAATTGTGTTCATAATGAAATCTTACAAGGACTTGTTAAAGAACTAAATGCAACTAAGATAGCATCAATTGTTTTTGTCATAAAGTATTAAATGGCCTTTTTGTGATTTCTTCATTGACACAATTATTCAACCCCTTTACAACTACCACTCATAAGAACAGAGGTTCATTCCAGTGTTTTCAATCAGGTATTGAAAACACCTGTGGATGTCAACGAGCAGCAATCAAGCATGATAAGCACCAATTAGGCAGATTTAAAAGGACTGTGATACTCAGCTCTTCTAGACATCTACTGGTGTGTTTACAAGCATGGTGAAGGCAAGAGAATGGTCCCAGAAGACAAGAGAAGAGGTTATTGCTCTTCACAAGAATGGCAATGGATATAAAAAGATTGCGAAGTTGTTAAATATTCCAAGAGACACTATCGGAAGTATCATTCGCAAGTTCAAGTTAAAGGGCACAGTGGAAATGTTACCTGGTCGTGGCAGAAAGAAGATCCTGACCGCGACTGCTGTGCGCTACCTGAAGCGTAATGTGGAGAAAAATCCCCGCGTGACTGCTAAGGAACTGAAAAAAGACCTGTCAGATGTGGGCACTGAAGTTTCAGCTCAGACCCATAAGGCGCGCACTGCATAACGAAGACCTCCATGCCAGAACTCCCAGGCGCACCCCCTTGCTGACTCCAAAGAACAAGAAAAGTCGACTGCAGTATGCCAAAAGTCATGTGGACAAGCCACAAAGGTTTTGGGACAGTGTACTGTGGTCAGATGAAACTAAATTAGAACTGTTTGGGACAATGGACCAGCGCTATGTTTGGAGGAGGAAGAACCAGGCTTATGAACAAAAGAACACCTTGCCTACTGTGAAGCATGGCGGGGGGTCAATTATGCTTTGGGGCTGTTTTGCTTCTAATGGTACAGGAAAGCTTCAACGTGTGCAGGGTACCATGAATTCCCTTCAGTACCAGGAGATCTTGGAGGAAAATGTGATGGAGTCAGTCACAAACCTGCGGCTTGGGAGACGTTGGACCTTCCAACAGGACAATGATCCGAAGCACACATCCAAGTCCACTAGAGCATGGTTTTTAACATGAAAGGCTGGAACATTCTAGAGTGGCCATTGCAATCACCAGACTTGAATCCAATTGAGAACCTCTGGTGGGACCTAAAGAAGGCAGTTGCAGTGCGCAAGCCTAAGAATGTGACTGAACTGGAGGCTTTTGCCCATGAAGAATGGGCTAAGATACCCATAGGTCACTGCAAGACACTTGTGTCAAGCTATGCTTCACGCTTGAAAGCTGTCATAACTGGAAAAGGATGTTGTACTAAGTACTAAAAAATAATGTCACTAGGGGGTTGAATATAACTGATAATGATGTGAGCACAGTAAAGACATTTGTGGTTATTCCATCATAAATATTATGTTATATTTGTCTAATTTATAAGTGCCTCTTTGATATAATTGTAAATAAGATGACTGAAATGATCCAAATCAATGTCAAACTGGCCAAAACACTTTATTTCAGTGGGGGTTGAATAAATTTGATCACAACTGTATTAGCTTCAGTGACAGGAACTTATTCATTCATTCATTATCTTCTGCTTTATCCTCTATTAGGGTCGCGGTGGGGTTCCCCATGCCCATCCAGGGGAGAACGTCTCAGGCGCCGGGCAGATACACCCAGGACAGGGCGCCAATCCATCGCTGGGCACACACTCACTCACACAAACACACTCTACATGGGGCAATTTGGAGAATTTAATTGACTTGATCCATGTTTTTGGACTGTGGGAGGAAACCGGAGAACCCGGAGGAAACCCATGCGGGAACGGGGAGAACATGGAAACTCCACCCAGATGGGGATTTGAACCGGGAATCTCTAGCGCTGAGAGGCGAACGTGCTAACCACTAAGCCATCGTGCCGCCCGGAACTTATTCAGTGTTCTCTTAATAAAAGAGGCCATTTGTGATGAAACAATAACAATTTTTTTTTTTTGCACTGAAACTATTACGAAAAAAATTATAATTATGTAAAACCTATGTATCATTAATTTTGTGTAGTGAATTATATATATATATATATATATATATATATATATATATATATATATATTATATATATATATATATATATATATATATATATATATATATATATATTCGCCTCTCAGCGTTAGGGATTCCCGGTTCGAATCCCCATCTGGGTGGAGTTTCCATGTTCTCCCTGTGTCTGCGTGGGTTTCCTCCGGGTTCTCCGGTTTCCTCCCACAGTCCGAAAACATGGATCAAGTCAATTGAATTCTCAAAAATTGCCCCATATAGAGTGTGTCTGTGTGAGTGAGTGTGTGCCCAGCGATGGTTTGGTGCCCTGTCCTGGGTCTATCTGCTCAGCGCCCGAGATGTTCTCCCCTGGATGGGCATGGGGAACCCCACCGCGACCCTAATAGAGGATAAAGCAGGAGATAATGAATGAATGAATATATATGGGGCAAATTATTCCATAATTTGATGCCATATCATATAAGCTCCTCCAGAAAAGTCTGGGTAGATACAGGGTGCACATCACATTTTTATACACACACAAACACACATGATGGAGAAAATTGTTCTGATGCCATATCATATAAGATCGATCAGAGAAGTCTGGGCAGATACATGGTGCACATTCACTTTTACACACATACATACACACACACACACACACACACTCACACTCACAGGTAATATAGATGATGGGGAAAATTGGGGGCAGTAAAGTCAACTTGAATCCATGTGTTTGGATACAAGGTACTTTTCATTTTATTCTGATACCATATCCTATAAGATCCTCCAAAGAAGTCGTGCTATATATCTGTAGTTAATACAGTACATACCACACCGTAAATACCATCCCTGGATGTGCAAATAAAGAAAGAAAGACAGACATACATACATACAGACATACAATAGATGATGGGGCAAATTAGGGGGCAGTAAATCCAGCTTAAATCTATGTTTTTGTAGTTAATACAGTACACCTGTAGTTCAATCCATTTGTAGTTAATACAGTACATACCATACTGTAAATAAATACCATCCCTGGATGTGCAGTGGAGCATCATACAGCAGGTTTCTTTTTTTTGCCGGGTTTCTTATCTCATATCTACTCATTCCGACGTTATATTATATAAGATCCTCCAGAGAGGTCAAGCTATATAGCTGTAGTTAATACAGTAAATACCAAGTGCACAAAAAAAGAAACCTGCTGTATGATGCTCCACTGCACATCCAGGGATGGTATTTATTTATGGTATTGTTCCAGAGAGGTCGAGCTATATAGCTGTAGTTAATACAGTACATATCATACTGTAAATAAATACCATTGGTACCAAGTGCACAAAAAAAATAATTACAGTGTGGTATGTACTGTATTAACTACAGCTATATAGCTCGACCTCTCTGGAGGATCTTATATGATATGGCATCGGAATGAGTAGATATGAGATAAGAAACCTGGCAAAGTACCAAAAAAAAAAAAAAAAAAAGAAAGAAAGAAACCTGCTGTATGATGCTACACTGCACATCCAGGGATGGTTTTTATTTATGGTATCATACAGCAGGTTTCTTGATTTTGTGTGCACTTGAGTACTTTGCTGGGTTTCTTATCTCATATCTACTCATTCCGATGCCATATCATAGGAGATCCTCCAGGGAGGTCGTGCAATATAGCTGTAGTTAATACAGTACATAGCATACTGTAAATAACAACAGTATGGTATGTACTGGGGCGGCACGGTGGCTTAGTGGCTGGCGAGTGGGTTTCCTCCGGGTTCCTTCCTTCCACAGTCCAGTTACAGTATGGTATGTACTGTATTAATTACAGCTATATAGCACGGCCTCTCTGGAGGATCTTCTATGATATGGCATTGGAATGAGTAGATATGAGATAAGAAACCCAGCAAAGTACCAAGTGCACAAAAAAAAAGAAACCTGCTGTATGATGCTCCACCGCACATCCAGGGATGGTATTTATTTATGCTATTGTTCCAAAGAGTTCGAGCTATATACTGTAGCTATACTTAATACAGTACATACCATACTGTAAATAACAACAGTATGGTATGTACTGGGGCGGCATGGTGGCTTAGTGGGTTTCCTCTGGGTTCCTTCCACACTCCAAAAACATTGATCAAGTCAATTGAGTTCTCCAAATTTCCCCATATAGAGTGTGTATGTCTGTATGTATGAGTGAGTGTGTGCCCAGCGATAGATAGGTGTACTTTGCCGGATTATCTCTTATTTCTTATTCTTATTCCTTAACTCTCTGGAGGATCTTATATGATATGGCATTGGAATGAGTAGATATGAGATAAGAAACCCAGCAAAGTACCAAGTGTACAAAAAAAAATTTATTTACAGTATGGTATGTACTGTATTAACTACAGCTATATAGCACGGCCTCTCTGGAGGATCTTATATGATATGGCATCGGCATGAGTAGATATGAGATAAGAAACCCAGAATCAGAATCAGGTTTATTCGTCACATGCATACATGGTACAGCCAGCAGTGAAATTCTTACCTGACCTCTCCACAGAAAGTTAAATTGTTAATTTGTAAAGGATAAGAAAAATAGAATAGAATAAAGATAAAATAAAAAAGTACCAAGTGCACAAAAAAAAGAAACCTGCTGTATGATGCTCCACTGCACATCCAGGGATGGTATTTATTTATGCTATTGTTCCAGAGAGGTCGAGCTATATAGCTATAGTTAATACAGTACATACCATACTGTAAATAAATACCATCCCGGGATGTGCAATGGAGCATCATACAGCAGGTTTCTTTTTTTTTGCCGGTTTGTTATCTCATAGGGCGGCACGGTGGCTTAGTGGTTAGCACGTTCGCCTCTCAGTGCTAGGGATTCCCGTTCGAATCCCCATCTGGGTGGAGTTTCCATGTTCTCCCCGTGTCCGCGTGGGTTTCCTCCGGGTTCTCCGGTTTCCTCCCACAGTCCAAAAACATGGAACAAGTCAATTGAGTTCTCCAAATTGCCCCATATAGAGTGTGTATGCATGCGTGTCTGTGTGAGTGAGTGTGTGCCCAGCGATAGATTGGCGCCCTGTCCTGGGTGTATCTGCCCAGCGCCCGAGACGTTCTCCCCTGGATGGGCATGGGGAACCCCCCGCGACCCTAATAGAGGATAAAGCGGGAGATAATGGATGGATGGATGTTATCTCATATCTACTCATTCCGATGCCATATCATGTAAGATCCTCCCGAGCAGTGGGGATGTGAGCATGGGGATGCAGACAGTGGCTGCAGGGGGAGTGAGGGCGGTATGTGGCTCGTCTCCAGCATGGAGCTGGTCCATGGGCCGCGGCACGTAGCGCAGCCCCGCGGGGATTCCGTCACTTCCACGCGGTCCGAAGGGAAGCTTGTGCCCAACATCAAAGCTCGTAACGGCTCATTTTCCCTCAGATCTCAGTAAAGTAGCGGACGGAGCTGTGAAACATCGCACAGAAGCCGCATCTAAAGTCCCAATAAAAGTCGCGCACACCTCTCGAGGTGTGAGGAAGGGCCGTGATACGGATCTGAACCGTTGCTCGCTCGGACCATTCGGCTCTATCAGCGCGGCCATTACACACGAGAGCGGGGCAACTGATCACTGATAACCAGAGCCGGGGGACGACGCTCCGTGGATCACACACAGACCCACTCCCACTCTATAGACCCCGTGACGTCATTACTAATCAACTGCCCACACTGAACACGCCGGCTATCTTCAACCGACTCAGAGTTACAAGCTTTAACGTTGACAGAGCGTTAGAACCAAACCTAGTTAAATATAGGGTTCTCTCTTTCTCTCTCTACACACACACACACACACACACACACACACACATATATATATATACACACACACACACACACACATATATATATATATATATATATATATATATATATATATATATATATATATATATATATATATATATATATATATATATATATATACATACACATACACACACACACACATACATTTACATTTGGTCATTTATTGGACGCTTTTATCCAAAGCGACTTACAATGTGAGCACAGGGGTCATCACAACATCCCTGGAACAATGAGGGTTAAGGGTCTTGCTCAGGGACCCACACTGGTAACTTCAGTGGAGCTGGGATTTGAACCCCAACCTTCAGATTGAAAGCTTAACGCCCTGACCACTGAGTTACCACTCCCATACATATATATATATATATATATATATATATATATATATATATATATATATATATATATATATATATATATATATATATTTGGGGTTCCCCATGCCCATCGAGGGGAGAAAGTCTCGGGCGCTGAGCAGATACACCCAGGACAGGGCGCCAATCCGTTGCTGGGCACACACTCACTCACACAAACACACTCTATATGGGCAATTTGGAGAATTCAATTGACTTCATCCATGTTTTTGGACTTGGGAGGAAACCGTAGAACCCGGAGGAAACCCACGCGGACACAGGGAGAACATGGAAACTCCAATCAGATTGGGATTTGAACTGGGAATCCCTAGCGCTGAGAGGTGAACGTGCTAATTACTATCTATATAAGAAGAAAAAATATATATATTTATTTATTATTTTTTTTATAGAGGTAAATAAATGACAGCACTTTACCTAATAAAGAGCTTATAAGTTTTTATTAGCAGTGTTTAGCGTATTCATGTTAGGGGGAGGCATCAGTATAACACTAACATAATCAATTCACAGTTACAAGCTTTACATTGACAGAGCGTTAGAACCAAGCTAACATGGCAGATCTTTAATATATATATATATATATATATATATATATATATATATATATATATATATATATATATATATATATATATATATATATATATATGCCCTTTATAAGGAGATATTATATTATATTACATAATCAATTAACATAATCAATTCACAGTTACAAGCTTTACATTGACAGTGCGTTAGAACCAAGCTAACATGGCAGATCTTTAATATATATATATAGTCATTTAGAGGTCATGATGTGCTGAAATTGATTACTGTCTCCTTCATAGAGGTAAATAAATGACAACACTTTACCTAATACAGAGCTAAAGAGTTTTCATTAGCAGAGTTAAGCATATTCATGTAAAGGGGAGGCATCAATATAAGTCATCAACTGGCAAATATTATCAACAGGCACACTGAACACACCAGCTATCTTCAACCAACTCACTTTTACAAGCTTTACATTGCCAGAGCGTTAGAACCAAACTAACATGACAGATCTTTAGTGTGTGTGTGTGTGTGTGTGTGTGTGTGTGTATGTAGGCTGCCTCTTCCAAATTTAGCACATCATGACTTATAAATGACCATACATTATATATATATATATATATATATATATATATATATATATATATATATATATATATATATATATATATATATATATATATATGGTCATTTATAAGTCATGATGTGCTAAAAAAAATCAAATGAAAATATCAAAATGGCATACATAATAGCAGAGATTTAGGCGCATGTTTTTAAGATAAATATTGGATCGGTTTATCAAAGACCATGTTTTTAATGTCTAATTTACAGGCTTAAATTCTTCTTTATTAGGCTATTTATGTCATACTAACGGGTTTGGGAACAGTGTCCCCATGTGGTCAATACACGCGAAGCCTAAGGTGCAATAACTTTTAATGGGGGAAGGGGCAATCACAGAAATCCAGCAAACCCTTAAATGTTGTGAACTAAATCTGCAGTCTTAAGTCATATGCAACATATAAATTACTGCTTGTGAAATATTATTAAAAAATATATTATGTTTTGTAATATATAATATTATTGTTTTGAGCATTGATTTTAAATGTTTGTTTTTATGTGTGTGAATTCATTAGGCTTAGCTTGTGAGAGAATAGTTTAGCAAGCTTAATGTGTCCACCAGAGTTTTCATCCATCCATCCATCCATTATCTTCCCCTTTATCCTCTACTAGGGTTGCAGTGGGGTTCCCCATGCCCATCCAGGGGAGAAGGTTTTGGGCGCTGGGCAGATACACCCAGGACAGGGCGACAATCTATCGCTGGACACACACTTGCTCACGCAGACACACACAAATACATTCTATATGGGCCAATTTAAAAATGTTTTTGGACTGTGTGAGGAAACCGGAGAACCCAGAGGAAACCCACGCGAATACAGGGAGAACATGGAAACTCCACTCAGATCAGGATTCAAACCTGAATGTCCAGTGTTGAGAGGAGAATGTGCTAACCACTAAGCCACCGTGTCGCCCACCAGAGTTTTTCCTTGTTAAATTTCCAGATGTCTGATGCACCAGGGATAAAAATGAGATTAACAAATATTGTATCTCATCCCATTATCTTCAGCTTAATCCTTTATTAAGCATTGGGGTTCCCCATGACCATCTAGGGGAGAAGACATTTTGTAGGGGCAATTTAATTTAAAGCAGCCAATTCACCTTGAACCCATGTTTTTGGACTGTGGGGGGAAACCGGATAACATGCACGCAGACACGGGGAGAACACGGAAACTCCACTCAGATCAGGATTCAAACCTGGATGTCCAGTGTTGAGAGGTGAATGTACCAACCACAAAGCCTCAGAAACAAACATACCTTACATTTTAAGGTAAATAAATAAAAGACACAAGGACCAATAAACCACTTTCTTCTTATATACTGTATATAAAAAAACTTTTTGATTTATTGATTTATTATTTATGAATTGATTTATCTTTCAATGGATCAAATCTGCTATTCTTACTTACTTTATCTTTTTTAATATGTGTGCACTGTAATAATGATGCTACTGGAAACTTAATTTCCCTGAAGGAATTACCCAAAGGGATCAATAAACTTTTATCTTATCTTATCTTATTAGACCAAAGAACTGGAAAAAAATGTTTTTGTTGATTTTAAATTCTAATAAGTCATTGAGCACTGTTGGCTCTATGAAATCCACCTGGTGCAACATGTTTAGCTGATAATGCAACATTCACTGCCTGGTTAGCATTGTTAGTAGTTACAGACAGATAAAGTTATTAGCATGAGCAAACATTTCCATGGAATTGCACAAGATGGTAATGTGAGGAAGTGTACAGACAGATTTTTAGCCGAGTGTAGTTCAAATAAGGCCAGACGTATTGCTGCATACTGTGAAAGATGTAGAAAACTTCCAGCAAGAGTAAGCTATCAATTCAGTCAACATTTCAGTGTCTCCATCATTTAGATTTGAGGTGTCCATGCAAACTGATCCTTTGCACACTTCTGAGTCTGAGGACTATTGGGGTTTTGACCAGCACTTATTACCTCCCTGTCCTGTAAAATTCAAAGTACCTGCATATCTCCTTATAAAGGGCATTTGAAAGTAAATATCAGTTTTAATTATCTATATTGCTGTTATCTATATTGCTGAAGGGGTGGCATGGTGGCTTAGTGGTTAGCACGCTCGCCTCTCAGAGCTGGGGATACGGGTTCGAATCCCGATCTGGGAGGAGTTTCCATGTGTCCAGGTAGGTTCCTCAGGGTTCTCCGATTTCCTCCCGCAATCCAAAAACATAGATAAAAGATCAATTTAATGTTCTAAATTGCCCTATATAGTGTGTCTTTGTGTGTTTGTGGCTGTGTGTGTCATGTGTGAGTGAGTGTGCCCAGCAGCACTGTTTCCTGGGTGTATCTGCCCAGCGCCCAAATTGTTATCCACTGGATGGGCATGACAGAATCACCCACAAACCTAGTAGGGGATTAAGCAGAAGATAATAAATGAATGAATGAATATATAGCTGAAAGTCATTGCACTTGCATATCCATCCATCCATTATCTTCCGCTTTTTCCTCTATTAGGGTCGCGGGGGGGGTTCCCCATGCCCATCCAGGGGAGAACGTTTCGGGCGCTGTGCAGATACACCCAGGACAGGGCGGCGATCTATCGCTGGGCACACATACACATTCTATATGTGGCAATTTGGAGAACTCAATTGACTTGGTTCATGTTTTTGGACTGTGGGAGGAAACCCACGCAGACAAGGGGAGATCATGGAAACTCCACCCAGATTGGGATTCGAACCGGGAATCCCTAACGCTGAGAGGCAAACGTGCTAACCACTATGCCACCGTGCTGCCCGCACTTGCATATGCTGCTGGAATTTCTATCAGCAAAGCAAAGCAACTTTCTATAGGAATGCTAATTAAGGAATTAATTTTCAAGATAGAGCATGAAACCACAAAGTAAAACCCTGAAGGCAAATGGACAAGAAATTGCCAAATATTCTACATTATATTTCATTATATTCAACAGAATACAGGAAAAGATAAAGTACAAGGTCCTGGGACCTGTTATTTTACTTTCTATGGAAAATGCCTGTAGCTCCACTTCATAGAAAAGGTTATTGTGACATCTGCACATTACACCCACAGTAGCCCTTCTAATATTCTATTGTAAGATGCTCCTCATGGGCAGCTCTCATGCCTCTAGAAAGACTTTCTACAAGATTTTGGAGTGTTTCGAATTTTCTCCACAAGAGCATTTATGAGAGAACACTGTTGGATGTGAGGACCTGGCTTACAGTTTCCACTTTGGTTCAATGCCAAATATGTACAGTGAATGGAATTTTTCGACAAACCCTACAGAATCTTTTCAGATCATCTTGTGCATTTAAAAAACCATACAAGTGGCATCATTATTATCCCTGTTCCATATATTAGGGTCGCGGGGGGGTTCCCCATGCCCATCCAGGGGAGAAAGTCTCGTGCGCTGGGCAGATAGACCCAGGACAGGGCACCAATCCATCGCTGGGCACACACTCACTCACACAGACACACTATATATGGGGCAATTTGAAGAACTCAATTGACTTGATCCATGTTTTTGGACTGTGGGAGGAAACCGGAGAACCCAGAGGAAACCCACACGGACACGGGGAGAACATGGAAACTCCACCCAGATGAGGATTAGAACCGGCCGCCTTCTTACTGATTATAATTAATAAATTAACATCCTCTATGTTGCAGAGGGCCGATTCCCGGTTCACATACTATGGCTGAAGTGCCCTCAGATAAGGCACCTAACCCCAATTGCTCCCTGAGTGCCGTGCACAACGCTCACCTTACACACTTTGTGCGTGTATGTTTGTGTTTCACTCCACAGATGGGTTTATATGTGGAGAACCAATTCCTCTGTGTGTATGCATAGTAGGCAAAAAATATCACCTTCTTTAAAACAAAGATTTCTGAAAAATATAATTTTTCTCCTGCATTTAACTTAAATTAAACACTAAATCAGTGGACATTATGTGTTCTATTATTTTCATATGGCCACAATTCATTTTTATTTTTGTCATGCTTAGTTTAGTAAATAAAACATCGAGAGTCTTTGCAAAATGTGTGCATAAACTATTTAAAGAAAAAAGCACAGAAACTGTATAATATAAATATTACATAATATAAATAGTACCGTATTTTCCGGACTATAAGGCGCACCCAAAAGCCTAAAATTTTCCCAGAAATCGGATGTGCGCCTTATAATCCTGTGCGCCTTATACGTGTACTGAGTTCCAAATTCTATAAAAGTATTGTTGTGCGACCGAGCTTTAATTCAGAGCTTGCTGTCATTCCGGGAGGATTAAATAAAGAACTCCGAGAGCTGGACATTGGCGTAAACAGGGCGTTTAAAGTAAAGTTGCGGACGGTGTGGGAGCGATGGATGATAGACGGCGAACACACGTTTAGTAAAACTCAGGAGGCAGCGGCGGGCGAGTTACGCCACCGTCTGTGAATGGATTGTGGATGCCTGGGCTGAGGTTTCTGCTGTAACTGTTCGCGAATGCCGGCATCATTGCTGAACAGCCGCCTGGTGACAAGAGTGACTCAGACATTGATGAGAGGGAACACCGGAGTGCTCGATAGTGAAATTGCGCAGCTTTTTAATTCAGACACAGAAAATGAGGACTTTGATGGATTTGTGGGAGAAGAGTGATTAAAAATAATGTGTGTTTTGTCAAGTAGTAGAATAAACTTCAATTATAAATCAGCGTTTTGCATCCTTTACTTTTCTTGTAGATCGTATGTTTTAGCAAGTGCCTTATAATACGGTGCCGTACAGAATAAGTACCGTTCAGAAATAGAGTCCGTAATAGAGACTGCGCCTTATAGTACGGTGCGCCTTATACGTGGGTCAAATACAGAAATAGATCCCGTAATTCAGACTGCGCCTTATAATACGGTGCGCCTTATGGTCCAGAAAATACGGTACATTAATTTGGCTTTCTGTTGTTTTACACAGTTGGAGGGTGTGGAACTTCAGTGGTTCGGGTGTTAAGCCATCAATCTTAAGGTTATGGGTTCAAATCCCATGTCCACTGAAGTACCAGTGTGGGTTCTTGAGCAAGACCTTCAACCCTCATTGCTGTGGCCAACCCTGTGCTCTGATCCCAACCAAGTTGGGATATTTGTAAGTCTCTTTGGATAAAAACATCTGCTAAATGACCAAATGTAAATGCAACTAACCAATAAATTTAAAGTCAGCTCTATCGAAATGTCTCTGCTTTGACATTTAAAAAAAAAAAAAAAAAAGATGCCATGTATCCCAGTGCTGTTCAGCGTAATTACCCCAGCATACCAATAATTACACTCAAGTGCTCCTCTTTGGACCATCACTCTATCAACAACACAACGTTGCATCAACCCCAAGGTGCTCTTGCATGCACACAGCCTCAAAACACATAGAAACATTAAAGCCTGACTTATTAGCTGGGGCAGTCATAGGCTTGTGGTTAAGGAACCAGCCTTGCGACCTGAAAGTCCCCGGTTTGATTCCCGGTCCAACGAGTACTATAACTGTGTGCCCTTGGGCAAGGCACCTAATTCCAATTGGTACCCGGGTGCCTTGTACAGGGCTGCCCACTGCTCCTATGATGCTATGACCAACCTTGTGCTCTGAGCCCAGCCATCAAGTTGAGATACTTGTGAGAAGCATTAAATTAAAGCATCTGCTAAATGGCCAAACGTAAATATAGATTCTGCAGCAAATAAAAATCAAGAAACAATGATTTCAGAGCTCATTTTTTTCTCGTTAAATGTGGAAAAAGTGTCCTTTAATTTCCTAATTCACTTTTATTTTTCACTGTTGCATTATGATTGATGCTAACTGGTTAATATATAAGGGATTCATCGGTGAGAGCAGAGATAAATGGATAAGGAAGACTTTTTTTTACCCCTCTCAATGCACTTTAAAGGGACGAACCTTATCTCAAACTCTGTCAGCTAAAAGAAAGTCACCATTCAATTGCCCCAACACAAAATTAGTGGTTTTGGGCAGATAGCAGCTGAGCAGCCCCCTCACTGCCTCCTGTTTAACAAGCACATTATGGAGCACTCCAAATAAACCTGACAGACTGCCTTTATCCAGGAACTCTTTGCTCGACACACACTCACACGCACCTGTCATGGCCTAGACAAGCACGGTTTCTTGACAACTCCAAAAGTGACAAGCCCCTGCAGTTCTGCAAGACTAAACAGTGGTGTGAGTCACTCGCATGCAATCAAAATTCCAAAGCTAACACTGGAAACTAGCAGGTTGCAAATCATCTGGTGCACCTCCCTGCACAAAAATGTATTTGCAGGAGCAACTGTAGTATTTTTAAATTTAAGGTTCCTGATTGTTAGCTTTTTACACACCGCCAAAGAAATGCAGGAAAGACGTCCAGTAGAAAATCTGTAAATGGAATAATTCTTGAATTATATTCATCTCATGGTATTATCTGCCGCTTAATCCTACACTAGGGACAAGGGCCGCAGGGGGATTCCTTATGTCCATCAAGTGATAAAGTGATTTATTTGCCTACTGTGATGAATTTGTCCTCCACATTTAACCCATCCGTGCAGTGACACACACATATTGTTACACACAATGGTGAAGTGAGCACACGTGACCCGGAGCAATTGGGGAGCCTTGCCCAAGGGCACTTCAGCCATGGTACATGGTGGGATCGGGAATCGAACCGGGAAACTTTAGATCACAAGGCTGGTTCCTTAAACTGGTGAGCCCAGAGATAGATTGGCACCCTGTCCTAGGTGTAGCTGCCCATTGCCTAAAACATGCTCCAATGGATGTAAGTAGTAGAGGATTAAGCGGAAGATTATATATATATATATATATATATATATATATATATATATATATATATATATATATATATATATATATATATATATATATATATACCTAGGAAAGGGTGGCAATCAGACACACACAAGGTATAGGGGCAATTTAGAGCAGCCAGTTTTGACTTGAATATATATATATATATATATATATATATATATATATATATATATATATATATATATATATATATATATATATATATATATATTTTTTTATTATTATTTTTTTTAACAACAATTTATTAATTCTACAAAACAAAATAAAAAGGGGAACCTTTTCAACCCTGCTTTTTAACTGTGGAACTGTACAAATCCTAACAAAATATTTTTGAAATACTTTAAAGGTTTTGATTTCAGCATATGAGACGCATACTGACAGCGCTAAAGGGAGTGTATTGATCTTCCGTGGGCTCCGACAAACCTGCGAACCTTGCCGTATGCTTATGACATATAATCCAGATGAACTTGGAAGATGAACTTAAAAGTTTTGAGATCATGTTGCCGGGTAGACACCATAGAAAAAAGGCAGGTATTGTGAATGTGAAGAGAGAACAGTGGCTCCTCCGGGGGTCTTATAGACAGCTCCTAACAGACCTCTAGACCTTCCACATCAAAGGAAATGAACAGCTTACCTGGGAGCTACCTGATGACCACACAGTGCTTGCATATATATAAAATGGAAGCCACCTCCATTATTAGCAGCAAACTAAAAGATTACGCATGTACAAGAGCGGGGCGAAATTGAAAAGCGTGGTTCGAAAACGACAAAGGAAAGCAGATGAAAGAGGAGGAACATGCACTGTGGTTTTGGTCTCGTTGGCTTTGAAAAGGCGGAAGTCCAAAACCAGTCCTACAGGACAAGGCCTCAGGAGTCCTGTTTGATGGATCCTCAATAGGACAAGACCTGCTTTTCCCACACACCTTTAATTTTCCCTTTATTCCCACCAGCAATGTGTGAGATGCACAGATTAAAGCATGCATACACTACATGGTTAAGTGTGCATGAACGTTAAGTGTGCAAACACCACATAGGACCTTTATTATTATGGTTGTTTTGGAAAATGCAATGAAAATGATTATAATTCGCGTCACATTGTTCATCCAGGCTTCATGTCTAAACTTCTCAAGCGTAATGCTAAATATGACACACAGGAAATGAAATGCAAGCCTGAACTATAGGATCCTGTCATGAGAACATACGGCTCAGCTCACAGCTTTCTCAGGCTGATTAAACAAACAGCACTGCCTGCAGCATCTTTGGCATGTGCGTCTGCCATCATTGCACTGTTGTGTATGCTTTTTAAGGTAGACCTTTCACACACATCATTAGCGGTCTTTTATTTAAGGGCAAACGTAGTTCAGAAATGATTTTTCGGGGGGTTTAAATCATAGCAGGAAAGCGAAAGGAAATTTGAAAGTCACTTTTATTTAAGAAGACAAAAGCTATACTATACAATGCAAACTTTGGGACTAAATGCGAGTTCAGCCATATCCGATGTACCACTGACTATGAACATCAAGAACCGGTCACTGAAGCCAGCGTGCTACATGTGTAAATCACGGCACAAAGGGCTTCCAATCCCAGCATTCAGGCTACAACACAAAGAAGCTTTGGGAAGTTTAGTTTCCATCATGAATAAAAATCCACAAAGGCGTCCAAAGCATAATTGCCTGAGGCAAATCATATGACACTCTACAACAGGAAATCTCTAAATCACCTATTGTCCACTGCCACATCAGAATCTTTCAAACACACCCCCTCCCCCCACAAAGACAGTTTTGCTCACATACAATGGTGCTTGAAAGTTTGTGAGCCTTTAGAATTTGTTTATATTTTGGTCTATATATGATTTATATGAATTAATATCCTGAATATTTTATTCTTTGTCATTTACTTATCAAGAAAACATCCAAAATACTTTGTACACCTACACCAATTATGTTACATCTTTATTAATTTATGAACTTCCATTTATGACCCTCTACTAGGGTCGTGGGGGGGGGGGGGGTTCTCCATGCCCATCCAGGGGAGAATGTTTTGGGGTGCTGGGCACATACAGTACAACCAGGACAGGGCGCCAATCTATAGCTGGGTGCACTCACTCACACAGGCATGCACATATACAAATGCACAATATATGGGGAAATTTAGAGTATTCAATTTATCTCACAGGGCATGGTGGCTAAGTGGTTAGCACGTTCGCCTCTCAGCGCTCGAGATTCCCGGTTCGAATCCCCATCTGGGTGGAGTTTCCATGTTCTCCCCGTGTCTGCGTGGGTTTCCTCATGGTTCTCTGGTTTCCTCCCACATTCCAAAAAACATGGATTAAGTCAATTGAATTCTCAAAAATTGCCCCATATAGAGTGTGTCTGTGTGAGTGAGCGTGTGCCCAGCGATGGATTGGCGCCCTGTCCTGGGTCTATCTGCTCAGCGCCTGAGACGTTCTCCCCTGGATGGGCATGGGGAACCCCCCGCAACCCTAATAGAGGAGAAAGCGGGAGATAATGAATAATGAATGAATGAATGAATGAATTTATCTCACATCCCTGTTTTTGTACTGTGGGAGAAAAGATGAGAACTACTGAGAAAAACTATGCAGACGGGGAGAACATGGAAACGCCACCCAGATAGGGGTTTGAACCTGGATTCCAAGCGCTGAAAGGCAAACGTGCTAACCACTAAGATGCCATGCTGCCAATATTACATATTCATTCATTTATTAATTATCCTCTGCTCCGTTCATGTGGGGTTCCCCATGCCCATCCAGGGGAGAACATTTCTGGCGCTGGGCAGATACACCCAGAACAGGGCACCAATCTATCAGTGGATACACTCACTCTCACACACACTATATGGGGCAATTTAGAGCATTCAGTTTACCTCAATTTCATGTTTTTGGACTGTGGGAGGAAACCGGAGAACCCAAATGAAACCCACGCTGAGAACATGGAAACTCCACCCAGGTTGGGGTTCGAACCCGGATCCTCAGTGCTGAGAGGCAAACGTGCTAACCACTAAGCCGCCGCACCACCAAATTAAATATTTTTATATTTAAATATAAATTTAGATGAAGAATAATGTGACAAACAAATCATACACACTCATACAAGTTTGCAATGTCTTAGACAAGTAGGTAATATTCAAGCACCAGGTTAAATGATTTAAATGTTTGTTTGACAGAACTCAGGCATGCTGAAATAAGAGAAGGACTCTATTTATTCTTATTTTAATAAAATAACCTATCCTGCATGGCGGCACGGTGGCTTAGTGGTTAGCACATTCGCCTCTCAGCGCTAGGGATTCAGGTTGGAATCCCCATCTCAGCACTGAGGATCCGGGTTCGAACCCCAACCTGGGTGGAGTTTCCATGTTCTCAGCGTGGGTTTGCTCCGGGTTCTCCGGTTTCCTCCCACAGTCCAAAAACACGCATCAAGTCAATTGAGTCCCCCTATAGAGTGTGTTTGTGTGAGTGAGTGTGTGCCCAGCGATAGATTGGCGCCCTGTCCTGGGTTTATCTGCCCAGCGCCCGAGACCTGCTCCCCTGGATGGGCATGGGGAACCCCACCGCGACCCTAATAGAGGATAAAGCGGGAGATAATGAATGAATGAATGAATGAACCTATCCTGCATGATGGTGTAGGATACTGAAAAGTTATTCTGTTTACTATCATAATAATAAAAGATTTTGACACACAGTGTTTTGTGCCCGTTTTTTTGCCCGATTTGCCTGTTTGCATTAATCAGTTTTGTCTATCATCATAGAGTGGTAGTGACCCTAACTACCATCATAGAGTGACCATGTGCAATAGTGAATTAAATGATCAGTCATGGGATATCAAATTAATATCGAAAGGTATAAGGTTAGGTAAAGGTTTGGCGAATAAAACTAACATTACATACTGCACAAGTGTATATTGTATACTGTATATTGTTCATTGTAATGTGTCTAAAGTCTGTATATTGCATCGTAAATCTCTTTATTGTATATTGCTTTGTGTGCAAAACTAGAGCCAACACCTACCACACAACATTTCATCTCACTTGGCCCATTAATCCAACTGTTCCATTAATTAATAGGCTATGTTTTTGTATATTTAGTCTCTACTCAAATTCACAACTATAAAACATGATATCTGGATGCCACCTTGTTATATTTTCTAATAAACGACTGGCCAAACACATGTGGCCTACCTTCAGAATGCAAGCCAGCTCAACGTTCTCCCCATGCATCTGGCACAGTGACTCCTACTGGCTGGAGTTTATCAGTACAGCAGATGTCTTGGTTCCTTGAACCACATCCTGATTCTAATAGAATTCCAGTGTTTACACTGCAAATACAACCGTAGAGATGAGCAATTTGCCAAAAATGTTACTAACAGGAAACTACACTCTTTACACGCATATACTTCATTGATAATTTCTTAAATCTACAAATGAAAAATAAAGTCAACAAGTCGTTATTTGATAAAGGTAAAAATGCAATGCATGAAATATGAATTATTTGGATATTAAGCACACAAACTGTAAAAAAGTGTCAGTTTTAGTGAAGCATTTTGGTGCATTTAAATCGGTCCTGCAGATATCCTGTTTGCACAGGTGAGTCACACTTGCCCCAGGCACCAAGCAACTCTTAGAGTTTTACTCTTTTATGTAGTTTTACTCTTTTACTACTACTACTACTATTATTATTATTATTATTATTATTATTATTATTATTATTATTATTATTATTATTATTATTGTTGTTGTTGTTGTTGTTGTTGTTGTTGTTGTAATTCATTCATTCATTATCTTCAGTTTAATCCTTTACTAGGGTCTCGGGGGGGTTCCCCATGATCATCCAGGGGAGAACGTTTTGAGCACCTATCTATCCCTGGGCACACTCACTCACACAGACACCCTCACTTTTATATTATTATTATTATTATTATTATTATTATTATTATTATTATTATTATATTATATGTCATAATATTGCCCAGCGATGGATTGGCGCCCTGTCCTGGGTGTATCTGCCCAGCGCCCGAGGCGTTCTCCCCTGGATGGGCATGGGGAACCCCACCGCGACCCTAATAGAGGATAAAGCGGGAGATAATGAATGAATGAATGAATGAATGAATGAATGTCATAATATAAAGAAAGATTGAGAATATTTTAAACTCCCTGCCATTGTAGAATTGCAACTGTTTACAACATTTATCCTATCTCATTATCTTTCTTTTAATCTACTAGGGTTGTGGGGAGGGGGGGTGTCCCCATGCCCATCCAGGAAAGAATGTTTTGGGTGCTGGGCAGATACACCCAGGACAGGGCGCCAATCTATCGCTTAGCACACTCACTTACTATATAGGGGCCATTTACCAATAACCAGAGAACCTGGAGGAAACCCACAGGAGAACATGGAAACTCCTCCCAGATCAGGATTCGAACCTGGATCCCCAGCGCTGAGAGGCGAAAAATGCTAACCACTAAGCTTTTACACAGCATTTAATTTTTTTGAAATATAAATTATTAAAACCTCATTTATAAATACCCTATAAATAAACATAACAAATTATACATTACACTTATTAAAAAAACTGTTCTGTTGTACATTAAAATAAAAATCATAGTAACATACTTTATCCATAGCACAGTTAGGATAATGCTCCTTTGTTTTTACTCCCTCTAGTGGTACTAAAAAGTCTGGCAAACATTAATTTTCTACTAAAGAAAGAATTACTATTGACACCTTCGAGAATGTGTGCGTGCGTGCGTGTGTATATATATATATATATATATATATATATATATATATATATATATATATATATATATATATATATCCCATGCCCTTCCAGGGGAGAGCATTTTGGGCGCAGGGCAGATACACCCAGGACAGGGCGCCAATCTATCGCTGGGTACACACTCAGTCACACAGACATGCACACATACACACTCTACTATATGGGGCAATTTGGAGAACTCAGTTGACTTGATCCATGTTTTTGGACTGTGGGAGGAAACCAGAGAACCCGGAGGAGACCCACGCGGACACGTCGAGAACATGGAAACTCCACCCAGATGGGGATTCAAACCGGGAATCCCTTGCGCTGAGAGGCGAACGTACTAACTACTAAGCCACCGTGCCGCCCCTATATACTATATATATATATATATATATTATTTATTTATTTATAAATTATGTTGTGATTTCATGAAATTTGTTACATTTATTGGGTTTTGATTATTTGAAACGTTGCTGCTTTTGCAAAATAGCCTGCAAATAGACTCCTCAAAGCAAAACCACCATGAACCCCCACTTTATCATTCTTCTCGTTGCCACCACGCAGCAGAAAGCCTAAGGTGCAGCCATAACTGTTACTGCTAAGCCACTGTTTGTGTTTTTTAAATACACATTTGCATGTTTGCGGTTATAAGCAGCCGGGTAGCAAAACAGGTAGTGCTCTTGCCTCACAGCAAGAAGATCCCAGGTTCAAATTCCCAACCAGGAAAAGCTTGAAACCTTTCAATGTGGAGTTTGTAAGATCCTGCTTTGTTTTTTCCCAGGCTTTCCTTCTGTGGTTTTGGCTTTTATCAGCAATTTCAAAACATGTGATTCAGGTAAACTAAAAATACTAAATCAGTCTATATTGTGAAAAAGTGATCTGTTTTGCCTACTGTGCTACCACGCAGAGTTATTGGTCTTCCCATTTAACCCATCCATGCAGTGACACACACACACACCTACACACACCTACACATACACACAGTGAATTGAGCACATTTACCCAGAGTGGTGGGCAGCCCTGTATACAGCACCTGGGGAGTAATTAGGGTTAGGTGCCTTGCCCAAGGGCACTTCAGTCATAGTATGTGGTGGAACTCAGACTCAAACCGCAGACCTTCAGGTCACAAGGCTGGTTCTTTACATCTTCAGACCTACGACCTTCTACAACTGTGAAAGACTGGCAACCATTCCAGAGTTTTTATGTCTTTTACCCACTGATGTCTCTGACTTTGAATATTAGTGGTTAGCACGTTTGCCTTTTAGCGCTGGGTATCCAGGTTCGAATTCTCTGGTTTCCTCCCACAGGCCGATAACATGGACTCAAGGTAAACTGAATGCTCTAGATTTCCCTATATAGGGTGTGTTTGTGTGTGTGTGTGTGTGTGTGTGTGTGTGTCTGTGCAAGAGAGTGTGTGCCCAGCGATAGATTGGCACCCTGTCCTGGGTGTATCTGCCTAGTGCCCCTCCCTCCCAGTAGAAAATTAAGCGGAAGATAATGAATGAATGAAATAATGAATGAATGTTCTTAATTGCCTCTATATAGTCTGTTTAAGTGCCATGATGTTTAAGTGCCCCCCCCCTAGAACCTAGTATTAAGTGGAATACTGTATAATGAATAAATAAATGAATGGTTTGGAATTTAATATGTTCATGTACAGACCCTATATTGTCTTCAAGGTAACAGCTTCAGAGGAAATGAGCTTATCCCCCTTATTGTTTTCCACCTTCCTGAATTGTGTCCGTGTGGGTTTCCTCCGGGTTCTCCAGTTTCCTCCCACAGCCCAAAACATGGATCAAGGTCTATTGAATTCTCCAAATTGCCCCATATAGAGTGTGTCTGTGTAAGTGAGTGTGTGCCCAGCGATGGATTGGTGTCCTGACATGGGTGTATCTGCCCACCGCCCAAAACGTTCTCCCCTGGATGGGCATGTGGAACCCCAACATGACCCTACTAGAGGATAAAGTGGAAGATAATGGTTGGATGGGGTTTTAAGCTGTAACTTCAGAGGATTTGGGCTTCACCTATTCAAACTGGCTTCAGAAAGCTGGATTGATGTTGTATGTCTTGTGGAATAAAGATTTTTACCGACACCTCAGTATCTGCCTTGTTCTTCTATTCAGAACATCTCTACAGCATCGCAAAGAATAACAAGACGAGTAAATACTGAGGAAGGTTCCAACATCTTACATGACATTTAAAAGAATATGTGACTTACCGAACAAATGAATGTTTGATCTTTTACAGACTTTACTTCAGTTCTAGATTTACAAATCTGGAAATAGTTAGGTTGTTAGCTATTATAGCAGGTCAGCACAGTAATGTGGAAAAGTCATTTAGAGTTCAAAGGCAATACAGTCTCAATAAATATATGTATTTGTATCTAAACTAGACAAAATATACCGTAGGAATACATCTTAACAAAACTACACAAAGAGTTGATAAGGTATGTCATGTTGTAATATTTCAGATACAAGCGGAAGCATCATACTTCATTACTGGAAACTCGTATAATATACAGAGAATATAAAGTATTAGAAGATAGCTTAGTGATGCATCACCTTTAGAGTGACCCATACTGACCATACATCACAGGTAACAATGGCTGTCCTTACTGACATGAATGATGGGTGAGGGGGTGAGTCAACATGGTCCTGCTCATTCCGTATTGACTGTTAGGATCAGGGCACTGTTGTCTGCGATAACAGAACACAGAGCATGCAGACATCCTTCTCTCCTTATCCACCGTGCCCCAAGTCTTCCCAAAGACAGAACAACTGCTCTGTCCATCAAACAACAATCATTCCTCAAATTCTGCGGCTTCCTTTTAATCAGGATCTGTTTCAATACTGTTGGATTATCTTTAGTAAAAAAAAAGTGAGGTTGAATGCCAATCAAACGCGTGAGATTTTTGTTTACAGTGCAAGTGAAATGCTATACGGTCTTTGGCTAGTTTGGAAGATGCGTCTTTCGTCTACTGTTAATCCCACATTCTTTGGAGATAAGTGAGTCGGTTCTATTGGTTCGTCTATCAACAGCATCAGAACCATGGCTCCATGACTGCGCTCCTATTTAGACTCCATCACAGAACAATACAGGTGCTGATAAACTGTTTACATCTGCATGGTGATACCTTAAATTCAAGGATTCAAGATTTTATTGGTCGTTCAAGTCACATGCGGAACGCAATTGCAGTCTCGGGATCTCAGTTTCACCAAAAGAAAAATGTGTATACAAAGAAATGTAAATATAAAGTTCTAAATATTGTTTTTATATAAAATATAGCTGTAGCTATTAATGAATAATAATATGAAAAAATATGAAATAGCAGCATTTATGAAAAATAAATTATAGGATATTGCAGCATCTTGTGGGTTTAATGTTAAAATGGATGGGACATATAAAATTAGCTTAAATGATAAAGTGTCCTGCGGCATGATGGTTTAGTGGTTAGCACCTTCGCCTCTCAGCGCTAGGCATTCCAATCTGGATGGAGGTTCCATGTTCTCCCCGTGTCCACGTGGGTTTCCTCCGGGTTCTCCGGTTTCCTCCCACAGTCCAAAAACATGGATCAAGGCATGGGGAACCCACCCGCAACCAGTAAAGTCCACACTTTATTTACTCGTGTGTCTCTGTTTTTGGAATGTGGAGAAACCCCACATTAGTTTTAAGTTATATTTTACACTCATTTGCAGCAATTAATGGTTAACATTGGGGATCCTAATCTGGGTAGAGTTTCCATGTTCTTTCCATGTCCATGTGGGTTTCCACTGGGTTCTCTGGTTTCCTTCCACAGTCCAAAAACATGGATCAAGGTGAATTGAATTCTCCCCAAATTGCCCCATAAAGAGTGTGTCTGTTTGCCCAGTAATAGATTGGCACACTGTCCTGGGCGTATCAGCCCAGCACCCGAAACGCCCCCCCGCGACCCTAGTACAGGATAAAGCGGAAAATAATGGATGGATGGAAAAAGTATCCAAATTGAGAAGAAGTATGGTATCTGACACTGCCGCTCACCTTGGACACTTTATTTTATTAGTAGTTTAGATGTAATTTATTCTAGATAGGGGCAATTTAGAGTGGCCAATTCACTTGTTTCCTGTGTGTCCCTGTTTTTGGACTGTGGAGAAACCCCACATTTTTTAAAATGATATTTTGCACCAATTAGCAGCAATTAGTGTTTAGCGCTGGAGATCCTATTATAGGTCAAGTTTCCATGTTCTCTCCATGTCTGTGTGGGTTTCCTCCCCCACAGTTCAAAAACATGAATTTAAGGTAAACTGGAAATTGCCCTTATCTAATTAGTCTCTATATAGTGTCTGTGTGAGTGAGTGTGTGCCAAGTGATAGATTGGCACCCTGTCCTGGGTGTATCTGCCCTGTTCCTGAAACTTTCCCCCTTGGATGGGCATGAAGAACACCCCCCACGAACAGAGGATAGCAGCTAAATGCATTCTCCTTACCCAATGAAGTTACAGTCAATTATTAAAATAGAGTGGAGGTTTGCATTTAACATAAATGCTAGAAAACCAAAAATAAACATAAATAGTCAATTGGACCTAACCAAGCATCCCCTAGCCCCACCGGTCTGACAGCGCGCTAAGCTGTTTACAGAGTCATTTGTATGCGTTCTTCACAGGATTATGATGCTCACACGTGAACACAAGTACCTTAAGATAATGAAGATCCTCTCACTGTTGGCTTAGTGTTATGACCGGCGTAGACCTAAGTCCTATTTAACTACACACTGTGCCGATGTTTGCTTACAGATGTAAAAATCGGCTCCTCATAGACTCTACCCCTTAAACACACCAAAGTCCACCCATGAGAGCAGATTAACACGGCTATGCAAAAGTATTAATATCCCAATTAGTCCAAAATATCTTACCTAAAGCTTAGTAAACAGGCAGGGCAGGATTCACCACAGCTATAGTGAGAGATTGTCTGAAAACATTGAAAAGAGTCAACAGAGTTAATTAAAATGAGTTAGTTCAGGCTTCGGCTGCGCCGAAATACCCGTTAGCTCTAAAAGGCTCATTACACGCACTTACTATATATGTGTTTAGGATAATACAAGTACAAGAACAGTGGTATGAGTTGAGAGAATATTAGCACTGGGATCATTTAGGAAAACACAGATACATATATATATATATATACCATCCATCCATTATCTTCCACTTTATCCTCTACTAGAATCGCGGTGGTGTTCCCCATGCCCATCCAGGGGAGAATGTTTCGTGCACTGGGCAGATACACCCAGGACAGGGTGCCAATCTATCGCTGGGCACACGCTCACTCACACAAACACACTCTATATGGGGCAATTTGGAGAATTCAATTGACCTTGATTCATGTTTTTGGACTGTGGGAGGAAACCGGAGAACCCAGAGGAAACCCACGCAGACACGGGGAGAACATGGAAACTCCACCCAGATTGGGATTCGAACCAGGAATCCCAAGTGGTTAGGAGAATGTGCTAACCACTAAGCCACTAAGCCCCATATATGTACCATAAGGCTTTAATTTGTCATATCCATCTATATGCCATACTGTACATAGTTTGACTGGAATACACACAACACCTGTCGCATAGTTTCTCTGTCTGTTATTACCCCGGCCATCCAGCATTTTGATCTGTAGCCATACTGTTGTCCGGACGTTTGTAGTTGAAGGGTGCCACTATGGCTACATCAGTTTTGTTTTTTTCTCCGCCAAATCTGGTTCTTTTAAAGCTTTCTTTTTGAGGCCCGGAGTCTTATTTTAATATTTTGTGATTCCTCTAAAAGCACCAACATTTCACGATTTGTAAATCCATGTCTGAAGTAGTCCTCAGTGATAGTATCCATTTTGCTCGTTGGGTTAGTATTCGAATCAGTTAGTGTTTGCACATACAAATATTCAAATATCAAGTGGGGCAATGTGTTTTAATGCCTGTTTAGCAGGGCTAACAAGTCGAACACGGCTTCCACGAGACCCCACTCGACTTCTCTTGAGAAAGATTCTACAAAGAGTACATCGTAATGTATACACTGAAGTCCCTTAGACTCATAGAGACACAAAGGACTAGTGTGTGGCCCGGGGCAGGAAAAAGATGAAAGGAGAGGTGATGACTGGACTAGATGAAACAGTTCCTATAATGGTGGAAGGATCTCCAAAAAGTGCATATGTAAAAAGACCCTTTTGTATGAATGGTGTGTATATGCACCACCGTTGAAAAAAGGTCCAGGGCGGTTTTATGTGTCGCTTCGTTATTCTAGTTTTCATAGGAAACCTTTATGTACTATGTAAATGTTTTTCAAATATACAATAAAGTTCTGCATCATTTTCTGTGCATTATTTGTGATTCCTAATATACTGTAACAGTCTTTCTAAATAATACACTACGTTTTACATAGTGGTTACATTTGGTCATTAAGCAGACGCTTTTATACACTTACACACTTGATTTAGAAGACACTTATGTAAAAAGAGGCTTACAAGTATCCTAACTTGATGGCTTGGGGTTTAGGACACGGGCACAGCACCCCTGAAGCAATAAGGGTTAAGGGTCTTGTTCAAGGGCACCACATTGGTAAATTCAATGAACATGGGATTTAAACCCTCAACCTTTGGATTGATAGCCCAACACCCTAACCAATGAGCTACCACAACCCTACCACAGTTGTCCAAAGTGACTTCCAAGTATCCCAACCTAATGTTATGGGGTCAGAACACAGGGTTACATACAGCAGCCCTGGAGCCATGAGGGTTAACGTTCTTGCTCAAGACCTACACTGGTAACCTTAGTGAACCTGCACCCTTGGACTGTTTGCCCAACACCTTAACCAATGTGCTGCCACGCCCCCCAATCCCCGTTTTTCCTCACTGCACCTCTAAAGCAATGAGGGTCCCAATGCCCCCAATCCCTGTTTTTCTACACTGCACCCCTGAAACAATAAGGATTAAGGGTCTTGCTCAGGGTCCCACATTGGTAACTTCACTGAACATGGGATTTGAACCCTCAACCTTTGGATTGATAGTGTAACGCCCTAACCACTGACCTACCACAACCCTACCACAGTTGTCCAAAGTGACTTCCAAGTATCCCAACCTAATATTATGGGATCAGTACACACCATTACATATGGCATTCCTGGAGCCATGAGGGTTAAAGGTCTTGCTCAAGGACCCACACTGGTAACCTTAGTGGACCTGAACCCTTGGACTGTTCACCCAACACCTTAACCAATGTGCTACCACGCCCCCAATCCCTGTTTTTCTGCACTGCACCGCTGAAGCAAAGAGGATCAAGGGTCTTGCTAAAGGACCCACATTGGTAACCTCATTGTATATGGGATTTAAACCCTCAACCTTACCACTGTTATCCAAAGTGACTTCCAAGTATCCCAACCTAATATTATGGGGTCAGAACACAGGATTACATACAGCAGCCCTGGAGCCATGAGGGTTAACAGTCTCGCTCAAGACCCACACTGGTAACATTAGTGGACCTGAACCCTTGGACTGTTTGCACAACACCTTAACCAATGTGCTGCCACGTACTCCAATCCCTGTTTTTCTGCCCTGGTACATTTGTTGGTCATTCACAAGCCTGGCAGAGTTGTGTCAACCTTATTTTTTGTTGGTTATTATTTGCAGGACCTCTTGGAAGCCTAGCAACAGCACCAAATGTCTTGTGAAGAGTAGAGTAGTTCCTGGTTATGGTTATGCATGGTGGCATGGCCATCCATTGTTATGTAATGCACCCATTTTTATTAATTAAGCAATGATCATTCCCATGACTTCTGCAGTGGTGCAGCAGGATATACAGGTGATATGGATTCAGCCTCAGGGTTCCGTCATGAGAAGCGGTATGATGTTTGACATGGCTGGTTCCTGACACGCAAAAAAGAAATCTGATAATTGAACGTCTAGTGTTGACAAAATGGAATGAAAAGAATAACAAATAAAACAACTATGTGGTTACGTTTTTAAAGGGCAGCAGCTTTTCACCGATTTCTTTTTAAATGAGATATATTTTCATTCATGTTCTATTTACAGTTCTGCTTAAAGATTTGTGAACACTATAGGATTGTTGGCATTTCTTAATAAGTTTAACCAAGGGTGGAATAGTGGTTAACATGTCCGTCTCTCAGCACTCAAATCCAGATCTGAGTGGAGTATCCACATTCCAAATTGCCCCTATATAGTATGTATGTGTGTGTGTGTGTGTGTGTGTGTGTGCCCAGTGATGGATTTGCGCCCTGTCCTAAGTGGATCTGCCCAGAACTGAAACGTTCTCCCCTGGATAGGCATGAGGACACCCCCCCTCCCCCCGACTCTAGTAGACAATTAACACACTCACTTATACAGACACATACGTATAAAGGGTTAATTCAAACCGGAGAATCCGGAGGAATTCCACACACAGGGAGAACATGGAAACTCCAAACCTGGACCACCAGTGCTGAAGGCCAAACATACTAACCACTAAGCCACCAAGCCACCCCAGAATTCTCACAATTTTATTAAAACGTGATAAAATAATGAAACTGTACACTGTAGACTATTTACCTTAAAGCTGTTTCTAGAGGGGGCCCACACAGGCATGGAAAGGACATGCAGACAACATACAGAATGGAGCATTGTCAAGTTGTAACTGTGAGGAAAGAATGTGGTTTACTGTGTTAGTAAATTGGCACCCACTATATTAATTCATTCATAGCACTGGATTCATTTTCCAAAATATTCACAGCTGACTGTAAGGTTGATGTCTTAAGTTGGTAAACTTTAAAATATAACTTTACACTTTAGGATGGCTTAGTGGTTTCCACATTCTCTCCGTGTCCATGTGGGTTTCCTCCAAGTTCTCTGGTTTCCTCCCACAGTCCAAAAACCTGGATCAAGGTAAGACTCCAAATTGCCCCATATAGAAGGTTAGTGTGTGTGTCTGTGTGAGTGAGTGTGTGCCCAGTGATAGATTGTCGCCCTGTCCTGGATGTATCTGCTCAGCGCCCGAAATGTTCTCCACTGGATGGGCATGGAGAACCCCACCGCAACCCTAGTAGAGGATAATGCAGAAGATAATGGATGGAAGTATGAATAAACAAATTTTATTTATTTATTTTTTTTAAATGACTAAATAAGTTAATAGGATAAACTTTACAGTTTTTCAATGCACAGTAAGTGAATATATTACTGAATTTAACTTTACAGTAACAAGATTTAGTTATATTTATTATTTATATTTATTTAGCTTTATTCCAAACTTTTAGTAGCATAAAATTTTACTGTAAAGTACCGCCGTGTATTTGTTGCTGGGCTGCTACAGAGCGCCCTCAAGTGGCCTAATACTCTTAAAGTAATAATTAACACAAAGCATTTGTAATTTTACGACAATGAATATAATTGTTTACATTTCATGAACATGCTAATAAAGACATGATAAATACATTTTAGCAGGTTTCAGAGCATATATATATATATGCTTTTTCCTCTACTAGGGTAGGAGTGGATTTCCCCATGCCCATCCAGGGGAGAACATTTCGGGCACTGGGCAGATACACCCAGAACAGAGCGCCAATCTATCGCTGGGCACACACACACACACACACACACACATTCTATATGGGGCAATTTTTGGAGAATTCAATTGACCTTAATCCATGTTTTTGGACTGTGGGACCCGGAGGAAACCCACGTGGACACAGGGAGAACATGGAAACATGGCGCTAACCACTAAGCCATCGTGCCAGATACATGGGCAGATACACTCAGAACAGGGCACCAGTTAATAACTAGATAAGCTCATACACAAACACACATACTATCCATACATCCATCTTCATTTAATCTTATGCTGGATACCACACAGTTTGGTTCTCTATGCCCATCCAGGGGAGAACATTTTGGGTGCTGAACATATACACCCAAGACCAGGTGCCAATCTATTTACTTACCAAACGCTTACTCTCGAACTCGAACACACACACACACACACACACACACACACACACACACACATGTGAGTGAGTGTGTGCCCAGCGATGGATTGGCGCCCTGTCCTGGGTGTGTCTGCCCAGCGCCCGAAACGTTTTGGGCATGGGGAACCCCACCGCGACCCTAATAGAGGGAATAAAAGCGGAAGATAATGAATGAATGAATATATATATAGGGGCAATTTAGATAGGGCCAACGTAGAGCAGCCAACTCTCCCTGAATCCATGTTTTTGGCCTGTAGGAGGAACCCGGAGAAAACCCACGCAGACATGGAAACTCCACCCAGATCGGGATTCGAACCTGGACCCCCAGTGCCACCGTGCCATCCTCCTGTAGAATCAGAATTTTAAAAATGTTGAATACTGTGCATGGATGTTGCCACGTAGTTCGATGGGTATAGTTTACAATCAAATGATAAAAGGCTTTTTTATCCTTTGTGGTCACAGGTCACATATTTTTACAGGACATCTTTTGCACATGATGTTCCTGCAATGCTTACTTTAAATAGTTATTTATATTGTCATTATAATACCACATAATCATTACAGAAATGCCACATGAAAAGGAGTTTGAATTTGAAAAGACTAAATCCCATTTGCAAACACAGCTGCACACGAGCGTAATATTAGATTGTGTTTCAATAACATGTAGGAGATTCGAAGAAGAATGACAACTAATAAGTACAAAGAAAGAAAAGTGTGCATTACGAATCTGAACATGATTTAATTAACACGCTGGCAGCAGGATGACTGCAGGTTTTGCATAAAACGCATGTCAGTTGATACAATATGGTGAGCGTTGATTCTAATTACTTATGTTCATTGTAACTCTGTATAGGTTGTGATTTGCTTGCACCAGGTTTTGGATTTCTGTTATACTCGTTGTGTTTTCAGAATAAAAATCATTAAATTTTCAACCTCAGTCATTTGTTTATTTCAGTTTTAAATGCCACATGCTAAAATTTTGCATTGTTAAACCGATAACCTTCTCCAGTACACATAAATCACAGTCATGATTAATTAGATGGCTTTTGAAAAAAGCCATCTATTGTTATCCCTCCGATTCTTATTATTCTTATTCTTCTTAAGCACATTTCTGCAATTAATTCAGCCCGAACCGCTCGACGTACAGACTCGGTTCGAACACCGTTGCGTAGGGAATGTTCACGAGACCTGTGCTATGTATTTTTGGAGTTTGTGACATTTATAGTTTTTAATAAAATTAAGTTTAAAAATTGAAAAATCCCCATTGAAATGCATGGGGCTGATTTTCGGACGGCCATAACTCGGCCATTTTTTAGAGCTACAGCCACGAAACTTCAGAGACTTAGACTGGGGTAAATGTCTCCAAAAGTCCAAAGTTTTATCAAGATTGGACTTACGGATCAGTTTTTATCGATCTTTGAAAAATCGGAAAATTCACTCCATTCATTTCCTATGGAGCCGGCAGAGCGGGTGACGTCATCCACGCTCTGATTCGGGAATGCTTTTTTTTCGCCAAACAAACGTCTGTAACATCGCGATACTTTCACCTAGAAACTCCATTTTACCCTTAAACGATAGATATTTTAGTTCTCTAACATGACAGAGTTTCATGAGGATTGAAGTTTTAGTTTCCGAGCTATGAGCGTTTGTTTGGAGGGAGTGGCTGAACCGGCTCCATAGACAACCATTATAAAGGATTTTCGGATCGTCCTCTAAGTTTCTAAATCGCCATAACTCGCTCATTTTTTATTCAATCTGCATCAAATTACACCAGAATAATCCCCCAACGGTCTAGTTTCTAACGGTGTCTTTGGTTAAGCGATAGGTGAAAGATTTCCCGAGTTATGAGCGTTTGTTTGGAGGTAGTAAAAAAAACGGATTTTTTCACTGACTTCAGAATGAGTCTCTGTGTGCTGCATGCACTTTCACACACACAGGCAACAGCCAATCAGCATCAGGGAGCCTGGCCGAGTGACGTCACCAGGTTGCCTTATAAGGGTGGCTCATTTGAAGGCAACACAGACTGCTGCAGGATGAGGGGCAACAGGGCAAAATAAATGCCACTTTCTCCAAATTTTAACCCCTTCATGGGCCAAGCATTCAAAAGCCATCTCTGTAGTTCCTTGGAAATACAAATCTAGTTATAGTATCAGGTTCCTTTTTCATGTGGTATTTCTGTTCTATGGTGTGTTCCAGCTGTATTGTCAGGTTTAAAGAATATTTGCTTATATTGTTCTACTAATGGTTCAACAAGGTTTTGTTGTATATTTTTATTGGTTGTATAGAAATAGAATTATGTTGTGTATATTTTTATTTAAATTCTAATCCACTTAAAATTTGACTTTATTACAATTTATTTATGCACCTAATTTTATCACTAGAAATATTATTTTTTAGAAGTATTATCTTTTATTCTCTATTTGTTTACTATAACACCAAAAATAGGGTACCCCCGGGAATTAATGACATCCTTAAAGTACTTTTGTCATTACTTTATTAAGGAATAAAGTAGCTTATAAGGAATTAATTAGCTTAACCTAAAATACTTGTTCATTTAAATTCTGTTGGACTAACATGCAGGCTGGCTTCTACTGGATGGAACACCTAAATATATTCTACTGTAGAATCAGTCAAAAGTTTGGACACACCTCCTTTTTGCTCTACTTTGTCCATGTTCTCAGTTCCACTTACTGTAAAGATGGACTTTGTAGTTCTACAATTCCTGACTGTAGTCCATCTGTTTGTGTTCTACAGTACATACTGTGTACCTCCCCTTAACTCTGATCTCTAATGGTCAGAACCTTAAAGTAGCACCACAGAGCAGGTATTATTTGGTTGGTGCATAATTCCTATCCCAGCAGTGTCACTGAGGTGTTTAAATGAAACTACAGCAGCACTGCAGCACTAAAACCCCCTCACGGCATCAGTGTCACTATAGAACTGACAATAAACAATCCACCACCCAAATTATACCTGTTCTGTGATGATGCTGATCAATAGAGAACAGAGAACCAACAGAGGACTAACAAAAACAAGAAAGCAGATGTATCACAGCGTCTAATTGTAAAAAGTCTGTTTATATGGTAAGTGGACAAAATGGACAATGGAGCAAGAAGACAGTGTGCAATTTTTTGAATGGAACTGTAAACATTCTGTACATAGTTCATAACTGTTTTACACCTTATAACATTGTCACTACCACTCAAGGAGAATGGGTGCTAAGAACCCACTAAGTCTGTTTTTTTGACAATGTACTATTCAAAAATGCTATATACAACAACAAAAACAAATCTTTTACGTGGAGGAAGGTATGGAGAAATGCTGCCCCCTGGTGGATAGTAACAAACCTGCATATCCACAATTATTACGTTAGCTGCTGTTGTTTTTGTGAGACTAATTATCGTTAAATGTTCTTAACTGAATGTTATTCCTTTCACTGATAAATATGGTGTATTTATTAATGCCAAAAATGAATATTTAAAGAATGTAATGCTTTATTAAACTACATATAACATAACTGCATTTTACATTATATCTCATTTGGAGTGTTTCATACTGGTATTGGGTTGAAAGCACTATTTTATAAAGCAAGTCAGATATTTATCAATGCACCTCACACAATTTTAAACAGCAGATAGATCAATATTTAAGAGCCTGCTTTGTATGTTAGCTTTAGCTTCTTCGCATACTTATAAACGGCTAATAATCTTACATCACTCTTCATCGCCTAGTGTTGCTAGCAAACGTTTCTCAAGAGTATTAAAATACATGGGTCAACAAAAATTACTCCATAAGGGCTTAGTGGTTTAGTGGTTAGCATGTTCTCCTCTCAGCGCTGGAGATTCAGGTTCGAATCCCAATCTGGGAGGAGTTTCCATGTTCTCCCCATGAGTGTGGGTTTCATATGGGTTTTCCGGTTTCCGTTTTTTTTTTTTTTTTTTTTTAAATCTAAACACATACTGTAGATTTAAGGTAAATTGAATGCTGCAAATTGCCCCATATAGTGTGTTTGTGTGAGTAAGTGTGCCCCGCGATAGATTGGCGCCCTGTCCTTAGTGTATCTGCCCAGCACCCGAAACGTTTTCCCCTGGATGGGCATGGGAACCGCTTTTATCCAAAGTGACTTACAAAGTGAGCACAGAGTTGGTCACAGCATCCCTGGAGCAATGAGGGTTAAGGGTCTCGCTCAAAGACCCACATTAATTACTTCAGTGGAACTGGGATTTGAACCCACAACCTTTAGATTAAAAGCCTAACATTATAATCACTGAGCTACCACACCCTTTACTATGTTCTCTAATGGTCAGGACCCCAATAGTAGCACCACAGAGCAGGTATTATGTGTTTGGTGCACTATTTCTATCCCAGCAGTGTCACTGAGGTGGAGAAATGAAACTACAGCAGCACTGCTGCACTAAAACCCCCTCACCGCATCAGTGTCACTGCAGAACTGACAATAAACAATCCACCACCCAAATTATACCTGTTCTGTGATGATTACAGAGAACCAACAGGGGACTAAGAAAATAAAGAAAAGATGTACAACAGTCTGTCATTGTAAAGTCCATCTATATGGTAAATGAAGAAAGTAATCAATGGACAAGAAAGCGGTGTGTTTAAAATTTTTGACCAAGTTCAAGTTCAAGTTCAAGTTCAAGTAATTTATTTATACAGCACTTTTTAGAACATTACATTGTCACAAAGCAGCTTTACAGAATGAAAAGCCTATAAACCCCCAAAGAGCAAGCCGAAGCGACAGTGGCAAAAAAAACTGTTATGTTATAATTTTAGGGAAGAAACCTTGGGAGGACCAAGACTCAGTGGGGGACTCATCCTCCTTGATCGGCCGGGCAGCATCAACAGTGTAGGACACAAATGTACAGATCGTGTCAAGATCGGGTGACTATATTTAACAAATGGAAAAACTCTAACCACTGGAAAACTATGTGTCCATTAAGGGGGTCCTGCAGGACCAGCAGTCCAATTAATATACAAGCCCTGTACATTCAAGATTGTAATCTTGAACTGAACCAGGCATGAAATGAAAGAGTAAAATCTGTGTATAGTGTAAACAAGTATGAGGGAAATCAGAAAGAGCTGCCCTCCAGCATGCACGGCGAATCTCTGAAATCCAATTTTACCATCTGAAGAGGAAGGAAAGGAACAAAATGCTATTTGAATACAAATATTTTACTTGTATACAACATCCATTACATTCCTGTGCCTTCACAACTGCAAAACTCTACTTTCTCTGAAGCACCTTGACTAAATCAATCATGGACCCAGCATGAGAACGTTGACTTGACTTTAACATGTTACCCAACTGCTAGTTCAAGCCCTCGTCCTATCCCGGCTTGATTATTGTAATGCGTTACTTGCCGGTATCCCAGCTTCCACAATCAGACCTCTTCAACTGATTCAAAACTCTGTAGCCCGACTTGTATTCAACCAGCCCAATGAACTCATGTCACTCCATTGGCTCCCTGTAGCTGCTCACATTCAGTACAAGTCACTGACTCTGGCCTACAGAACGATTTCTGGATCTTCCCTCTCCTACCGTCACTCTATCTTTTCAAAATACACTCCGACTCGTTCACTTCGCTCCAGTGATGACTGCCGGCAGCTAATTCTCACTCGGTGGCGTTCACCACTGCAAAATGGTGGAACGATCTTCCCAACTCTGTCCGTAAGGCAGAATCATTAAGCAGTTTTAAGAAACTACTGAAGATGCATCTTTTTAACAAATACCTGTTGTAGAGGGTAGAGAAAAAAAAAAAAAAAAAAAAAAAAAAAAAAGAAAACAGCACGGTGGCTTAGCCTCTCAGCACTAGGGATTCCCGGTTCGAATCCCCATCTGGGTGGAGTTTCCATGTTCTCCCCATGTCCGCGTGGGTTTCCTCCGGGTTCTCCGGTTTCCTCCCACAGTCCAAAAACATGGATCAAGTCAATTGAGTTCTCCAAATTGCCCCATATAGAGTGTGTGTGTGAGTGAGTGTGTGCCCAGAGATGGATTGGCGCCCTGTCCTGGGTGTATCTGCCCAGTGCCCGAGACGTTCTCCCCTGGATGGGCATGGGGAACCCCCCGCGACCCTAATAGAGAATAAAGTGGGTGATAATGAATGAATGAATGAATGAATGAATGAAAAAAAAAAAAAAGGGGGGGGGGGGGCAGCATCAAATAACAATCCGGTTTGGTGATTTTACAGTGTAGTTGGTTTTCTTCATAACTTCTGACTTGTAATGTTCTCATTTGGATAAAAGCGTCTGCTAAATGACTAAATGTAAATGTAAATGTAAATGTAAAGTGAGAGGCTGCTAATTGAATGAGTTGTAGCAGCACTTCGAAGCGATCTGAGCAGAAGGAAGTGGACACCGGCATCAAATTGGGAGGGCAGAGTAAAAGCTAGTCCAAGTCCCACATGAAGGTGTGAATTACCGATGTTTCCTACTGAGGAATCACCCCATGCGCCGCAGCAGGCCCGTGTCCCATCGATTAGACAATGGAAATGTTTGTAAACTAGCAATAATGCCCCCCACCCACACTTTCTGCTCCAAAGCCGGGGCTTTTTGACCTCCAAAACGGATTTTTATAGATCAGCTGCTCTTGGTTCCAGCATTTCTCGAGTGGCTGGTAATCTGAGCAGAGGCACACCGCCAGCCTTAATGTAGTCTATGGATCTGTCTGAACCACCATATGTCACATGCCGTAAGACTTGGTCTGAGGTTGTGTGGGGCTCGCACACTTAATACATTAACGCCAGCTGATCCCGTTTTGGTCTCTACATCTCCCAGCACCCACATGGAGTTATGGGAAGACGAGCAGAGCCTCAGCAGGTCAATGCTAACACAATTGACCTTATAAGAATGAAGCTCTTTAACCAAGCCAACCGAGATGCAGAAGTTATCTCTCAGGAGGTTGATATTCTTTGATGTTCCTTAAATGCCTGATCTGCCAATCAATTGTAGAAGGCCGAAAGTCAATAAATGATTGATTTAATGTGCGGTTATATTAATAGTACTATATTATGTAAGAAATATTTTGCTCATTTGTTTACAACGCACGGCACTGTGGCTTAGTGGTTAGCACGTTTGCCTCTCAGGGATTCCCGGTTCGAATCCCCATCTGGGTGGAGTTTCAATGTTCTCCCCGTGTCTGCGTGGGTTTCATCCGGGTTCTCCGGTTTCCTCCCACAGTTTACATTACATTCGGTCATTTAACAGACGCTTTTATCCACAGCGACTTACAAGGTGAGCACAGGGTTCATCACAACATCCCTGGAGCAATGAGGGTTAAGGGTCTTGCTCAAGCACCCACATTGGTAACTTCAGTGGACCTGGGATTTGAACCCCCAACCTTCAGATTGATAGCCCAACGCCCTAACCACTGAGCTACCACTCCCAGTCCAAAAACATGGATCAAGTCAATTGAATTCTCAAAATTGCCCCACATAAAGAGTGTGTCTGTGTGAGTGTGTGCCCAGCGATGGATTGGCACCCTGTCCTGGGTCTATCTGCCCAGCGCCTGAGATGTTCTCCCCTGGATGGGCATGGGGAACCCCACCGCGACCCTAATAGAGGATAAAGCGGGAGAGAATGAATGAATGTTTACAACGCTAAAGTCTTCTAAAGTCTTTTTCATCTCATTATCTTCTACCAAGTTCTTTCCCTTTAAGGAAAGAAAGTTTCGGGCGCTGAGCAGATACACCAAGGACAGGGCAATTTATCACTGGGCACACACTATATAGGGCCAATTTACATTAAATCAATAATTTTGGACTATGGGAAGAAAGTGAAGAACCCGAAGAAAACCCACATAGGGAACATGGACACTCCACACAAATCAGGATTCGAAGCTGGATCTCCAGCACCAACATGCTGACCACTACTCCACCGTGCCGCTCGCTATAAACTACACTGCAAAAAAAGAAATCTTAACTTCTTAAAATAGGAGGAACAAATCTTGTTTTTGACTTGAATGGATTTCTAAGTAGGGCGGCACGGTGGCTTAGTGGTTAGCACGTTCTCCTCTCAGCGCTAGGGAATCCTGGTTAGAATGCCAATCTGGGTGAAGGTTTCATGTTCTCCCCATGCCTCCAGGATCTCTGGTTTCTTCCCACAGTCCAAAAACATAGATTCAAGGTAAATTGAATGCTCTAAATTGCCCCATATAGAGTGTGTGCCCAGCGATAGATTGGCACCCTGCCCTGGGTGTATCTGCCCAGCACCCGAAACGTTCTCCCCTGGATGGGCAAGGGGAACCCCCCTCCCACCCTAGTAGAGGATAAAGTGGAAGATAATGGATGGAGTTACAAGTAAAATAAATAATCTGGTTTTCAGAAACTACCCAGCGATGGATTGGCGCCCTGTCCTGGGTGTATCTGCCCAGCGCCCGAGATGTTCTCCCCTGGATGGGCATGGGGAACCCCACCGCGACCCTAATAGAGGATAAAGCGGGAGATAATGAATGAATGAATGAATGGTTTTCAGAAACATTTTTTTTTTTCTCGCTTTGTTTTGTATTTTTAGATATGGATTTTTTTTGCAGTGTGGTTTTCTCAACTTTGAATCCGTGCCAATCTGAATGAAGGTGTGAAATCTAAAGTGTCTTAAATAAATATGTTAAGTCTTAAAGTTTACCTGAAGTTTGACACAATGCAAACATCAGCCCAGCCTTGTTTACAAAGTCTAATCCTTTGGTGGATGTTTCTTCTTACACTTATTCTTATAGAATTCACATTTGAACAATTAACATATAAAACTGCTTAACATTAATCATCAGCCTTGTTATTTTACCACTTTGTGTTCATGCTTTCCAAACTAGTTCACATTAGACTAATTGAATTAAGTTCACCTTTAAACATTAAAAACATTGGTCTTTGTTTTATTCCATGTTTAAAAGTTGGTTTAACTTTTCTGGAAATTGGATTTAAGAACATCATATAGCTATCAGGCGGCACGGTGGCTTAGTGGTTAGCACGTTCGCCTCTCAGCGCTAGGGATTCCCGGTTCGAATCCCCATGGATGGAGTTTCCATGTTCTCCCCGTGTCTGCGTGGGTTTCCTCCAGGTTCTCCGGTTTCCTCCCACAGTCCAAAAACATGGATCAAGTCAATTGAATTTTCAAAAAGAAACTTGCCCCATTTAGAGTGTGTCTGAGTGAGTGAGTGTGTGCCCAGCGATGGATTGGCGCCCTGTCCTGGCTCTATCTGCCCAGCGCCTGAGATGTTCTCCCCTGGATGGGCATGGGGAACCCCACCGCGACCCTAATAAGAGGATAAAGCGGGAGATAATGAATGAAGGATATAGCTATCAATCTCTGTAAAAACTTAAGAAATACGCCCACTCAGCACAAGGTTCAAATCCCAATCTGGTTTCTGTTCTCTCCGTGTCTGCATGGGTTTCCTCCGGGTTCTCTGGTTTCTTCCCACAGTCCAAAAACATGGATTTAAGGTAAAATGAATGCTGTAAATTGCCCAATATAGTGTGTGTCTGTGTTAGTGTGTGTCCAGCGATAGATTGGCATCCTGTCTTGGGTGTATCTGCCCAGCGCCCAGTGTTTTTCCCTGGATGTGCATGGACACACACCCCCCCCCATGCCTCTAATGGAGGATTAAGCAGAAGATAAAGAATAAATGATTTCACTTGAATTTACTTGCAGCAGATGCAGGTTACCTGGAGCTTGAATACAACTGAGGGAACTGATCTGATGCAAGAACAGGCAACACATTTGATCCCCACTGCTGCACTGTGGGGAAGAAAGTGAGTAAAGCAGAGCTGATTCAGATGTACAATCATTTAATTACTGTCAAATGGAGTTTACAAACAGGTAAACACACGTACCATTTTCAAGATTTTTACAAGGACATAGATTAGCTCACACAATCATCCTGTGCAATGTTTTCATCTGAGGGCCTTATTTTCTTTAGCAATTGAAAAAAAAGATAGTTGGGGCAACACTATCCTCTGTCTCCCACAGAGCGTACAGACTCCGCTGCTACCCTTGAAATAACTAATTACCAGATGGGCTTATATACACAGATGATCAGGATGAAACTACCGATTTCTCAGCTAACGGTGCAAATAAAAGAGTTCTAACCAAATCGACATTTGATCGTTTATTGTGGTACTGGGATCAGCCATTCGCTTTCTTTTCTTGAATTCTTCTTTTCCCCCTTTGCTTACATCAATACAGAAAAATCACAGAATATACAGTTGTACAAATACAAAAGCACACCATCTCAGTCTTGTAGAGAGCCGAGGAACCAGATTATTAGTCAGGGTTTTTCTTTAGTCCTAAATGATCTGTATTGTAGAAAAGTGAAAGAACGTAGGGGAAGGGAGTTCCATTGACTTCTAAGTAAAGTTTCCCTGAACCAAGAGTTGTCTGTAAGGAAAGAAATAGTCATCACACCGGCCTGAGCGCGTGCCACACCAAACTGAATGTTATTTAATGCCCCCCCCCCCGCCAGTGAGTTTTGTGACCGTCACCAACTTTACCAGGGTGATGAGTGAATTAAAGCCGGTTTTCCCATTACAAAAAGGTAAAGAAAAAAAAGACCGTCCCTTGCTTTTAATTTGCATCTACAGTACATACTGTATGTTTGAGTGAAAAAAATGTACAGCCTAAACCTTTAAAGCCTAGATTCATTAATATTATTAAATTTCTTCCTGTACAATGAAATACAACTTTAACTTTGAGACAACATCTGTTTCAAAATACAGAGGGATTTCTTTTCTTTTTTCTCTCTCAACGAGACGGAGACCTCAGCCCTGACCTCAGTCCCAAACTCAAACTGGGCTTTTAGCAATATATACTTCTGGGTGTTTAATCTGGGGATGGTTGTGAGAGAGTGTGAGTGTGTGTGCGCCATATTATGAGCATTTACATGATATGCATTTGTATACATGTGTGTTCTGTCATTTACTCACAACACTGTCAACATACAAGACTATTTTACATGTGCTTGCACTGGTTCATTGAATTGGGTTAAACAACACTAGAACACCACTAAAGAAGGAAAAAAGTCAGGGAGAGAAAACACAATGCCATATTCACATATGACATATTTATGCTCAGTACAGGGGGGTGGAGAGGTGTGAACAACAACTCTTCTCTTTTTTTTTTTGTCTTTGTCCCTGCCGAGGCAGAGTTCTGCTGAAGACTAGCTCAGTAGGCTTGCTGAGAGGGGTCTTGCTGACATGCACGCACACACACATACACACTCCCACTTGGGAGTCAGAGGAGAAGTGTGGAAAAGCGAAGCAGGTTAAGTGAGCAGCGACACAGACCTGCACTATACATGGAGCACCACAAGGGGCAGAGTCAGAGGCTGGGTGCTAACTGGAAGGAGCTTGTCACTGTGAGGGAGTCTTTACATAGTCTTGTGCAAGTCCCCATGCAGTCTGCTGCTACATCAGACTCTTTCATTGATTTTTGCACAGGAAGCTCAGTCTGGAAAAGGAAACTGAAATCCACAGCAAGATGGACGAGTGAGTGGGGGGTGAAGGAAAGTATCAGCTGGAGCGGGCGGATCATTCACAAATAGACGCGTCGGAGGTCCCCTGGTGACGTGATGGTGTTGCACTGTGGACAGAGCTTCTTGTTTCCCTATGGAGAAAAATAAAAGTGGTCAGCTGACATGAACGTTTGAATAAATCTGATACAGTCGTATGCAGAAATGTAAGGATGATAAAACATTTAAAACTCTTCTCTGCGGGATGGACGTTTTCAGAGCATAATGACCGTTTCAGAGGGTCTGAGGTATGTCAACAGTAACTCGAACCACAATAACTGATGGCATTTTGGGCCAATAGAAATATGCCATGAACCCACCCACTACCCAGGTTCTCAACTGGTCCCACTTAAAGAACACAAACCAAGCCAATATGTTTTTTTTTATTATAAAAAATAAATAAAATAAAAAGCACAAGCATGCATGATGAATTTTTAGAGCAAATTTTGAAAATGAGAAACTTGTCCTCAATGAACAAAAAAATCCACATTTAAACACTCTCTCCAACATTTTGTCTCCGAACATCGTCCCAAATTCATGAGAATAATGAGAAGGGTAACCAGTAAGTGAAAGGTGGTTACCATAGCAACGAGAATGCTGCACTGTGTGACCATACCACTCTCTGGCTTTTTTTTTTTCCCCCAAGGTAAAATACCAGTTCGAAATTAGAGAAGTATTATTTTTCATTTTAAAAATGTACAACGGAACCTCATTGCTGATCTCTCTGCCAAACAAACGATACAATCTGAAATTGATGACACTGTATTTATTAAAAAAAAAAAAAAAAAAAGAAATTATCAGTCACAGGATGGCTTAGTGGTTAGCATGTTCTCCTCTCAGCACTAGGGGGTTCCCGGTTCGAGTTTACATGTTCTCCCCATGTCCGTGTGAGTTTCCTCTAGGTTCTCCAGTTTCCTCCCACAGTCCAAAAACATGGACCAAGTCAATTGAGTTCTCCAAAAATGCCCTATATAGAGTGTGTATGTGTGTCTGTGTGCCCATCGATAGATTGGTGCATCTGCCCAGCGCCCGAAACTTTCTCCCCTGGATGGGCATGGGGAACCCCCCGCGACCCTAATATAGGATAAAACGAAAGATAATGGATGGATGAATTATCGGTCAAAGAATATGTTTTCTTTTCTGCGACGTTTAAACTTTTATTTTGTCTAATGTAAATGTTAACCGTGCCATTACCGTCAAATCGAAACACTAGAAAACAGGAATGAGCAGGTTGTTGTAAAAACTAATACATTATAGTACTAAATGGTTCTAAGAGAAAATTAAATGTGAAAAAAAAACATATATACTGGCTTTGCAGTTTAAAAAGATTCACAACCTCTAAATAACGTATTATTTAACGTGTCAAAGCTAAATAACGTGTTATTTTTATATGAAGCATTATAATTAGGTAGAAGGGTCCAAAACCTTGTATAAAAATGTGATTGCAATTTCATAACAAAAAGCATGTTAACAGTAGTTATTCTAGTTAGTAAGCCTGTAAAGTAAATAAAATCTGTGCTTTTTAATTCATTATACCATTTTTCTTATCCTTTTGTGCAAGCTTAACCCCTATGGTTAAACCCCTGTGGTGCTTAACCATATGAAGGTCTTATCCACATACACGAATGCAAAGAAATGCAAGACTGTACTAAATGTATTGCTGTGGATCAGCTGCAAGTCTTTAAATACTATGGTGCAGTAACAAATTAGAAGTCGCTTGCAAAAAAAAGGGCCTGGCTAATTAGGTAAGTGCCCTGCCAAGCATTTTTAATAATGCAGGAAACAATATAGGGCAGTAATAACGGCAGTTAAGGTGTGGGTCTAATGACCAAAAGGGTTTAAAAGCCTTCTGTGCCAAGTTGCCACGGTTACATACCTCCCTCACTCAGATCACGCTGTATGTTAAATACGATGGTCTACCAAATAGGGCTGCATTATAGATGCTTTAAGAAGTATGTGCAAAATTCATAATGAAGAGGAAATTTTTGATGTTTTTTTTATATATACTACCTTTGAAAATAGAACATTATAAAAACATCACATAGGTTTGAGGTCAACAAACCCAAAATACTAAGTAAATAAAGTAATAAAGTGATTCATTTTGCCTACTTTGCGTACACACATAGGAATTAAGTCCTCCATATGTAACCCATCTGCGCTAATGACTAACTTGGTAGTAATAGTAGTATACATTGGTATGGTCAACCAGTGCATTAGATAACCTTTATATATATATATATATATATATATATATATATATATATATATATATATATATATATATATATATATATATTTTTTTTTTTTTTTTTTTTTTTTTTTTTTACATTTTTATTTCTATTAAAAACAATTAAATAAATATAATTTTTTTACTCCACCTGCTCTAGTGTTTGGTGACACAGTTTTGTGATAAGAAGAGGAGATAAACACCTCAAAATGAATTTGAGCTTATTTTTATTATTATGTAAAAAAAGCCCAATCATTATGTAATTACTCCGAGAAAGCCATCTGGTAAAAATGACACATCACAAAATGTACAGTTAAAATTACACTAACTTTTAGATAACTAGTTACAGTAGCCTCCTCCCCGATCCTGAAATACTGCTGTTCAGCCATGACACATCAAACACCACCTTTGTACTACAGAGACACTGCAGACCTCGTAAAAACCTGCACCAGATTTTAGTTTCAGCACATTTTCGACTGCATCTCGACAGATCAGCTAAAGAACACACACTGAGCACTGACCACATCCTAACTTCTAAATGCTTCCACATATATCAACTGCATCAACTCCACAAGCACAAGCTCCGACCCACTGGCAGGTCCCCCAAATCCACAGGGCGCTACTAGTTTAATTGGGTTCCTTTGTTCTAGCAAGCAGGGGTTACCTGTGTTTAATGAGTGCGTGTGGGGGGTGCAGGCTTGTTGCTTTGCCCCTTCTGTAACTAAATTACAGACGTTTACTTTGATCGAGGAGCGTAGAGGGCCAGTATGCTGCTTCTTATTGCTGCCTTTAGGCAACGGTTTTAATGTCTGCATTAGTAACGAGCTCCTGTGCCGAGTGGCTTCACCCCCAACCATCCCTCGCTCTCTCTCTCTCTTACACACACTAGCACTCGCGCGACCGCACAAGCCTCTTTGATCCCTCTTTAACTTCATCAGCACTGTAAAACCAGAATTTTGTAAAGAGACAGCAGCTGACTTAATACAACACGTTGGAAAAGGGCTGAGGATGCAAAGCATTTATTAATGGCTTCCTTGTGCAGCAAAATAGCCTGCTGAGTAATAAGCAACTCTTGAGAGGTACCACTTAATAAAAATAAATAAATAATCATAAAAAAACAGGACAATGAAGAAGATTCACAATAAGTGAATGAAGGACTTGCAACTATCCTCCCAGCCAAAAACCATATTCTTTTACTTTTATGAACGAATGACGGTTTGTCACTTTGGTTTCAAACCTAGAGCCCTCTCTCTGCTCCAGTCATGCTGTAATCATGGCTGAATTCTAATAAGTCGCTTTAGATAAATGTCTCTTTAAAACGCCTTCATGTCCAATGTAAGGTTTCTTACCAGAGTCCTGAGCCAGCATTCTTCACAATGTACATGCCAACACTGGATAGAAGTTAATGGTGCTGTGTAGGAGTCCTGAAGATAAAAGAGAGAGAAAAAGAGATTTTATTAAAGTACATTAAAAATAATATATAACTATAAATAATCGTTAATAAAACACTCATTTGTCTCATAACATACACACACACACACACACACACATATATATATATATATATACATATATATATATATATATATATATATATATGTGTGTGTGTGTGTGTGTGTTATGTATATGTTATTATTATATAATAACGGTATGGTATGGTACAGTAGCTCAGTGGTTAGGGTGTTGGGCTATCAACCTGCCCTTGCGAGAACCCTCATTGCTCCAGGGATGTTAAGATTAACCCTGTGCTCACCTTGTAAGTCGCTTTGGATAAAAACATCTGCTAAATAACCAAATGTAAATATATATATATATATATATATATATATATATATATATATATATATATATATATATATATATATATATGTGTCCTTCATTTGATCTAGCAAAATAATGTTTGCATATCTCAGCCCTAACCTTACAACCTTATTTGTCTTGAACTTTTAACTCTTGACTAAGTGTGACATTCCGCACATGCATTAAGAATGTAACAGTATAGGGTCACAAGAATATGCATGTTTGTTATGCCATCTAATACAACCACTACATCCACTTCAGCACGTGTGTTTAGATAAAGCACATCATACTTCAGAAGCATTATTTATGGATTTCTTTCTTTTATTATTGAAATTAAGGGAACATATAACATTTAAGGTAATTACAGAATAAGCAAGTACATTCTTTTATTCACATTTCATTACAACTTTTTTCATAAATCTGTGTGTTGTATTTTCTGTTAAATTGCAAAAAATAAAGTTTGTCAAAATAAAATCCCTTGCCCTGCCGAGTATTGGTCTGGATCATCGTTCAAATGACGTCGTGCTACGCTGTACAATGTCAGGAACAACTTCATTTGGCTTCAGATATTACAAAAGTTCATTATGAATCTTATATCTTAATCTTTGATTTAGTGTCGCTGTAACAATTGTGTTCATAAAAATGAGAGAGAGGATGAGTGCTAGAAGGTATCATTAAACTTTAATCTTAAAGTAAAAGACTACTTATTGCAGGGGCTCTTGGCAAAAAAATCTAATTAGCCGAGATGCGTGCTATATGCCAAACGAGCAGCAGGTGGCAGTAGACCTCCACTGGAAAAAGGCAAAAACGTCATTACATGCAATTTCTCACCACAGCAACTGAAGAACTAGTGGAGTTTGCTGAAAAACTGTCCTGACGACCAACGAATATGAAAAATAAGGACTGATGGGCAAGCATTATGATTAATCAGCATGACCGAAGGGTGTGAAGAACCTGCCACAAATACTACCAGCAACAAAATAATGGCTGTGAATGCATTGTGTTCAGATTTTTTAAATACTTCCAAAGTATTTATTACGGGAATCATTGACATCTAAAGAGCAAAAACGAAAGTATAGTGTATGTGCCACAATGCGATCACTGGCATAACCTTGATTCACAATTGTTGCAGCCTTCTGTGTGAAGTTTAGGCAGACTGCATAACCCTGACACGTTTTTGTTTTTTAAAAAAGGTACAAGAGCATCCGAGCCAACCCATCCAGACTGTGAAATAGTCTTTCAGACTCCTGAACAATCCGACCAAATATGAACATATCCACTGCTAACATGTGGCACACATCTTTTGCACACCTATATTTATATAAATATTTATAAATAACTGCTACAATTAGAAACTCTTAAGATTTAACAATCAGGGCCATGTTTTGGCACATGTGGCTCACACCACTAGGAGGCCACCTGCCCTTTTACCTATCCACTTAATGTTGCTGTTTACAAACTCACCCTGTTTAGAGAGGGGTAGCTCAGAGGTTAGGGAATTGGGCTATCAATCTGAAGGTTGGTGGTTCAAATCCCAGGTCCACTGAAGTTACCAGTGTGGGTCCTTGAGCAAGACCCTTAACCCTCATTGCTCCAGTGATGTTGTGATTAACCCTGTGTTCACCTTGTAAGTCGCTTTGGATAAAAGCGTCTGCTTAATGACCAAATGTAAAGGTAATGTAAATGTTTACAATAAGTGTTTACTTCGTACCATTACTTGAATGTTTATTATACTGTGTATCGTCCTGTATTTATTGTGATCCTTGTGTTTGCACACGTGCACCATGTTGGTTGTGTAGTAACTTATGCGTAGCACTTTGTTCCTGGAGAACGCTGTCTCGTTCCACATATACTGTTTAGTAATTTATATTGTTGGAATGACAAATAAAATGCTTGAATAGTGAAAGAGCTCTTTAAAGTACAGACATTAGTGGACAGCATACAGCATCTCCTCAATAGCCCTCAACTCATTCATTCATTATCTTCTGCTTTATCCTCTATTAGGGTCGCGGTGGGGTTCCCCATGTCCATCCAGGGGAGAACGTTTCGGGCGCTGGGCAGATACACCCAGGACAGGGCGCCAATCCATCGCTGGGCACACACTCACTCACACAGACACACTCTATATGGGGCAATTTGGAGAATTCAATTGACTTGATCCATGTTTTTGGACTGTGGGAGGAAACCGGAGAACCTGGAGGAAACCCACGCGGACACGGGGAGAACATGAAAACTCCACCCAGATGGGGATTCGAACCGGGAATCCCTAGTGCTGAGAGGCGATCGTGCTCACCACTAAGCCACCGTGCCGCCCTAGCCCTTAACTAAACAAGATATTTTCCATCTGGCTCTGCAGCAGCATCGTGAAACTATTAATATTTTTGCCAATATCACTATAGTGGAGCATCATTATGACATCATTCCACCTGCCCGGTGTGTTTAATGTACAAAGTTCTTTGAGAAGTTCACAAGGCATGTAATTTGGCCCGGCTCCCCGATGTTCTTACCATGCAAATCAAACACTTGTATCTGTCTCCTCGGAGGATTTGCTTCTCCAGTTCTCGAATGCGGGCCTTGAGTGCATCCAGTGTGGTGCTTGTAGAGTCCTCTGTGATCCTTAATAAAAAAAAGAGACACATTTTAGAGGTTAATAAAGCATTAAAGTGGTCACATCGGAACGTTTTTTAATTCCCTGGACAGCGAATGAGCCAATGGCTTGTTTATTAATCGATGCTTAAACAATTTAATGCTACGCAAAATTCTTATTTATTCAACAAGTCCACAGCCCTTTAATCAACTCCATCCACTTTTCTTCCTTCCTCCGTTGCCGTCTTGAGCGCTCACGACTCACCCGGTGATGAATGCCCATGGGCTGGTGAATGTACATTTAACACTGTCCGTAGCATATGAACTCGCAATAACAGAATCGATACGGGCACCATTGATTGGCCGGTGCAGTGCTTGGAGGGATGTTTATGGTGATCCGCTCATTTTCCACTCAGATGGAGCGCTGATCTACGGTATTGATTGCACCGGCGTTCTCTCCGGCACTCTCCCTCCGATTAGCGCCTGCTCTGTTCCGCCACTTTTACCAATAGTGCCATTTATTACGTGCCTGCATTAGCCGTCACACCAACACAGGTTTGCTTACCTTTACCTATTTTAAATCAGCCTCACTATTACGCAGAACAGAGATCTCACTGCTTATTTAAGGGGGAATACCAACTTCAGTGTTGCTTAAATAAAAGTATTATGACTTTCTAACCCGGACCCTATTTTCTCAAGTTATTAAGGTACACTATATATATATATATTTTGACACCTAGAGGAGCTTTAAAGACATGCCATGCTGAGTTGGTACCCTGAATGTAGCTATTCTCTAGGTTTTCGATGATGATGTGTCCTTGATACTATGGACCCTGTACTGAGAACACAAAGCCAGCAACCATAGAACAGCTATATATTATGATAGATTATAGGATAAACACAATATTTTCTCCTAATAGTATTATAAGTGCTGGCTTTTCGAATGCAAGGGGAGAGTTCCATTCACCTGCGCTGGTCACACTTTCTTTCTGCTCCTTACTGGTCTAGCACAGGGACCATAAAGTTTGAAAATGTCCTCCCGTTGGCGGGCAGCTTGTAAAAAAGCATTTAGCCTTGATTAGCGTGCTTGCTTATAAAGCAACTGGCCTGCATGTGGCCCTCCACGCCGCTGTTTTGCTTTAACGGCTTCGTAAATCGCTGCAGCTCACTTCGCCGCACGGCTTGGTGGACCGTTCCCCCAATAAAGCCCAAACCCACACACAGCTGCTCACCACAATGAATATTCATCTAGCAGAGATTTATAGAAAACCACCTTCTAAAAAGTTCTTTAATTCCACCGGGGTAATAAAAGGTTATAATCTGGCTCTAGCCGCAACGCGAGAGGTGGAGCTCTACTTTGCCATGCAGGAAGGCAGTCGGGGCTACATGTTATGGGATGAGCTCATCCATGAAAGCAGAAAACAATCCACTCTGATGAGCAAGAGTTTTAACAATTGCCCGCAAGAGCACATGTACAATAAGGGTGGAGGTAACGTAAGGCTTCTTAAGTGTATAACTTCGCTCTGATGATTACAAAAACAGAAAAGGTTTTTATTTATATTTTTAAACCTCAAAACTATATAGTTATACACTACACTATATGCAGAAATGTACTAAAATTTAGGAACGTGTAACAAATTAAAAGTAAAAGTGTAACAAATCTTGACTTAAAATATAAATAATCTAGTTTTTAAAAACTTAGATCTTACTATATTTGTGGATAACTTTCCTTTATTCATGTACATTATTTATTTTTATTTTTTTTTTTAGAATTTGCATTTATTTCTCGAAGTATACACAGCATGCCAACAGAAATTATGGTTTCAACATGGTTTGATCATGTTGTTTGAGCTACCTTTTGATTTTAGTTTATTTTCAACCACTAAGATCAGTAATATACCAACCGCTGCACATTTAATTACTTGGTATAGCAACAAATTATAAATGTAAGTGTCATTGTTATAATTAATTGAAGTGAACGCACTTTTACTATAAAGCCTTGGTAGTAAATATTTTGATCACCTTGTGCATAACCTACAAAACAAACATGACCGCTGGTCTATTATACAAACACCCCCCATGTCCCTTCAGTGCTTGATTAATGGCATCATCATCACTGAGTTGTGCATGTGCCGCCCCTTCCATAATGTGATACGGTGCAGCATCTGGTACACGGACAGAAAGAGATAGCGGTAGTGCCACATGGTGGAGAAAGTATCCCGGACAGGCAGACAGATGGATAGATGGCGACAGGGTGAAATATTATGGGAGATATTAAGTAAACTAATGTGTGTGCATCATGTCTGGAGCTATGCAACGTGTAGTTAATAGAGGCATGTTAGATGCTCAGTCATCAATCCATACTGTGATTCCTACCAGGTTAATATGCACAATGCCCCCGTGTCTGCCTGCCTGCTGTGCATGCGAGGCCAATGTCGGTGTCTATGGAGGAAAAGCGATGAATCAATCTAAGCTGACTCGTTCCTGCTGCACCACTTTGCAACTCTGTTCTGTCCATCTTCATTCTGCTGCTGGCACACCCACACGCTGGCAACGTCCCTACCACTGCTGACTAACGGTTTCATTTCAACAGACATCAGGCATGCATAAATGCAATTTCCCTCTGGACACATGATTTTAACAGTGAGCGACAAAGACAGTCAAACATGTGCCTTGCCACTGCCACGGGAGACCCGCCGTGGATGAGGATGAAGCCCTTCACGCTTATATGTGCGCACACAAATATGGGGTTGGGTAGGAGGGCCATGCGCTCACTGCGCTGATGGGAGAAATCAATTGCGATGGCTTCGCTCGGTGTATCCGCTAGTTCTTGGCTCGGTTATTTAATATGGGGCCCAGGGATGGGCGGCCACGCACAGAGGATTGATTCAGCTGTACTTGGACAATTCTCCCATGAGAGAGGCATGCAGCCACGGAGAGAAAATAAGCCAACGAGAGCATCAGCGAAAGAATAAAAGGACAGAGTATTGGAAAATGATAAGTGTATGCTCACAAGCCAAAGCAATCTAATTTTAGTCTCGTAACACCTCTTGCCCACTGTGTGAGCAGAGCATTGAAAATATTTACATTGTACTCAGTTACGCATATTGGTTCATAAAGGAACGACAGCCATGCTTTTCACATGAAACATTAATAATAGACATGATAATGTCCCTATACAATGGTTTGTATATAATGTACATGACTAACCTTAAGTCTCCTTTAATGCACACAGGCATCAAAATGGGGCCAAAGCAAAAATGCAGCCACTGCTCATCACAACGTGCATTTTTTTATAAACTTGTATACATTTAATAAAAGCATTGTTGCTTTTGTATATTCTAAATGCGGAATCCCTAACTTTTACCATACATGTGCTTTGACTGCCCTCTGTCTATGTACCTCATCAGTAGAGTCCTATGGCAAAGAAAATTTGGAACTTAAAAAATGAAAAATAAAAATAAATAAATAAGTAAAGTAATCGCCATGGCTATTATTAAAAAAAAACTGCTTGTAGAAATAAAATACATGCCTTAGTTTCTCAACACAAACATAATGCCCCATAATTTGTTTTAACGCCATGATTCGGCCTTAATCATGGCAAAAGGTGGGTTGCAGTTTGTGTAGTCTTATTACAAAGCTATAATTGGGCCTTTATTCTTATTATATCAAGAAACGTCAATAATTTTGAAGCATTTTTTATTTATTTAAAGAAGTCTGGGTATTTTTTGTTTGTTTCTGCCGTCTTTGTATTTCAAAATTGTGTGTCTTATTGTGATGGCTGTATTGCAAGTGTCGCAGGTTAGTGGTGACTCTCCCTTTAAGAGGTGCTGGTGAGTCAGTTTATTGTGGTCCATATTGTTTAAACATTTTTGTTTTGGAAATTTTTGGTTGGTCCAGTGTATATGGCTGGGTCTAAGTCTTTTACAAGGGCAGCAACTATCTCAACTGTCTGTTTGCTTTTAATATCAAGGAAACAGAATTTCAGCTTGGGGTTTGACAAGCAAATGATTAAAATGTGTAGTTATTAAAATACAACAAATCACATTAAATTGACATGTGTATATCCATGAGCTATATACTTTAAGCCTACGTATACATGCAATATGGATGCACGTTGGAAACTTTCATACACATGGCGTAATAGTTGTTTAGGTTCACATGTCTGTAACTATTGTCATTCGATATTAAAACAATGCAGAGTGCAGATGTGCAGCGCCAGAAAGATGACGGTAACTAATAACCTCTGCTGGACAAGAGCTGGACACAGCTGCATTAACATTCCCAAGGCATTCTGAAACTATGGCCTAGACAAGACTCAGCTGCCCAGAATCAATAGTTTGAGCTCCTCCCTGTGATCAAGGCAGCTCCAGAGACATGAGCGCATAAAATGCATCATTTATGACCGACCAGCACCTACCCAAACTCATCTCACCCCAATCCAGCTTCAACACAAAGGCCTCAGGAGAAGAGCAAGGCTGTGTGTGTACAGACTCCCATTAATGCGTAATGTTCAAAGGACCATGATCCTGATTAAAACTCACAGAGCTTGACTTTAGGTCCATATAAAAGAAATTATTCAATAAATGTTTAAGGAAATAGCAAGCTGGTAATGGATATGGTTAAAAGAAAACCCTTTTTTTTTACCTTGGGTCATATTCTCCCAGCTGTTTGGGTTCAGATAATTTCAGCATGACCACAAAATGTTATCCTATTGGACAATTCTTAGTATCCAAGTATCCCTATTGTTTAACACGTTAAAAGGCATATGATGCTATGAATGACCAAAAAAATGGAAAGGATCGGTTCACCTGGCTGAATGGACTAAATGAGTTTCTGTCTGAGGCCAGAAGAACACAAAGATAAGCTGATGACTCCAAAACAAGTAATTTTATATTTATTTACAGCTGTTTTTTTTACTCCTTTACTGTTATGACGGCACTGGTTTATGTCTATATACTAGCGTAATGATGCATTCCATGTTGTCAGACACATTATGAGTCTCTAATTGTTAGATATAAAGGTTTTACATTGATGTGGTTGATTGTCCTATGAGAGGAACATAATTTTGCATTGGGTAATTATTCCTTTTTTTTGTTTCTGGCTTAAATCTGGATGGATTTCACATTACTTTGATTTGTAATAAAATTCTGGACCCAAAAAAGAAAAAAAAAAAAAAAAAAAAGGATTTTACAAATGAAGTGTCCTTTAACGATATGCTGCCACAAACTAAATGGAAGTTTATGGGAAGGTTCCAGAAACTTGGGGGGATGGGGGGGGAGATTTTACACCAGAGCCCACAATTGTCAAACTTACTTTTCTATCTCGCTGTTTTTGCAGGTCCTGGGAACTGTGGACGTTGATGCGGAGCTGGCTTCCTGTTTACTGCTCTCTCCGTTGCTGGTGGATGGCATTTCTGTGCACACAAACACAAATTTATCACACTGGGCCATTACACAATTAACACTATATATACCAACGATGATGACAAACGAAAGAAGACACCAAAGGACATTAGAAGAGCTAAAAGGTCTTGAATCTTACCATCGCTGGCCCATTTGGAGAATTCTGGTGTTATCCGGTTTGTTGGCATGCCTCCACTGTTGAAACAATTGACAGTGCAGAATTGTTATAAAAGTTAAGCAAGAAATTACAGAATTAAAAAAAATGAGTGCTCACTCACTTTAAGACTGCCCCACGGAGTGCCTCACGTTCTTTGGTCTCACCCTGGTCTTCTCCAGAACAGGGAATTACATCTGCTTCAGTGTACCTTTAAACACCTTGTTAAGGAACTTTACGTCAATCAGTTTACAGTTTAAACCCTGCAACAGTTAGGAAAAGCCACAATAGACCCACGAGGGTAATTTCAGAAAAGGATACTGTGCTTTGCCATACTCCAGTGTGTCGTCTCCATCCACGTCCAGGTCAGCATCACTATCATGACTCTCCTTTGCGCTGCACATGGCAAAGCCCGTTCCTGTACACAAACACAAATTGCAAATGTTATTTTGCATCATTTACCCAATGTCTTGGCTTTATCGAGTGAGTATGAATCTACACCAATACTCAACCAGCATGGGTCACATTAGTATTGCTCATGGTAATGCAAAATAAAATGGTATAAATGGTAAAAGAGCCTTTTAAAGATGTGTAGCTCTCAGGGAACCGCAACCTGGTTGGTAGCTCCTCTCAAAAAGTTAAATTGCTTGGTTTAAAAGCGGCTTTCTGTTGGATCAACTAGAAAAAGCTGAGAGAATCTATTTGACAAGTTTCACAAAGACGTCATTCTACGGTACCAAACTTTACCGTATTGTCTCTGTACAACAAAAAAAAAAACACACACACGAGAAAGCATTTTGAGAAATTAAAGCCTTATAGATTCTAGCACCCATCGACTTTTGAGCAACCTCATAACGCTCCATTCCCTTACACTGCAGAGGCCAGAGCAACATCAATTAAACTCGCTAGCAAACCCTGATTGAAGGTGACAAGGCTGTGCCTCCACTCTCAGGCATCACAGACGATCTGAGGAGGCCGGGTGAGGTGCCCATCACACAGAGGAGCCTGGCGCAGTCAAGCACAGCACCTGACTGGCATCTCTATAAAGCGTGTGATGAGTGCACAGACAAACTCCAGCCGGCGCCTTCAGTTCTAGTTAGGTTAGGGACACTTCCAGAGCAGCCTGACGGCTTGAGCGCTGTCGAATTGTGCGAGCGAGTGACGAGAAGAACGACAGAGGGGACTGCTGCCTCCTCTAATCCTGCTGACTGATGCTGGAGTGATGTCGAACTACGAGCTCTGCCACGGGAGAATGAAATCCTCAACAAGGAGGAGCAGGAGTACAGCACACTCCCTCTCCCTACAAAGCTCTCTAAAGGGAGCGCAATGGGCCAAAGTGAGGATAAAACATGCTGCAAAAGCTGCCACCGTTTTCTTCTTTCGCATGGTTTTAGTGTCCAAATAAAAAGCAACCTTTTAACTTTTATTCGGTCCATGTGGCCTGTCTGCCTTATGTAAATAATGCCTACCCAACGGAAAGCTTTAGTTAGATTGTAGTAGCCACACAGCATAATCAACGGATAATCTCCAGACTGCTTCTTAACACATTTAACAGCCAGCCTCCCGCTCAATCAGGTAATCTGCAAATGATGCTGAACTGTTGGCTAATTTACTGTGAAGAATCAGGGAAGGGCACAAGACGGATACTCCCCCCAAATAAATTGATTGTCCCGACCACTAATGACAGTAAGGTGTAGCGGAGATGTGACAGACCATAAAGAGCACAGCAAAATAAAGAAATAAAATCACTGTTAATCCAATCAATTGACCACGCTGTGTTTGTTTCGTGGGTCTTACTAATGCACAGCTCGAGCCCGTTCAATAAAGCGGTAATGCAACTTTGATCTAATAGCTGCTACACAGTCGTTGCCTGTGTGCTGCTCAATTTTAAACTGGAACTGTAGTCTGGACAAAGTTTAATGTCTCAGATCGGCGATCAAGCATGGCTGCAACAAATGACTGATGTGTTATGGATTCAATTATTGACATATCAATAATTTAATCAAAAGCCCTAACATTCTTAAAAACAAAAATCTAGTTGACTGTTTGATGTTCATTTTCTTTGGGTGGGGGATGCATCTTGAATAATGTATTTACAAACAAATGTGTAACAAAATCTACAATGATTTCCTAAATCAACTAAATACATGATGCTGCTTTACAATTCTGAAACTCTGGGCTGCAATTAGGAGTTAATTAATCATGAGAGCACCTCAATATCGTCATGACGACATTTGTAAAAAATATAAATATCATGCCACTAGTCCGTACTTTAGACCAAGTGGCGCAACAAAAATAAAGTGACACTTTCAGCACGCATGGCTGTTTACTTTGTCCTTCTTTCAAATGAAGATGATAGATATTTTAAGGGGCAATTAAAAAAAAAAACTTTTTTTAAACACAAAATAATATTTTGTGTTTTATATTTTATAAAAGACAATAAAGCATTGTCTTTTTTTTCTACAATAACAAAATATTTTGTGTTTTCATTAAATAAATAACAAACATGTATTGTTCCAGTGATTTCTGGCACTTTAGTTAAGTTCATTATTGCATAATTGTAATAATCATGATCATATAGCGGGTAGTTCCGGTCCTTAAATCTGATTGGCTGGCCTGGTTGTCAAGCCGTGACATTATTGACAATAACACACACCTCTGACCGCTTCCCATTGGTATCAATGAGTGATATACAATACATTATATTCCTGATGTTTTTTTTTTTTTTTTTTTTTATAATGTGTGTTCTGTAATTTGGCCATTGGATGGCAGTTGAGAAACTGGAAACATATTAGTGATCAGTGTTCACTGTAAAAATTGGACTACATTACTCATGGAAGACCAGATTGTTAATTATTATATTTTTAATAACTGCATTTATGAAATTATGAATTATGAAAACTTTTTTTTCTTTTTAATGGTGTGTTTGGAACTGTTTTATGAAATTATATTATTTAATTAACTACACCTCTTTTCTGTGATTCATTCACAATAATGCACACCCTCTCTCGTGCCTTATTGCTTAATTACTTAAAATAAATCATACCATCAAAATCTGTAATCATCTCAGGCCTAGCTAAAAATATGTTGGATTAGCTTGTCGAACTGATGCCACAGCAACCACACCTAAAGCTGTTTTCTCTTCCCAGGCTGGAAATTAGGATTGGAATTCCTTTCAAGCATGCACTTTATTTATTAATAAGCAAACCCTCCCATCGGTCACAGACATGCATGCAATTTTACGGAACCCATTTTAGCCTGTTTAATTATTGTTTCCATTCCGACTTCCATGCAGACGTCTGTCTAACCCGGGCAGGGTACTGTACCTTCTAGGTGCAGTGCGAGCTGCTGGCTTGCTGGAGCATGCGAATGCTGTTAAGCGGACCTGGCAGGCAATCTAATCTGTGCTGAAAAGGTCAGTGACGCTCTAACTGCCTTTCAGCCACATTATGCACGCTGCTGCGCGGCCTCTTTTTACCGGGACCAACCTCTCCTTCTCCCCCATCTACAAAAGTAATCAATAGAGCATCTCTACCACAAATTATGCGGAGCTTTACAGGTTTTACACACTCGGGGACCAGTGCACCGGCATGCCAAGTGAGCTTTAGTGAGGAGACGGAGAACAAAAATAAATAAATAAATAAAACCTCCTGGCTTAGGGTCTCAAACGCCACCCATATAACGCATACTGTGTTCTTCCTTTGTAAATATTACATGCTAATCTGCATGTTATTGCTGACATACTATGTTAATCTTGCAAAAGGAAACAATCTGCCTTGAATACCATGTTGCCATGACACCAATCGGCCCCTCCCTGCTTGAAGCCCAGGTCAAAGTTCTCAAATCAGGATGGCATTTAGGGTCCCACTCTGTAAAGGAAGCGAGCACTATATGCTATCTTTAAAGAAATGATTTCCAAGGGCTTTTGGTCTGGACTGCACCACATCTCTATCGTTCCTCTATCTGTTTATCAGTCCAACCGCTTTCCTAAGCCCGGAACACAGGAGGCCCAATGCTCCAGTGCCTAAAACTGATCAGCTTCGATTTCTCTTCTCGCTTTTCCCCTTTTGTTCAGTTGAAAGCGTTTCCCCTCAGCTTTCTTCGTGGACCCTCAGAGAGATGGAGAGACACTAAAGCTGGAGGTTTAGAGCTGACAGTCTTATCCCATTGATGGCTCTCTTCAGAAACACTCCCCTCCCCCAAATCTCTCACTCCTCTCCTCTCCAGGGGTCGGAACGATTCTGCCACTTGGGCTGGCTGGCCACCCAAGGACTTTACTGGTGCACTTTCAAGGTAAATACAGAGGACTTTTAAGTGTTCTAGATGCTGGCGAGATCTTGCTGCACGCCACTGGCTCTCCATCGCCATCACATCAAAGCCTGATAATCTCCTGCGCAGACCCTGAGATGGTCACCGTTCTCAATTGATCCGGCCACACCGCCTGTCTCGCTGAGACTTGAGAGGAAACGCTAATCTCATTCTTCCCATCTATCCGCGTTCCCAGCTTTGCTTTGGGGCTTCTCCCAGCCCCGATCGAACAGTTTTGCTATTGTTAAACTGAAGTTTACAAAAGGCCCCAGAAGTTGAGGATGGCTTCTCTGTCAAGTGGATGCATTAGGATCTGGCACAACTTGAGCTTAATAGGATTATAAAAAAGGATGCAACACAGCAAATTTATCACTTTTGTAAGAACTAAAAATGCTACAAGGAATATCAAAGAGGACATAAACCAAGTGTACAACATGAGAACGATGCGCCCTGAAGCAAAGAGGTAAAACTGATTTACTAATGCATCATGCTGAACTCCTATAAAACTCTTAAAGAGAGGGCCAACACCTATGTGTGCAGCAAAGTGCCTGTGGAGTTCGGTTTTCCCAGGTGAGCAGAGGTGAGCTGGGAGCTGTAATTGCATGGCTGCATGGTGGACCGTGGGTCACTGGCCCATTTCGCTCCCGGAGGTGTATGAGGGTCAATTGCACAGCTAAATGTGTTTTCTTTCCCTTCTTCATGGAGCTGAATGACCCCTGTCACAGCTACCAACAACCAGGTTGGGCTGACAACTTGGAGAGGAAGGCACCGAAAATCTCCCAAGCCCTCATCTTTTAAATATTAAAAATTCATATCTTATACAGCTTCACTTTGGATGACGGGTGTCCCTGTGGGAGTATTGGATCATTTGAACTAAGGACCAAATTTAAGGAGTTTAAGATACATAGTTTTTACATAGGGTCAATTTGAACATACATAGACATACATAGTTTCAATACCATGAGCAATTGTTAATTGTATATCAGCACATGGTGCATTGTGAAAACATATTAAGAAAAAAAAGAAGGCACAGAAGGCACACACGTAGTTTCAGCACTGATCAAAGTTAGAAAAGCGTTATAAATATATAATATTTCTTTCAATCTTAAACATTCTGTGTTGGCTGTTGGAGACAATAAGAAAAAAAAAAGATGCCAAAATCAATCAGAAATAAACCACATTTTGTTAACCATAAATTTCATACAGTGTTTATAATTTCTGGATATTGGTTATATACAAGGCAGGGCAGTTATGTATTTAGGTTTTCATTATGTGTTCATATTTGAGGTTTTAGCCCAGTGATCCCGTGATCCCAGTGTTTTTTGGAGGTTTATGTGGTAATCCACTAGTGCGTCGATGTTGTATATATCTGGAACATTCTGGTAATATGGGTTTCACAGTGAGAAATTTGTGGCATGTTTTACAGGAGGGTGGTGGTGCCGGTGCCCCCTTTTTTTTTGGGGGGGGGGGGGGGGGGGGGTTAGCATGGGTGAGTCTAGTGTGTCCGATACAGCATCTAGAGATGGTGACCTTGTCTGTACTATACTCAGGCCATGGCCTAAAGGGGGAATTTAAAAGTAGTGCACTGGCATCCAAAGTCAAAGGTCAGGATGTGTATTACAATTGTATACAATTACATACTTTGTGTGTTACATAAATAATATTTTACATGTACTTTGTTATTTGTAAATAAGTGATTTATAAGTGAGTGACATTTTCAGTAAAAAAAAATGACATTGTTGAAGTCCAAAGTCTAAATTTGCATCTTAAAATAAAGCCAGAGATTTTGTTTACCTTCAAGCTTATGCCCTTATCAGTTAATTGTCACAGATCGAACTTGCACCTTGAATAATAAAATGTGATGATTTTTGTGCGTTGCTAACCTCTGAAGCCTCCCTCTAGCAGAGAAGTGGCTCGGATCCTCTTCTGACCGCACCACTCGTACTCCTCGAAACGAGTGCCGTTTTCACTGTCCATATCAGCCTGGTCATCATCCATGCCACCTTCTCTCTAAAAGAAAACATGCGATCAGAAAACATGGACGACTCTGGAAAGGTGTGCGGGAGGTTCACCTTGTTTCTACACTTGTACATTTGCTCAGTTCCACTCACCATATATACACAAAATGTTGTGCTACAATTACACACTAAACAGGAACATACACCTACTCCACATCACTCGGTTATTTAATAATCACCAGGAATCTCAAGGGACCATCACGGAGAAGGTATGATTTTGATGGTGGATGATTCTCAGCACTGCAGTGACATTAAAGTGGTGGATCGAACAGAGCAGTGCTGTTCCACTTATCACACTTTCCATCCACCTTGTTTACGAAGCTCATTTATTGTTGCAGTTTGTGCGATTCATCCTCTAATCCCTCATCAGTGATTATAGGATGCCTACAGGATGGTGGCTAGAGGACTACTCTTAGTTCAGTAGTAACAATAAGGTCTTAATAAAACATCAGCAGCACAGCCAGTGCAACTCCATACAACGTATGTAAAGAACTACAAAGTGCATTAAGGTGGAACTGATATAATGGACATTTAGTGTAGAAACAACTGGTGAGAGTGTGTGTATGTACACTCATCCCTTGCACAATAAACAAATCTCTGTCTCGTGATTTAATTTTTTAAAGAGAAGGAAAACGGCATGCATTTCACACAAGTCTGTGTTTAGTAGTTACCATCACCAAGAGTACATTACTGATATTATATCTACTCTATACTGGATTAGAAAGGAATGGATGGTGGGTGCTGCATCCTGAACCACTGAATCATGACTCTGGACTTCAAGGCATCAGGAAGCAAACCTCGCCATCCCATTTAAAGACTAGTCTAGATGAGAATAGAGTATAGAGAGTGGAAGAATCTCTTAAGGAAAATGTGAGCCCACGTAAATTCCCCTGGACATCATGATGGGTGTGATCACACATGTGCCTCCACTGTTAGTAACTGGAGAGCGTGTGTGTGTGTGTGAGGGTTTCCAGGAGCAAATGTCCAGGGGAAAGCAGCAGGCAGGGAAGAGATAGCGTGAACTCTGGAGAAGACTTTTACATAGTTCTCATGGCTACCTTTAACAGACACTCTTCCACATGCCTATTCATTTCCTCAACCGTCCCTTCCAGCGAAGCACTGCACAGAGGACATACCTGTCCATCTTCCGGCTTCCGTCGCTTCAGCTTTCCAATCCGGGCTGCGAGATACACACAGACAGAAAGAGACAGAGATTAGATGTGACAGATCATGTCATAATTCCTACAAGAGCTGTAAAAAAAATCAATCATTTATATTAGTGTTTCGTTCACAAACACAGTTAAATGGGTTTCAAACGTGTACAGCTGGTTAACATTTACATTACATGAGGTCGTTTAGCAGACGCTTTTATCCAAAGCGACTAACAAGGATCATAACTTGGTTGGAGTCAGAACATTGGGTTGGTTCAGCAGCCAGAGAGCAATGAGGGTTAAGGGTCTTGCTTAAGGAAGACTGGTAACATATGTGGACCTGGGATTTGAACCCACAACCTTTGATTAATAGCCCAATCAATCACTGAGCTACCACAAGCTGGTTCTAAACTATAATGTTAATACCAACCTGTTACTAGTTTACCTATAATATATATATATATATATATATATATATATATATATATATATATATATATATATATATATATATATATATATATATATATATATATATATATCCAAAAATCTACTATAAAACTATAAAATGATTCAATGGTTCTGGTGCTAAAACCTGATTGGCTGATGATATCGATATATGGTAATAAAATACATATAAACAAATAAATCTGGTTCTATTTAATGAATTGTTTCTTATGAGCATGAATGCCTTTCCAAGTAATTTGTAAATGGAAAAATTGTGTTCACTTGCTTCTTTTTTCGGATTTCAACAATAGATAAAGGGTTACACACAAAAAGTGACTGGGATAAACGAATAAAGCATTAGAGGACTTAATAAAATGTTTTAAATAAAAATGTTAAATATTTCAAAACACCACCTGTAACAGAATCCCCATTAGCAAATGGGTAATTCCAATTACAAAATCTGATTGGCTGAGCAGGAACAAATCATGCTATACTAGTGTCAACTTTCATATTCAGGAGTCATTTACCGGATAACTGTCCAAATAATTCTAGTTCAATTTAGCTTTTTCAATATGCCAGCAAACAAGTGTTCTGAAAATAATATTGCTGTATTAGAACAGGCACCTTACAATAATTTTTATGCTACAGTAAAGAACGTAAAAACTTATTTAGCTTAATTCATGTTGTTCTCATGCAGCCTAGCAACAATGCTCAGATAGCAGACAACACTGTCACCTGAAGAATAGCGTATCGCAAATCCTGCTTTACAAAATCCAAGTGTAAATGAATTAATCCTTGGCAAATGATCCCATTACTTTTGCTTTAGGTTCGAAAAGTCAGTCAGACACTGAATGGTGGGGTTTCAGAGCTTATATCATAAAAAATACAGTTGTCCATCATCATAAACTTTACAATTCAATAAACCAGATTACATAAATATTTCACAGCCAATTGCATTTAAATTTATTAAACCAGGTAGCATTACTTTCGTACTTAAAAACTAACTGTGCAAGAGTTACAGGTTTGGGACCCCCTGGACTCTAATGCCAGTCCTGAGGAATGAGCACCTATCTTGGCGTATACATAATTAGAAATTTAACACAGCAGAACAATGCCCACTTCGCCCTAAGTCTCTGTCGCTTTGCCTTAACTGCAAAGAATGCACTGGGACATTAATTTTTAGGTGGCTGTGATTGCCAGGGAGGCTGAGGGGGATGAGGAGGGAGGAGGTGTTATAACTTGAGGGGGAGGAAGCAGGCAGCGATATGGTTGTCGTCTCGTAATCTCACAGCGGACAGTAATAGAGGGGGCCGTCGGGCATCATTAAACCCAAAGTAAAAGAGGCAGATTAATTAGGAAGGGCAGGAGTTTTCCCAGCCGGCTTCTCAGACGAGAGGTGAAATACGGCGGTTTAAACAAAGACAGCTCTATTAGCCTCGAACCCAACTGGCTACAGAGAGTGTGTGGAATCGGGGAGGTTCTCACCATCGTGCAGGCAGTTGGGACCTAGGGCCACATCTCGGGGCACATCCCTGGCGTAGCGCCTGCGCCAGCAGAGGTCACCGACTGTTGACATATCAAGAAGCGAAGGGTTAAAGAGATCCTCTGCTTGGGCAGGCGCTACACACAAGGGGAAACTACTACTGGCTATTAGTACAGGTGAGAGCTACATGTTGGGCAAACATTTTCCAGCCTCTGAATACCTGCCTACAAAAAAAGAAGTATACATCATAATGTCGACTCTGCGGCATTTACAGTGTCATGGAAAAGTTAATAAGTTGAAACAACAACCTCCAAAGATAACAGATGGACTGAAGACTCAATTATGTACATGAACTATTGTTTTCTCTGCTCAGCCACTCATTATTGGTTTGTTCCTATAAAAACATGAAAATTAACAGGGAGTCCTACACAGTGACTTTAGTTTGCTTTTTAAGGAAAATTGTAAAGCTGCCTTAAATTATTAAGTGTACTAATGCTCATAAATACCAATATATATATATATATATATATATATATATATATATATATATATATATATATATATATATATATATATATATACAATAACAAGAACTAATATTTCTATATAGCTTATATTTCTATATAGTTATTTCTATATAATAAACCCACTTTTTATTGACTATTACATAGTATTTACTATTTACATACTATACATAGTAACTTTGCTTTACTATCTCATATCATCTTGCTGTACACTACGGTCGTGGGGGGGCACTTGTGGTTTTAAGGAACCAGCCTTGTGACCTGAAGGTCCCTGGTTCGATTCCCAGTCCCACCAAGTAGCATGACTAAAGTGCCCTTGGGCAAGGTAACCAACAGGGCTGCCCACTGCTATGTGTGCTCACTTCACTACTACATAGTATGCGTGTGTGTGTGTTTGTTTCAATGCACAGATGGGTTAAATCCAGCCTTGTGACCTGAAGGTCCCGGGTTCGATTCCCAGTCCCACTAAGTAGCATGATTGAAGTTCCCTTGGGCAAGGCACCTAACCTCAATTGCTCCCCGGGCACCTTATACAAGTCTGCCCACTGCTCTGTGTGTGTTTCACTGCACTATATATATATATATGTGTGTGTGTGTGTGTGTGTGTGTGTGTGTGTGTGAGAGTGAGTGTGTGATCACAGTAGGCAAAACAGATCCCTTTACTCAGCCATGTGAGGGGTTTGTTATTTGTTGGGCCATGTTTTATATATATATATATATATATATATATATATATATATATATATATATATATATATATATATGTGTGTGTGTGTGTGTGTGTGTGTGTGTGTGTGTGAGAGAGTGAGTGTGTGATCACAGTAGGCAAAACAGATCCCTTTACTCAGCCACGTGAGGGGTTTGTTATTTGTTGGGCCATGTTATTTCTGATCCCACATTTGGAAACAGGCGGGATAAACAGTGGGAGTGAACAGTGCGTGGTATTATGGGATGGTATTCCAGGAGCTGTGCCGTGTGCAGATGTAAACAGTGTACGTACCGTTGAGCCGCGTTTGTCGGTTGGCCCGCACACGCAGGAAAGTCTGCAGGAAAGAGAGAGTGACGCAGTTAGAGAACTGAGAACACGAACGACGCGCGAACCCTCAACAGAACGCGGGTTTCCAATGGACGCGGAGTGTGGAACGCATTCAACAAGCGGCGTCGCCGTCACAGCGAACCTACTTCTCTCTTGCCATTTGTTTGCAGCGCCTCCTCCTCCTCCTCCATTTCTACCGCTCCCACAGCAGTGCAGCACTCGTCCAAAAACGCATGCCTTCGACGCTGAATCAGGATGGGCAAGGATTGCAAAACATTAGCAGCTAACTGGCAGCCCCGCTCTGTTTGCATGCGCCATTTTGGTCGGAGTCACGTGACCCGGCGGACGTCAGCCTCCTGGGTCAAGAGCGCTCCGGGCGCGGTTCGCCAGCCGGCCGCTAGGGGGAAGCACGGCGCCATTTTACATGGGACACTGCTGGTTATAATGTTTGGACGGGCGGACTGGAGGAAATCGGGGAATTGTGTGCAAAATATTAAAATAAGATAGTTATAAGCCCATCCATCCATTATCTTCCGCTTCATGCTCTACTAGGGTTGCGGGGGGTTCCCCCATGCCCATCCGCTGGGCAGATACACCCGGGACAGGGCGCCAATCTATCACTGGGCACACTCACTCTCGCAGACACACTCTATATGGGGCAATTTAGAGCATTCAATTTACCTTGATCCATGTTTTTGGACTGTGGGAGGAAACCGGAGAGAAAAAACCCACGTGGACAAGGGGAGAACATGCAAACTTCACCCATCAGGATTTAAACCTGGATCCCCGGCGCTGAGAGACGGACTTGGTGACCACTAAGCCACCGTGCTGCCCCACTTTTATGCAAATTAATAAATTAAAAAGTTATTCTATGTAGGGGCGGCACGGTGGCTTAGTGGTTAGCATGTTCTCCTCTCAGCGCTAGGGATTCCCGGTTTGAATCCCCATCTGGATGGAGTTTCCATGTTCTCCCTGTGTCTGCGTGGGTTTCCTCCGGGTTCTCCGGTTTCCTCCCACAGTCCAAAAACATGGATCATGGATCAAGAATTTTCAAAAAATTGCCCCATATAGAGTGTGTCTGTGTCTGTGTCTGTGTGAGTGAGTGTGTGCCCAGCGATGGATTGGTGCCCTGTCCTGGGTCTGTCTGCCCAGCGCCCGAGACGTTCTCCCCTGGATGGGCATGGGGAACCCCACCGCGACCCTAATAGAGGATAAAGTGGGAGATAATGAATGAATGAATTCTATGTAGGAAAAATTAGCATTCGTCTTAAGGCCTTGAAAAGCTTTCTCATTGATTTGCTGGTGTGTGGATTTGAAACCCCTTCACAAACCGTGGTCTCTACAGTAATACTCTAAAATGCATGTAAATATGTTGTTTTGCTGCTAGAAAATAAAAAGCACATCAGAGATGAGAGCCAATCCATTCATTATCTTCAGCTTAATTCTACACTGGGGTCGGGGATTCAACTGGAGTTTGGCTGGTTCCCCATGCCCATCCAGGGAGAATGTTTCGAGTGTTGGGCAGATACACCATGGCTCTGAGCACACACTGACAGACTATATAGGGGCAATTTAGAGCAGCCAATTTACCTTGAGTCCATGGTTTTGGACTGGAAGGAAACTGAAGTGCACAGTTAAAACCCACATGGACACGGAGAGAACAGAGAAACTTTACCCATTGGGATTGGAATCTGGATCCCCATTAACCCACCGAGCCACCTAAAACCCTTTGCTTATTGTGTGTGTGTTTTCAGGCAATAATTCCTTGAATAAATATGAAAACATTCATTCATTCATTCATTATCTCCCGCTTTATCCTCTATTAGGGTCGCGGTGGGGTTCCCCATGCCCATCCTGGGGAGAACATCTCGGGCGCTGGGCAGATAGACCCAGGACAGGGCGCCAATCCATCGCTGGGTACACACTCAAGCACACTCTATATGGGGCAATTTAGAGAACTCAATTAACTTGATCCATGTTTTTGGACTGTGGGAGGAAACCGGAGAACCCGGAGGAAACCCACGCGGACACGGGGAGAACATGGAAACTCCACCCAGATGGGGATTCGAACCGGGAATCCCTAGCGCTGAGAGGCGAACGTGCTAACCACTAAGCCACCATGCCGCCAATATGAAAACAATTCAATCTAAAGTGTTAAAAAAAACTTTTCCAGTAAATTAGAAAACTTGCAAAATAATGTATTAAAATAATGACTTCCATCTTTAATGGAATACAGGGTTTAAAATGTGAAACGAACGAGCTTTGCGCAGTTCCTATTGTTTAAGTCAGCTTAAAATAAAAGTTAAGATATCGGAAATCACAGCGTGGTCAGGCAGAGCCTGGGTTTTAATCAGAGTGAATCCTTCCTCTGTCAACTGTGAGCAACGAGGCATGTCTTCGACCGGTTCGGCCGCGGCACAGGAGACACCGAAGGAAGCAAACATTTCAAGGACATTGGAACGGCGAGGTGGTATGTGGGGGCCGGTGGAGATTAGCCCAGGGGTTAAACCATGCATGATTACATATCAGAGCAGGGCACACATTATGGCCTGATAATCTGCAGCTGGAGATTGCGAGAGCAGATCCTCGCGCCTCTTAATGTGGCCAGCAGTCAGATCCATTCAGGGATAAGATGGAGGATATTTTCGGTATGGAGCAAATTCCCCAGCACATATATACACAGTAGATGGCATATCTAATCTCTCCTTACTTTGACATTGTTCTTAATTGTACTGCAATCGGCTGAATCTCTGCTCGGAGTGGAAGCATTAGTTTGGAAAGGAGCCGTTGTCATCCGCTATCTGAAGCTGCCACTAGTCCTAAATCTCAGATCTGCATGATGGAAATATGTAGAGGGAGCCGTGCGCCGCTGTGCGATGCTTTACCTGCCTGCCTGCCGTGACTTAAACATCGTGTGTTTCACTCACCTGGTATCTGTCAGAGTGGTGCGGGTCATCGGAGGAGAGCGGTGAGATTACTGGAGACTCGCCCTCACGCTTGATGTGCACTGACAACAGAAGAGACTGGGGAGCAGAGAGAGACAAAGAGATGAGCAGTCTGCCATCATGCAGAGAATAAACATGTCAGCCGCGGACTCGTTCAGCATTTCTGAGTGATGACAATTCCTGATGGTTCTGCATGCCATGCGGAAAGTGCTGGTTAGAAGATACCAAACGCTGTATTTACATATAAACAACGCGTCCCATCCTTTGCCTGATAAAATTGGGGTACCCAAAGTACAATCTAGCCTAATGTGCCGGCTAGGACTAATAATTGAATTGTAGGACAACCTTTCTTTGGGCTAAAAATGTCGATAGTCGTTCCCAAGTAGGAAAAACCCACACAGACACAGGGAGAACATAGAAATTTCACCTATTGCGATTGGAATCTCGATTCACATTAACCCACAAGCTGCCTTAAATCCTTTGATTATTGTGTATGTATGTGTGTGCGTGTATGTGTGTTTGTGTGTTGTCAGGCATTAATTCATTGAATTAATTAATTCATGAATAAATATATAAATAATTAATTCATTGAGTAAATATGGAAACAATTAAATACCTTGTAATACCTCTGAAGTTAAAATCTTTTCCAGTGAAATAAAAAATGTGCTGAAATTTGTATTAAAATTTAATGCTACACTTTTGGAATACAGGGTTTAAAATGTGAAGCAAATGATCCGTGTGCAGTTTCTGTTGTTTAAGTGAACTTACAATAAAAATCATTTGCCTAATAAACTGGGGTACAAGCACAATCTAGCCTAATGTGCCAGCTAGGATTAATAACTGAACATTATGACAACCTCTCTTTGGGCTAAAAATATTAATTGATATTGGATATTCATTCCGATTGGTGCCCTGTCCTGGGTGTATCTGCCCAGCGCCTGAAACGTTCTCCCCTGGATGGGCATGGGGAACCCCCCTGCGACCCTAATATAGGATAAAGTGGAAGATAATGGATGGATGGATGGATGGATATTCATTTCCAAGTAGTAAAAACCCACACAGACACAGGGAGACCATATAAATTTCACCTATTTGGATTGGAATCTGGATTCACACTAACCCACAAGCTGCCTAAAATTCTTTGATTATTGTATGTATGTATGTGTGTGTGTGTGTGTTGTCAGGCATTAATTCATTGAATAAATATGGAAACAATTAAATGCCTTTAAAAGCTTTTCCAGTGAAATAAAAAATTTGCTGAAATTTGTATTAAAATTTAATGCTACACTTTTGGAATACAGAGTTAAAATGTGAAACAAATGATCCGAGTACAGTTCCTGTTGTTTAAGTGGACTTACAATAAAAATTAAGATATCCTCCTATCCTTTACCTAATAAAATTGGGGTACCCAAAGTACAATCTAGCCTAATGTGCCAGCTAGGATTAATAACTGAACCTTATGACAACCTTTCTTTGGGCTAAAAATATTCATTGATATTCGTTATTCATTCCCAAGTAGTAAAAAACCACACAGATACAGGGAGAACATAGAAATTTCACCTATTGGGATTGGAATCTGGATCCACACTAACCCACAAGCCGTCTAAAATCCTTTGATTATTGTGATTATTGTGTTTGTGTGTGTGTGTGTGTGTGTGTGTGTATGTGTGTTGTCAGGCGGCAGTAATTCCTTGAATAAATATGGAAACAATTAAATGCCCTGTTTCCATAAACTATCTAAAGTGTTAAAATCTTTTCCAGTGAAATAAAAAATTTGCAGAAAATTGTATTGAAATAACGACTTACACGAACTTTAATACTTCAGTTTTGGAATTCAGGGTTTAAAATGTGAAACAAATGATCCGTGTGCAGTTCCTGTTGTTTAAGTGAACTTACAATAGATATTAAGATATCGTCCTCTCCTTGCCTAATAAAATTGGGGTACCCAAAGTACAATCTAACCTAATGTGCCAGCCAAGACTAATAACTGAACCTTATGACAACCTTTCTTTGGGTTAAAAATTATGATATTTATTCCCAAGTAGTATACAGTATACACTGTAAAAAAAAAAGACATTTTAACACATCCAAAAATCTTGTAACGAAAAAGGTGTATATGCTTTTGCTTTGAATCGATTTCTAAGATGAATAATCTAGTCAAAATCTTAATGAAATACATATACTCATATACATATATGTTGGCAGATCATGTACATTTTTTCTTGATTTGTGTTTATTTTTCTTATTTATTGACAAATTTTTTGGAGTGTATAATTACAGCTCCAGCCACAAATATTGTTCCCCATACAATACCATAAAGATATTTCAATTTTCTATTGCGTATGAGCAAATAGTTCTAATGACCCAATGATTTGGCTCTGAGAACCATATGTCGTCAAGGGGGGGTTGACTGTATACACAAAATGGATGAAATATTAAGGGCAAAATACTATGTTTGCCTCTCAATGCTGGGGATTCAGCTTTGAATCCCGATCTGGGTGGAGTTTCTATGTTCTCCCTGTGTCCGCATGGTTTTCCTTGGGGTTCTCCCACATTCCAAAAACATAGGGTAACTTGTGTGGGCCCAGCGATGGATTGGCGCCCTGTCCTGGGTGTATCTGTCCAGCGTCTGAAACATTCTCCCCCGAATGGACTCTAAATTGGCCCTATGTAGTGTGTCTGTGTGAGTGAGTATGTGCCCAGCGATGGATTGGCGCCTTGTCCTGGGTGTACCTGCCCAGCACATGTAACGTTCTCTCTTGGATGGGCACGGGGAACCCCCCCACCCCATGACCCTAATCCCAAGTATAGGATAAGTAAAGGTAATTAGATGTGATACTGAGAACTGTACCAGTTTTCTATGTTTAACATAATGTCATACAAAATATAACTATAAAAATATGAAACTCGGCTTGTGTCTTTATACCTTTGTGCATTCCGACTGATGATAGATTGGTAAAAAATAATTCATATAATAAATAAAATAATAAAAAATAATTAATGCTATTCATTATGTCTGACACTGTCAATTAAATAAAACACTTCTTTTAGTATACATAGTACCAATCTTTAAAAAGTGTAACAAATCTTGTTTTTGACAGATTTCTAAAATAAATAGTTTTTAGAAACATTTTCTTATTTTAAGAAATATTGGCAGATTATTTTATTTGCTTCATGTACATTTTTTTTTCTTGATTAGTGTTTCATTTTTCTTATTTTTTGACAGATTTATTGCAGTATAGAGATCGTTTCTTTGTCTGGTATATTTATTCAAATGTATTTAGCTGTAGTAGCAATTCTAATTGTTTTAGATGAACATTGAACATTAGAATATACGCCTGAATAACTGATTGTTGACTGTGCTGTAAGCGTATTGCATTTTTAAGTGCATAACACTGGATACAGGCAATTAGGTCGAATTATAGAACCCGCTTGATCAGTTACCGGAACTACAGTGGACACATTATGAGTCTCTTTGATGGAAAACCCAATTGACATCATGTCTCCAATGAGTGCCGAAAGGCAGGATAAGAAACAGCTTACTTTACTGGGAGGCTTTAATCTCTGGCTAGCCTTTTATGAGCCCGCTATAAAATATTTGTATTTACAATCCTCTCCAATTAATCAAAGTAAGAGGGGGGTACGGGCTCGAGCAGGTGACAACTGTAATCTAATATTAATATGTGAAAAATGGCAGGCGTGCTCCTCGGGGACAGTAAATTAGACATTATGCATGGCTTCTTATGCTTTTGAATTGCAAGGTCAGGAAACAATTTATTTGCCAACTCAAAGCCTTTGGAGCTCAGGGAATATTGGAAGAGAGATAGAGACAGAGAAAAGGGAGAATTATTGTGTATGTGTGTGTGTGTGTGTGTGTGTGTGTGTGTGTGTGTGAACCATTTGTGCAGCTGTGCAGTATATTGAGGATGAGAAATAGTGTAGACTTTTTGTAATATAGGATTTTGTAATGGTGGCTTAGTGGTTAGCACATTCGCCTCTCAGCGCTAGGGATTCCTGGTTCGAATCCCACTCTGGGTGGAGTTTCCATGTTCTCCCCGTGTCCGTGTGGGTTTGAATTCTCCAAATTGCCCCATATAGAGTGTGTGTCTGTGTGAGTGAGTGTGTGCCAAGCGATTGATTGGCGCCCTTTCCTGGGTGTATCTGCCCAGCGCCCGAAATGTTCTCCCCTGGATGGGCATGGGGAACCCCACGCAACCCTAATAGAGGATAAATCGGAGGATAATGGATGGATGGATTTTGTAATCAGGCAGCCTGGTGGCTTAGTGGTCAGCACATTCACCTCTCAGCGCTATGGATTCCTGTTTGAATCCCAATCTGGATGGAGTTTCCATGTTCTCCCCGTGTCCACATGGGTTTCCTCTGGGTTCTCCGGTTTCCTCCCACAGTCTAAAAACTTGGATCAAGGTAAAATTGAATTCTCCAAATTGCCCCATATAGAGTGTGTTTGTGTGAGTGAGTGGGTGCCCAATACATTGGCACCCTGTCCTGTGTGTATCTGCCCAGTGCCCAAAACGTTCTCTCATGTAAGATAAAGGATGGATGGATGAATGGATTTTGTAATCATTCGTAGTCGCTATTGTAGTAAGCATTGCAAAACGTGACATCAGTCCATATCTTTGCATTTGGGACAATTAGAGTCGATTTCGGATTGGTAGCAACAAAGTACAGTGGCAACCCAGCCGGCCTCCGACCTGCAGGATTTGAGCCAACCAATGCTGGCATGGAGTCGCTATGGCAATGAAAGCCTCCGATGAGTGTGAAAAGCAGACCGGGCTAGATCGGGGTTAATCCCCTTTAGAACTGGCACGCCCGGTCCGATCTGTCTTTACGCGTGGCCCCCTGTCCCAGTTGGCCTCTTCATTCTCCACACACCGCCGCGGAATACTAAACGCCGGCTGCGGAATGCTCCGTCACGTCCGCACCCTTCTCCTCGCCCACTTCCCGGCCTAATTCGCTCATTCTCTCCGAGCTTCCCGGCTTCACCTAAGCATGGGTCGGAACCTCGTTTCCCTCCCGCTCAGCTCCGAGTCGCATTCGGAGTTGAATAATGAGGTGAAAAGCTCATATATGTCCCATCTATCAGAATCATTGCTCTGTTTAAAGGGTTCTTCCTTTGGATAAGCTCGGCATTTGAAGTGAAAATTGAAGTGTGGAGCGAGGCCGCGCCGCCGCTTTTATATTTAAAGCCTGTTATGGGTTTATGCTGGTATTAAACCATCCTATCTAATCATTTACATATGACACATGAACCGGCAAATTTCCTTTACAGTAGCCAATGATAAGATCGGCTTTTAGTGCCAAGTGGGCCACTATGCTTGGCCAGGCTCCAGTGATATGAAATGTCAGGTGTCTTCCTGCTCTCATCCCTCCACTTTTATCTCTCCTGCTTCATATCTTTATTTCTCCCTCATAACCTGGTCAAGGCTGACATATAACAGGTCTTTTCCGAGCGCTCAATTTGAATAAATTTAAATGCAACCAGATTTGAAAGCATTGAAACGACTGGTACCCCTTTCCTCCTCCTCCTCCTATTAAGGCTGAGTAGAACAATAAAGCCCCTCTTATTGGCATAGTTACCATATGATTGTTAATGAGGCCCAGCAGGAAACCATCTCAAGCTCTCACTTTTCTATAAGTACATTACTGGAGGAAATAAAGGACCATAATTCCATAATTCCTCTCACAGCTAAGTGGACCTCTTCTTATGGGCTAATAGAATCCAAAGAGCCCTCGTTGTCATTAACCGCATTCGAGCCGAAATGTCCATCTTACCTTGGGTGTGCCTGGTATGGTGCTGAGATCCTTCGGTGATGGGTTCTTACTGCAAAAAGAGGGAAGAATTGGTCAGTAATTCATCAAGACCCTCAAGCAGTGGTTGAAAAGCTTTGGCTCACACTTGGGGAACCAAATATTGGATGAAACATTGTCAGCTTGTACTTGTTTTACAACTGTGAGTGATTTAGAAGACACCTTTATCAAATGTTCGCCTCAGTGCTTGGGATTCCCAGTTCGAATCCCAATCTGGATGGAGTTTCCAAGTTTTCCCTGTGTTTCCTCCCACAGTCCAAAAACATGGATCAAGGTCAGTTGAATTCCACAAATTGCCCCATATAGAGTGTGTTTGTGTGAGTGAGTGTGTGTCTAGCGATGGATTGGCACCCTGTCCTGGGTGTATCTGCCCAGCGCCCGAAACGTTTTCCCCTGGATGGGCATGGGGAACCCCCAGTGACCCTACTAGAGGATGAAGCGGAACACCACAAGTCACTAGGTACAGAAAAACCTGAGGAACACCCCTGCGACCCAAGTCCCTAGTATAGATATCATTTGTAGTATAGATCATTTTGTTGTATCCTGCCCATTAAAAGCAATACGAAAGTTATCTTCTGCTTAATCCTGGGCATTATTTTTTATTTATTTATTTTGGAAAATGAGACTCTAATCTAGGCAGCACGGTGACTTAGTGGTTAGCATGTTTGCTTCTCAGTGCTGAGGATCTGGGTTAGAATCCCAATCTGGGTGGAGTTTCCATGTTCTCCCCATGTCCGCATGGGTTTCCTCTGGGTTCTCCAGTTTCCTCCCACAGTCCAAAAACATCGATCAAGGTCAGTTGAATTCCCCAAATTGCCCCATATAGTGTGTGTTTGTGTCCAGCAATAGATCGGCACCCTGTCCTGGGTGTATCTGCCCAGCGCCTGAAACGTGGTGGTGTAGTGGTTGGCATTTTCGCTTCTCAGTGCTGAGGATCTGGGTTCAAATCCTGATATGGGTGGAGTTTTGATGTTCTTTGCGTCGCTTTGATCCCATAGTCCAAAAACATGGATTCAAGGTGAATTGGCTGCTCTAAACTAGCCGTACATAGTGTGCTCTTGTACCCCAACCAAAAAAATCAAAATCCACTTGGTTGAAATCGGCAAAAAGCACATTTGGGCATCAGCAGACGTGTCCTCGTTTAACTTTCCCAAGTCACTGTTCAATGAATTCGACTGCGAGCAGAAGTGTCGAGCAACATCACGAGGCCATCGCTGGACCGAATGTGTCCAGTGCACGAGCTGTGACAGGATCCCATCTTATTTCATCCTGTCCTCCGTCTTCTGTCTCCAACGCTGACCCGAAACGGGATCGTTCAGACATTTGTGTCACTGTGCATGTCCCTTCTGAAATCTGCCTCCATCCCTCCTCCATCAACACTCACATTTGCTTGGAATCGCCTCCCTGAGACGCCTCGCTTAGAACCGAAGAGGCATTAGAAGGGACAGCTGAGACAAAAGTCTACTATGACACACAAATCACGGTTTTAATCATGTGAAGATGAAAAAAAAGAAAAGAAAAAAGGAAAAAGGCCTTGGCTGCTGCAGCCATGCCCTGTGTGCCACTCAATCCTGGCAGCCCAGGGCCATGCTGTATTTGAAACAATTACTGTCCAAAAGTACCCCGGCTAAGCTGATTTGGGTTCTAATTTTTTTATTGAAGTAATCATTCTCATGGATGTGCTCATCCAGTCGTTCAGCCCCTCGTTTCCCTCCACATTCTCTCTCCCGGCTCGCTCACAGTTTGGCAGAGGCTGAAGGAAATAAATGATTTTGCCATTATTTGATTTGTCAGAGAAGCGCCTTGGGTACTTAGGACTTTGAAATATGTCGAGGACAATGCGCCGGCTTGTAAACATTGTATTAAGAAGGCAGAAAGGAGCGGAGGATGCTATGGAGGTGGGGAAGGGGGCTGTTTCTCTCCCCCCTTGAGTGCGGCTGGAGGGGGGGGGTACATTGAATCACTGCCTCGCGGACACAGACGATTGAAGATGACTGATTAGAAGGCAGGAAATATTAAACGGGCCGGCTAAAGCATCCGCTGACAATAGGGAGAGACAGATCAAATCAGATCTCTGCCTGAAACATTAATATCCCTTATTTCGGTTCCCTCTCGCAGCTCTCTCTCTCTCGCTGGCTTTTTGTCTTGCACATGCACACAAGAAGGCGCCTTCATTTTTGCGCCCTCCAATCCTTTTCCGTTCTATTCCGGGGAGCCGATGGGTTTGTATGTATGCTTTTCTCTGTCAGCCATTTCATTTATCTCTTCTGACTTCTTCCAGCGAACAGACAATCTCATGTCCTTACTGTGACTTTTTACTTTCCACGTCTTCTCCCCCCTTCGCCCCATATTGGCCAGCCTGTGGTATTTATGAGGCTGTGTGATGATGAGGTGGGCTGCAGTGACAGAGGGGAAACGTCACCCTTGTCATGTTCATTCTGTGTCTCCCGCCTGCCGCCAAGACAGTGAAATTACATTTTTTCTCCAGCCTTAATCCGACAACGTGATTTGGAAAGTCCCAGTGGCTCGCAAGGTAGTGGGTCTGCTTAGGAAAATGTCATGTGGACAATAAAGGAAAAAGGAACCTGTGTTTCTCAATTGAATTCTCCAAATTGCCCCATATAGAGTGTGTCTGTGTGTGCCCAGCACTAGATTCGCGCCCTGTCCTCGGTGTATCTGCCCAGTGCCTGAAACATTCTCCCCTGGATGGGCATGAGGACCCCCCCGCGACTCTAGTAGAGGAAAAAGCGGAAGATAATGGATGGATGGATGGAACCTGTGTTTCGTTATAACAGTGGAAGATTCTAAGATCTAGATATAGTATCCCGAACAACGGATGAGGACAGAGCCAGAGTCAGCGGTGTGTATCAATAAGCAAAAATCGCAGTAATAATCTCTAGTTTCCTCCCACAGTCCAAAAACATGGATTCAAAGTGAATCAGCTGCTCTAAATTGCCCCTATATAATGTGTGCGTCTGTAAATGAGTGCGCCCAGCAACGCCTGAAACGTTCTCCACTGAACCGGCATGGGGAACCCCCCTGCAACCCTAGTCCCTAGTATAGATATAATTTTGTTGCCCCATCAGTTGTACCCTGCCTAATAAATGCAATACGAAAGTTATCTTCCACTTAATCCTCTACTAGGGTCGTAGGGGGGTTCTCCATGCCCATCCAAGGGAGAACATTTCAGGCGCTGGGCAGATACACCCAGGACAGGACACAGTCCAAAAACATGGATTCAAGGCGAATCAGGTTCTCTAAATTGCCCCTATATAATTTTTTTTTGTGTAAATGAGTGCGCCCAGCGATGTCCTGGGTGTATCTGTCCAGCGCCCGAAACATTCTCCTCCGAATGGGCATGGGGAACCCCCCTCTGTGACCCTAGTCCCTATTATAGATATCATTTTGTAGTCATTTTGTTGCCCCATCAGTTGTACCGTGCAAAATAAAAGCAATACGAAAGTCTTATTACTTATTCATTCGTTCATTATCCTCCGCTTTATCCTCCACTAGGGTCATAGGGGGGTTCCTCATGCCCATCCAAGGGAGAACGTTTCAGGCACTGGGCAGATACACCCAGGACAGGGCGCCAATCAATCGCTGGGTATTATTATTTACTGTTTCGAAAAAAAAGACTTTACTCTGGGCAATTGGAATGGAAATTTATGTGGAAATTGAAGGAGAAAGGAACTTGTGTTTTGTTCTAACAGCGAAAGATTCTAAGATCTAGATATAGTATCCCAAACATCGGATGAGGACAGAGTCAGAGTCAGCGGTGTGTATCAATAAGCAAACATCGAAGTAATAATCCTCACGCCTGCTTCTTGGATAGTCAACTTGATTGATCGTGCGGGCTCAGAGTAAAAAGATAGAGAAAAAGACAGTAAAAGGAAGAGAAAGAGACAACACAAATCAGGACAGGGCCTTGAAGGAGGATAAATTGTCCCATCGGAGGCAGTGCACTGGTTGGGAGATAATAAACACACTGCCCCAGCGTCATAAATCCGCCACCATGGCACAATGGATCTAACTGGCCCTTACTCACTCCCAACAAACAGCACTTAACTACCACCAGCAAGTGGAACTGAGTCATACACTTTTGATCAACACACCCGCAGAGCCACAAAACCACACGGGACATTCCATCTCCCATCTGTCCAAGATTTATACACGAATAAATATTAAGCCTGAAGGATATCAGATGGGGCTATATGTGTATATATTGGATTTCCTGGAAGTAAACATTATTGTTTTTAATCATCCATCCATCCATTATCTTCTGCATTATACTTTACTAGGGTCGCGGGTAGGGGTTCCCCATGCCTATCCAAAGGAAAACGTTTTGGGTGCTGGGCAGATACACCCAGGACAGGGCACTAATCTATCGCTGGGCACACACTCACTCACATAGACACATATCACTCACACTCTATATGGGGCAATTTGGAGAATGCAATTGACCTTAATCCATGTTTTTTGGACTGTGGGAGGAAACTGGAGAACGTATCAAAACCATTTAAAAATGTTTGAAAACTTCACTTAGTGTTTTTTCTGCTTTAACACACTTAATATACAGTAACTTAATAGGGCGGCATGGTGGTTTAGTGGTTAGCATGTTCTCCTCTCAACGCTGGGGATCCAGGTTCGAATCCCAATCTGGGTGGAGTTTCCATGTTCTCCCCATGTCCGCGTGTTTTTTCCGGGTTCACCAGTTTCCTCCCACATTCCAAAAACATGGATAAGGTCAATTGAATGCTCCAAATTGCCCCATATAGAGTGTGTTTATCTGTGTGAGTGTGTGCCCAGCGATAGATTGGCACCCTGTCCTGGGTGGATCTGCCCAGCATCCAAAATGTTCTCCCCTGGATGGACATGGGGAACCCCCTCGTGACCCTAGTAGAGGATTAAGCAGAAGATAATGGATGGAAGTTGAGCAGTTGGTCAGGTGTGGTGGGAGCATGGACGGTAGGTCTCCATCACCAATATTAGGAAACTCTGCAATAAACCAACCACTGTTTGTCCTTGGTTTGTCCATGTTATGTCCAGCAGGCCACCAAAACTGTGAGTTTCTAGAAGCTTGAAGCTTCAGCAGCAATAGCAGAAACAGCGTTATGGGTTTGTTGTAGTAGAAAAAAAGTATTGATGCATTAATTCATTACGTTGTTTTTCCATTTCAATTTAGCATTGGGGGGTTTTATTAGAGATTTGTTCGATAACTCTGAGTCATCGTTTATGTGGAATACATTTCATTACTCCTGGTTTCATTTGTGGTTACTTAAAGTGCAACGATTCCACGCATTATAACATTAAATTCTAATTTCAATTTGTTTTCCTAGCAGCAGAGTGCCTGGGCTTTAAGTAACAGTGTGTGCAGCAGCTAAAAAAGAATTCCACCCGGAATTGAGCTATAAATATATATAGAAGTACACGTTCAGCCTTAACAAAACCCAGCTTTACACTCGCAGGCCTCGTCTCAGACAGTTTTCAAACAATGGGGGCCGTGAGGGTGGAGTCTGGGTAATGCTCAAGAAGTCCCAGACTTTATTTTTTTTTGTCCTTGTTCTTTATTGGTATCAGCATGCACAGTGACAATGAGAGGGGATGACTTGTGAAGAGGCAACCATCACTGCCAGCGAGGACAAAAACAAGGGGAGGCAATGTTGAGGCCCTGTTGTCAAAGTGACAGGTGGGTGAGAGATAGAGCGAGGGAGAGAGCGAAAAGGGGCTGGGAGGGAAGAGGATGGAGGAAAGATGAAAAGAGACACGGAAACAGACAGATTGGAAGATGCAGAAGGAGAGATGGAGATACTTTTTCCCATGTCTTGGCTGCCACTTTGGAGGAAATGTTGGGGCAAGCGCGTCAGTGGGAGCTTTCAGTCTCTTCTGTCAGCCCATTTTGATATGAGCGACAAAGCCCGGGACAGAAGGAACACAGGAGACATATAGAGGTTGAGTTGGCGTTCACTAACGAGACACTCGAACAAAGATAAAAAAAATAAAAAAAAAGTAGGGGAGGAAAAAAAAAAGAACCTACACGCCTCAGTCCTCAGTTATATAAAGGTTTCTGGAGTGGGAAGATGACAAATCTATAAGAATGAGTTTCTTTTATTAATGCCCCAGTCATGGAGAGGGATTAATTCCATGCTTTCGGAGCTCAAGACAGCGTTTTCGGGATGAGCCAGGCTCACGGTGTCAAAAGCTGAGGAGAGGAGGGGAAGCTGAGGCTGGCGAATGCGAGGGAGATGGTGAAAATTGAATAAATACCAGACGACAATTGGGGGGTTGTACGCTGGAGATAAAGATTGCTTTCGGTGCCGTTTGCCACCCGGCTTGCTCTCGCTCGCTCGGTTGGAGGCAAATTGATTAGGTGGAGGGGTTCGGTGGCGTCGGGGGAAAGTGCTGGTGGAGGGTAATGTAGATTGCAATGTGCAAGAGGATGTGTAAAGGGCATGATGGATTCCAATTTCCATATACACGGAAGTGGAGGATACACTGAGGAAAGACAGAAGTAGGAGCGAAAAAAGCGACAGAGCCAATCTCAGACACACTCAAGCACATCCATCCCGACATCTGCCTAATGCTACATCTTAAATAGCCTTTTCAATTTTACATACACTCCATTCTCATTTACCACCAAATCAAACGCCATCATTAAAGGCAGATTTACTACAAATTGCCACAAATTCACCATGTCACTTCCAATGATCTGTGCGAGTGGGTGGCCATGTTTATATGTGGCACAGGCTACAGGAAGCATACTGTAATGCACGGAGGGGGCAGGAGCCGGTTCCCGATTTCAAACCCAAAAGATTTATGACGTTCTGAATAACTTTAAAACTCATATATATACTCATTTATTCATTATCTTTCACTTAATCTTGTATTAGGGTCAAGGGGGGTTCCCCATGCCCATCCAGGGGAGAACGTTTCGGGCGCTGGGCAGATACACCCAGGACAGGGCGCCAATCTATCACTGGGTACACGCTGACTCACACACAGACATATAAGGGGCGATCTGAAGCATTCAATTTAGCTTGTTTTTTTGGATGTGGGAGGAAACCGGAGAACATCACACAGGAAACCCACGCAGACACGGGGAGAACATGGAAACTCCACCCATATTGGGATTTGAACCGGGATCAGCCAATTATCCCGGTTAAGTCATGCTGGCCAATTATCATTCATTCATTTGTTCATTCATTATCTTCCACTTTATCCTCTACTGGGGTCATGGAGGGGGGTTCCCCATGCCCATCCAGGGGAGAACGTTTTAGACGATGGGCAGATAGACCCAGGACAGGGCGCCAATCTATCGAAAAGCACAAACCCACTCACACTCAGACACACTTTTTTTTGGGATGTGGGAGGAAACCGGAGAACCCGGAGGAAACTCACGAGGACACAGGGAGAACATAGAAACTCCACCCAGATTGGGATTCGAACCTGGACCCCTAGCACTGAGAGGAGAACATGTTAACCACTAAGCCACCGTGTCTTCTGAATTATTATAAAAATACAATGGGGATCCAGGTCGAATCCCAATCTGCGTGGAGTTTCCATGTTCTCCCCGTGTCCACGTGGGTGTCCTCCGGGTTCTCCAGTTTCCTCCTACAGTCTAAAAACATTGATTCAAGGTCAATTGAATGCCTCAATTGCCCCATATAGGGTGTGTGTGTGTATGTGTGTGTGTGCCCAGCGTTAGATTGGCGCCCTGTCCTGGGTGTATCTGCCCAGCGCCCGAAACGTCCTCCCCTGGATGGGCATGGAGAACCCCCCCGCGACCCTAATAGAGGATAAAGCAGAAGATAATGGATGGATAATGAATGAATGAATGAGTTTTAGCCAAATTAAGCAAACTGACAAAACTTGCTTCACCAAATCTATTTCGGTGCCCTAATTAGAGTCATAATTATACAGCCCAATCATGTTTGTTTTGTTTAAAGCAAAGCAATTGTGACAATCACTTTAGCTATGGAGCGCAATGGACTAAAATGACTCCGACTCGGAGGGTTAATGGGAGTGGAGCAGGTCAAGCTAAATCATGGCTTGGCAACACGCCACCACGTCTGCCTTTGATGAATGAGGCGCGATGACGGCATTTCCTTAAATAACCAGGGCTGTCCGCGCTCCCAGCTGCTGCCTATAGCGGATGGCAACACGCTGCCCTTTATTAATTATTAAACGCTTACTCCTCTGTGGCAAGTGATGGATAACCCTCACTCACACTGAAGAGAGCTAATACTCTGTCTGTCGATACAAAACATCACACATACAAGCTAAGGAACATATGCAAGAGCAGTGCTCTCCATTTAAGGCATATTTCCATTAATAGAGCCTAATTAACATCAGTCACATTTATTAACTTTTTTATTTTTTTTATAGCAGTGCTCTCCATTTAAGGCGTATTTCCATTAATAGAGCCTAAATAACATCGGTCACATTTATTAACTTTTTTATTTTTTTTATAGCAGTGCTCTCCATTTAAGGCGTATTTCCATTAATAGAGCCTAAATAACATCGGTCACATTTATTAACTTTTTTATTTTATTTTATTAAGACCACTGAATCTAAATAATTGCTTTGGATGAAAATGTAAATAGGGTAAAGAGCTACAAGCATTTTTTAATGTTTGACATTTATCCATCCATTGTCTTCTGTTTTATCCTCTTATAGCGTTTTATAGGGGTGGGGTGGGGGGTTCCCCATGCCCATCCAGGGGAGAATGTTTCGGGTGCTGGGCAGATACACCCAGGACAGGGCGCCATATCGCTGGGCACACACTCACTCACATAGACACACTGTATGGGGCAATTTGGAGAATTCAATTGACTTTGAGCCATGTTTTTGGACTGTGGGAGGAAACAGGAGAACCCGGAGGAAACCCACGCAGACATGGGGAGAACATGGAAACTCCACCCATATTGGGATTCGAACCGTGAATCCTTAGTGCTGAGAGGCGTACGTGCTAACCACTAAGCCACCGTGCCGTCTAATGTTTGACATCTTATTTTAAGTGATTGTACGTTGTGGCGGGGTGGTGGGGGCATTGTGGCGGCTTCGCCTCTCAACTCTGGGGATCTAGGTTGGAATTCCTATCTGGGTGGAGTTTCCATGTTCTCCCATGTTCTCTCCAAAATTAAATGCTCTAAATTGCCCCATATAGTATGTGCGTGTCTGTGTGAGTGAGTCTAGCAATAGATTGGCGCCCTGTTCTGAATGTATCTGCCCAGCGCCTGAAATGTTCTCCCCTGGATGGGCATGGGGAACCCCCCCGCGACCCTAGTAGAGGATAAAGCGGACGATCATGATCTGTTTAGGTCATGTCCTCCAATACCTCTACATTAAAAGCAACACTCTGGTTTGAACAAACTTTTCCTAAGGACTGGCTTTCACCCAACAGCTGAAAAGCCAGCAGTGAAGACAGCCGTCGAGAAGCAGCCATCTTGCGAAAAGTGCATCAACCGATCCGATACCTGATGTGCAAATGCGTGAGCCTTTCCATCTCCTGCTCCATGTGTTCCTGCAGCTCACTGGGGCGCAGAAGCACCTGGCAGATCGGACAGATTGGAGTTTGACTATCGTACAGAGACACCTTCTTCTTACCTGAGAGAGAGAGAGAGAGAGAGAGAGAGAGAGAGAGAGCGAGAGAGAGGAAGGAAAAAGAAGAGACAAAGAGACAACAGATTTAAGTGAGATGACCTACATGAGAACTTCTCAAACACACTCAACAAATGTTCTTTCCATCGCCAAACCATCCGAGCGGCACAGTATTTGAATCCCATTTTGCTCAGCAGTAGGACTAGAACAAGTTAAAGAGTGAGTGAAAGCTCACAGTAAGTTCGTGTGTGTGTGTGTGTTGAAGGGCAGTGTGTGTCTGCAGTGCGTGGATTAAGTGGCTCAGATTTCAGTAGCAGGGGAATCCGTCACCCTCGGCCTCCTGTCTCCAGTTCCCTCATTAGAGCCAAGGCGAGCTCAGTCAGCCCAACAGCCTGAGAGGAGCTACTTACTTACTGCACCTCACCAACTCTCAGCAGCATCTCTCGCTGACAAACTCCGTTTTTGAGAACTTCTAATCCAACAGAGTGATATAAGCAAAAATAAAGGTTGCTTCCAAATACAGCCCAAACGGTTTGATTTAGCAAATTAACAGGATGCATTTTAATACGCCGCCTGGTCTGTAATAAAACGCCGTTGGAGTTTTGCAAACCGGGGTCGTTTTAACTGGTCTGCTCGAGCTATTTTATGTGTCAGTAAAATGATCTCATGGCATGGGTGTATTCCAGGACAACGGTGGCGGGATTTATCAGCCGAAAACTGTTAAAAAGTCTCTCAAGGATCATGAGGAATTAGGTTTACATATTATTAGGATACCAAGTCTTGTGCTAAAAAGTCTATTACAGGGTTATTATAAATTAAACTATAAACAATAATGAAATAACATACAGGCTTAGTGGTTAACATGTCTGAACTGGGGTTTCCCGGTTCAAATTCCAATCTGGGTGGAGTTTCCATGTTCTCACCCTGTCCGCGTGGGTTTCCTCCGGGTTCTCCGGTGTCCTCCCGCAGTCCAAAAACATGGATCAGGTCAAATGAATTCTCCAAATTGCCCCATATAGAGTGTGTCTGTGTGAGTGAGTGTGTACCCAGTGATAGATTGGCGCCCTGTCCTGGGTGTATCTGCCCAGCACCCGAAACGTTCTCCCCTGGATGGGCATGGGGAACCCACCCGCGACCATAGTACAGGGTAAAGCGGAAGATAATGGATGGATGGATGGATGTACTCCAGCAAGGACATCATGGTGGCTTAGTGGTTAGCACGTTTGCCTCTCAGTGCTAGGGATTACCGGTTCGAATCCCAGTCTGGGTGGAGTTTCCATGTTCTCCCCGTGTCCGCGTGGGTTTCCTCCGGGTTCTCCGGTTTCCTCCCACAGTCCAAAAACATGGATCAAGTCAATTGAATTCTCTAATTTGCCCCATATAGAGTGTGTGTCTGTGTGAGTGAGTGTGTGCCCAGCGATGGATTGGTGCCCTGTCCTGTGTGTATCTGCCCAACGCCCAAAACGTTCTCCCCTGGATGGGCATGGGGAACCCCACCACGACCCTAGTAGAGGATAAGGTGGAAGATGATGGATGGATGGATGGATGTTAATGTAAAGATATATATTGTTTGCTGAAGGTAATCACTTATCTTATGTCAATATGAGAAAAATACACAAAACTGTGATGGAGCACTGAATGAACAAAATTTTACATGCCATGTTCTTAACGTCCATCCAACCATTTTTTTCCGCTTTATCCTCAAGTAGAGTTGCGGTGGGGTTCCCCATGCCCATCCAGGAGAGAATGTTTCGGGCACTGGGCAGATACACCCACTCTATATGGTGTGTCTCACACAGACACACTCTATATGGGGCAATTTGGAGAATTCAATAGACTTGATCCATGTTTTTGGACTGTGGGAGAACACGGAGAACCCGGAGCAAACCCATGTGGACCCGGGAGAACATGGAAATTCCACCCAGATTGGGATTCGAACCAGGAATCCCTAGTGCTGAGAGGCGAACATGCTGACCACTAAGCCACCGTGCCAACCTTGTTCTTAACGTTGAAAAAAAAAAGATATTAAAAAAAAAAAAATAATGCAACTTCCGGTTCCACTCAGTTGTCTTTTGGTTTTATACATCTGGCCAATCAGAGGGGTTATTTTTAATGCCAGGGACAATAGGTCTGACCCAAAACAGGATATCCTGGATGAACTGGACATTATGGCCAAACTCCAGTGTACTAGCCAGATATGTGCTTAGCTCATCCTGAAGCGCACTCACATCAAAGTTTACACACATGGTATTTTCACAAACAGGAAGTCAGGACCTTGTTTTTGAAGCCACCTGGACTTTACATGCTAACCCTAAATCGTTTTATAACCGGAAAGCCTGGAGTTCATTGTGTTCATTTGGATCAGGCTCTCATCACAATACATTTTCTTGTTTATTATAGATTCATAGATAGTCATTTTGGAACACAGACCACATCCTTTAACCATTCACTTCAAATGCTAAACATGAGCGTCCAAGATGTAAAGAATACCACAGGCAGTTAAAGGCTTGGCCCAGCGATAGATTGGCGTCCTGTCCTGGGTGTATCTGCACAGCGCCCAAAACGTTCTCCCCTGGATGGGCATGGGGAACCCCACTGCAACCCTATCAAGTCTATTGAATTCTCCAAATTGCCCCATATAGAGTGTGTCTGTGTGAGACACACCATATAGAGGCACACTCTGTAACACAGACACACACACAATATATGGGGCGATTTAGAGCATTCAATTGATCTTGATCCATGTTTTTGGACTGTGGGAGGAAACCGGAGAACTCAGAGGAAACCCATGCGGACACGGGAAGAACCTGGAGCCCCAGAACTGAGAGGAGAGTAGAACATGCTAACCACTAAGCCACATGCCGTCCAGGTTGCGTATTATTGTGAATAAATCATGGGAAAGTGGTGTAACTGTACTCCGCAACGCGTGGTGCCCAACAATACCTCTTTTATTCACAATAATGCCACGCCCTCTCGAACCTTATTGCCTTAATATACACCTAATTGATGTTTGCCATATGTTGTTCCATGACGAAGACCATAGGTGGTACTTCAAATTATTATGGAACTACAATGTGTCACCTCTGCGGTTAGTGGAATTGATATAATAGACATTTGGTATGGGCGGCACGGTGGCTTGGTGGTTAGCATATTTCTAGGGATTCCTGGTTCAAATCCCAATCTGGGTGTAGTTTCCATGTTCTCTCCATGTCCGCGTGGGTTTCCTCCGGGTTCTCCGGTTTCCTCCCACAGTCCAAAAAACATGGACCAAGGTCAATTGAGTTCTCCAAATTGCCCCATATAGAGTATGTTTGGAGTGAGTGTGTGCCCAGCAATAGATTGGCGCCCTGTCCTGGGTGTATCTGCCCAGCGCCCGAAACATTCTCCCCTGGATGGGCATGGGGAACCCCCTGCTACCCTAATAGTGGATAAAGTGGAAGATAATGGATGGATGGATGGACATTGGATGTCAACACATGGTGGTGACCCTAATAAAGAGGTGGAGGAGTGTATGTTGTTGCTTTCTGTAATCCTTATCCAACTACCCCTCTATAAAAAGCCGAGGAAGGTGTCTAAAGTTGTCCTTGACTTCAGAGGGCACTGTTGTTGTGTTTGTCTTCACATGATGTGTTTACAGTTCGAGTGGACGGATCAGTAACACCCCTTGACTCACACACACCACACACACACACATGCGCACACACACACACACACACACATGCTTCCTCTGGGGGCACATATCCCTGCACACATATTGGCCTGTCAGAACTATTTCCTGCAAGAGCACAGATCCATCAGTGAGCAGCAAGCAGGGTCAATGTTAGCATGCCGGCTCGTCCCGACAACCCTCCCCTCCTCCTTCATCCACCTCCTCCCCCCTCCCTCCCTCCCTCCGTGCTCCCCAGCCGTGCCTCCGCATACTCAAACACTATTCCCCGGCACTACTACTTAACGGCCCTGTGCTTTGGACACTTTAAGTGACTTTGAAAAATAGGTAATCGATTACAATTCCACGCACCCCTGTTTCTCACCTCCCTCCCTGTCTTTTTCTCCCTCTGCTCCTCCCTGTAGCATCTCTGCACATCTATTTCCAATTGTCTCCTCGCTCCTGTTTCACCTTGTCTTGACTGCTTCTCTACAGCTGTTTTCGTTTTAGATCTTTATATTGCATAGTTATATCATTTAATGACTGATGATTCAGTCTTATTAAGCTCCCTTCACTGACTTTTCCACGTCAGCTTCGGTTCTCGATGTCACCTTCTGCTTCGCTTTCATCTCCCACCTCTGCTGTGTTCAGCTTTATTGCCCCGACGAGATCATTTTCGGCGGGCCGAAGCAATCACAGTTTGCAAGAGTAAACAACACTGGGCCCAATCAGAAGCTGAGGTAGCTGTTTATAAAATGGAAGCAAAGCGGATTCAGTGAGGGAGACTTGTAACTTTAAAAAAAATTATTAAGAAATCATTTTTTGACAGTAAATGTGTGTGTGTGTGGGTTTTTTTTAACTTCTATGTGTTAACAATGGGCAGCATGGTGGCTTAGTGCTTAGCACGTTCTCAAATGACAATCTGGCTGGAGTTTGCATGTTCTCCGTGTCAGTGTGGGTTTCCTCTGGGTTCTCTGATTTCCTCCCACAGTCAAAAACATGCCATCCATCCATCCATCCATCCATCCATTATCTTCCGCTTTATCCTGGGGTTCAGTTCCCCATGCCCATCTAGGGGTTTTGGGCGCTGGGCAGATACATCATGGACAGGCCGCCAATCTATCGCTGGGCACACACACACACAAACACACTCTATGTGGGGCAATGTGGAGAATTCAATTGACCTTGATCCATGTTTTTGGACTGTGGGAGGAAACCGGAGAACCTGAAGGAAACCCATGCGGATACGGGGAGAACATGGAAACTACACCCAGATTGGGATTCGAACCGGGAATCCCTAGCACTGAGAGGAGAACAAGCTAACCACTAAGCCACCATGCCGCCTCAAGGTAAACTGAATGCTTTAAATTGCCCCATATAGAGTGTGTATGTGTTTTTCAGTGTGAATGAGTGTGCCCAGCAATAGATTGGCGCCCTGCCCTGGGTGTATCTACCCAGCGCCCAAAAAATCTGTAGAACCCAGAGGAAACCGATGTGGACACGGGGAAAACATGAAAACTCCACCCTGATCGGGATTCGAACCTGAATCCCTAGTGCTGAGAGGAGAACATGCTAACCACTAAACCACATGCCATCCAGGTAGTGTATTATTGTGAACAAAGAGGTGTAACTGTACTCCACTATGCATGGCGCCCAACAATACCTCTTTTTTGTGAGTTATTCACAATAATTCCATCCCCTTTCAAACCTTATTGCTTTAGATAGATTGGCGCCCTGTCCTGGGTGTATCTGCCTAGCGCCTGAAACCCTGAGACCCAAGTAGAGGATTAAACAGAAGATAATGAACGAATGAATTAATGTATTAACAATGTGCTCAGCTTATTGCTCAGCAGTTGACGTGAAAGGTGGTTTGAATGAACTCACCGCTCAATTGAGGCATGTAATTTGGCCATTAAAAATATTACCATTTCACGTGGAGTGTGCAACGAGAGTGTGCCTCTTGAATCCGACTTTTTAAATCAACAGTACCCAATCAATAAACTCAGTAATAGAGTTCTGATCACTCGGTCGAGCACCTGTCACACCAGTAACTACCATTCTGTCGCCTGATAACTTAAAGAAACACAGAAAACACACAGTGGGAGTGTGAGTGTGTACTGTTTCCTGACAAAGATTAGCACTGTTTTGATTCTGTTAAGAGCGTGGTGGTTAGTGGTTAGTATGTATGCTTCTCACTAATGGGAATCCAGATCCGAATCCCAATCTGGGTGAAGTTTCCATGTTCTCCCAATGGGTTTTCTCTGGGTTCGCTCCCACAGTCCGAAAACAATGATTCAAGGTAAATTGGTTGCCCAAAAATGCCCCTATATAGTGTATATACCCAAGCAATAGATTGGCACCCTATCTTGGTATATCTGTCCAATGAACCGAATAATGGAGTCTAAAAAAGTATATTCTGTAGAATACAAACAGATAGACTACAGTAGCTGAACGTAGAACTACAAATACACCTCAGAGACCCTGCTGGGATAGGAATAATGCACCAATCAAAAAATATATGATCTGTGGTGCTACTATTGGGGTGCTGACCATTAGAGAACAGAGTAAATGGGACATACACCGTATGTACTGTGGACTAAACAGATGGACTACAGTCTGGAATTGTAGAACTACAAAGTCCATCTTTACAGTAAGTGGAACTGAGAACATGGACAATAAATAGAGCAAAATGGAGGTGTGTCCATCAATAATAATCAAATATTCATAAATTTAGAATATTTAAAAATAAAATGAGTTAGACATCAGAGAAACTGGACAATATATGATCTCATATTGGGATTCGAACCTGAATCCCCAGCACTGAGAGACGAACGTGCTAACCACTGGACAATAACTAACCATGTTAAATTGACACATGACCTATTAACCATTTGGATTAAGTGTATAAAATGTACTAAGTAAGTACATCCGCCTGTGTAAAATTTCCGCTCTGTGAATACACTCTCCAAAGGTAAAATATGCTGATTCAGCGATCAATCAATAAAGAGAGATGAAAATGTGTAGGGTTGGGTGGTGGCGCATGGTCTGCCTTCACTATCCAAACACAATATATATAGGGGCAATTAAGAGCAGCCAATTCACCTTGAATCCTTGTTTTTGGACTGTGGGAGGAAACTGAAGGACATGGATTCAGGGAGAACATGGAAACTCCACCCAGAGTGGGATTCCAACCTGAATCCCCAGCACTGAGAGGCGAACATGCTAACCACTAAGCCGCCGTGACGCCCTGGACAATAACTAACCATGTTAAATTGTCACATAACCTGTATAAACATTTGATTTAAGTGTATAAAACATACTAAGTATATAGTACATCCATCTGTGTAAAATTTCCGCTCTATGAATACACTATCCAAAGGTAAAATATGCTGATTCAGCAATCTATCAATAAAGAGTGATGGAAATGTGTAGGGTTGGGGGTGGCGCATGGTCTGCCTACTGTTTTGAAAGGGTTAGGTGTGTGTGTGTGTGCTTCTAGCAAGGGAGAAATAATTAATCACGGGGTGTCTCTATTAGTCAAGCCTCTCCGGGGAGGCCGTGAACAGCGGTAGCGTCCTGTACACGTATAATGGCTTTGTATATAGGAAAAGCATTAAAGAGCTCCCTCTCTCTCTTCCTTTATATGTCTCTCTCGCTTTCTGTCACACACACACACACAAACAAAACATCTTTGCAAGCACAACTACCAATTGCCAAGATTTACTTCTTGTCCCGCTGCTGCCGTAAACATAAAACCAAATGTAGTTATGGGCAGTCATGGGCTTCTGGTTAAGGAACCAGCCTTGTGATCTGAAGGTCACCGGTTCGATTCCCAATCCCACCAAGTACCATGGCTGAAGTGCCCTTGGGCAAGGCACCTAACCCCGATTGCTCCCCGGGTGCCGTATTCAAGGCTGCCCACCACCCCAGGCCACCGGTGTGTGTACATATATGTGTGTGTGTCACTACACGGATGGGTTTAATGTGTGTGTATGCACAGTAGGCCAATAAATAAATAAAACTCACTTTAGTTATGCTAACTAAGATAACTAAGAGCCCTCTTTGGCTTTAACTGCATTCCAAATGTTTTTCTGGCCTCGCTCCTTCTTCTGTCTCTTTCTTTTAATCATTTTTCTCCTCGCAAGACGTCTCACCTTTCCCCTTGTCTCTCTCCGTCTCGCTCGCTCTCTCTCTCCCAGGTGACTGATAGCTCGTAGCAGACAGAGAGATAAATCCCACAGACAGAGGAATAGAGGAGGGGATTCGGGCGCACAGCGCTTGTCAGCGCTTTAAAGATGATTAATGTGGGATGCCCTCGTGTGCGGCATGGCGGCAGGGCCTCCGTTTAATCTGTGGGACCGCCGGGACCGGCGTGCAGAGAGGGCCAATAACAAGGAAATAGGACTGACAGAACTTTTTAGTGTCGAGATTCCTCACCTAAATGCCATGCTGAAGCACAGAGGCCAAGAGACACCGGCAGGAAACAGGAGAGAGAGTTGCCATTTTGACAGCTCTGACTGAGTGCAGGCCTGATTTTCTCTAATGCCCCAAGATGGATCATCTCATCTCTGGCACACTCTCTCTATCTAAGTGTCTCTTGCAGTCATTTTTTTTTTTTTTTTTTAATCTTAGCCATGTTGAAACTTATTGGGGACCCTCTATTGGATGGATCCCTCACCTGAATCTTCCATCTGATAGCACTGCTAATGAGGGTCAGAGCATCAAAGCCTTTCCCTCTAGCCATTTCCCAATTATTAAAAGCACTTTTATCACCAATAACCTCTTCGTAACCTCACTCCGAGCACAATTACACGCCGGACAGCTGCTGATGTTTTTGGCTAATATTCCGTCCCTGGTTAAAATAATTTCGGTCCTCGTTGATGGAAGTGTAGCGGGTAGCAGCTGCCAGCTGTTTGGAGATGTAGAGCTTCTCTCTTTCGTTCGAACACTCCTTACAAGTTGTTTTACGAGCCGCCGTGTTGAAAAAAAAACGCGCTCGACAGAAGCTGAATCACACACACAACCCCAATGGCTGGCAGCCAGCCACATGCAGCTCGGGGCCTGTAGGCGCTTAGCCTTCCCACTCATTTAGTAGCATAATTTAAACCGCTTGTTAAAAAAAAAAAAACCCTGTGTGTGTGTGTGTGTGGGGGGGGGTCAGGCGTGTGTGTATAATGTGTGTTTGTATTTGTGTATGTTTGTATGTAGGTACTAGGGATTCCCGGTTCGAATCCCAATCTGGGTGGAGTTTCCATGTTCTCCCCGTGTCCACGTGGGTTTCCTCGGGATTCTCCGGTTTCCTCCCACAGTCCAAAAACATGGATCAATTCAATTGAGTTCAACAAATTGTCCCATACAAAACTGTGAGTGTGTACCCAGTGATAGATTGGCGCCCTGTCCTGGGTGTATCTGCCCAGCGCCCGAAACGTTCTCCCCTGGATGGGCATGGGGAACCCCACCGCGACCCTAATATAGGATAAAGCGGAAGGTAATGGATGGATGGATGTATATAGGTATGTATGTGTATAGGTATGTATATACCTGTGTATATATGTATATAGGAATGTATGTATAGGTTGTTTCCCCCCCCTCTCTCTCTCTTCTTTTTTTTTTTTTTTCTTTGTTTCTTCTTTTCCTCCTCTTTTTCTCCCCTGTCCCGCATTGGCGGAATAATTCAAATCAATCAAATAAAAGCACAATTAACAGGAATAGGCTACAATAATCTGTAGAACTGTAAAAACGTAAAAGCAAACATGTATGGTACATCAGTGCAGTCAGATTACCATTCAGATTGCGAAAGCTCCCAGACATGACAGGATTAAAAAAAAAAAAAAAAAAAAAAAAAACCTGCATGCACACAGATCATTGTAGCCCTAGATGTACATGTTATGTATACTCATGGCCTTTTAGCTTGATGCTAATCGCCTTGGAAATCTGCAGTCCAATAGCATGCGGTGAATTCATTCATTCAATGACTTTAACTGCCTTCATCTGGTTTGGTTGTTTGCTTGCAGTGTGCCTGTGTATATGTTTGCCAGGTGTGTGTGTTTCACCGAGTAGTATCAAGTGCTCAGCATGGTACTCTTAACACACTGGCGAGAGAACAAAGTCTCTGCTAATGGGCACAGAGGGAGTCGCAGGGGCCTTTTGAAATATTTCTATGCTAGCTGTGTGGCTGTGCAGAGTACAGCTTAGTGAACACTATATGATCGTTTTCAATCAGTGTAGTGGTCACAGGGTACTGCACACCATGCAACCGGAGGGTGACAAGGGTTTCAAATGATGGGAGTGATAATTGCCCATGTGAGTTCTGAATCCTAATTACAAACATGGAAGAAAAAGGGACTGTAAAGTAGCAGGAAACAATCGGAGGCTGCTTTGTAAAAATATAATGTAGTTTAATGCACCACTCTTAAATGGAGCATAATGTACATGGTGGCATGTACAATGTCTACTGTCTACCATACTGATAGCTTACAGAAAAAATATACATTCATTTTCGAAGCTGCCTATCCATATAAGGATTGTTGGGATTGTCAAGCCATTATCTTCAGCTTGATTCTCTACTAGGGTCGCGGGGGGGTTCCCCATGCCCAACTAGGTGAGAACGTTTCGGACACTGGGCAGATACACCCAGGACAGGGCGCCAATCTATCGCTGGGCACACACTCACTCACACAGACACACTCTATATGGGGCAAATTGGAGCATTCAATTGACTTGATCCATGTTTTTAGACTGTGGGAGGAAACCGGAGAACCCGGAGGAAACATGGGAAGAACGTGGACATGGTAAGAACATGGAAACTCCACCCAGATTGGGATTGGAACCGGGAATCCCTAGTGCTCAGAGGCGAACGTGCTAACCACTAAACAGGGGTGTCCTCCCACAGTCCAAAAACATGGATCAAGGTAAACTGAATTCTCCAAATTGCCCCATATAGAGTGTGTCTGTGTGAGTGAGACTGCCCAGTTATAGATTGGCGCCCTGTCCTGGGTGTATCTGCCCAGCACCTGAAACGTTCTCCCCTGGATGGGCATGGGGAACCCCCACCGCGACCCTAGTAGAGGATAAAGCTGAAGATAATGGATGGATGGATGGTCTTAACAAGCTACACTAGTTAACTGGCCACGTTTTCTTAATGACTGATTGGCAGATTGTCTAAAACAACTCTACCTTGTCTCTCTTAGTCTTATTTTAATGGTTGTATGTAACTATCATAAACAAATGCATTTAAAGATGAATTTCCCATTGCGCCCTTGATGCTGACCTGTAAATCCCAACGTTCCACTTTTATTTGCAGTCTTAATGTAGCTGATTGTTACCGATCTAATTGCATTGATTATATTCTCATAGTACAGAAGCTATCAGCTTACCAGGGAAGATAAATTGATCCTATATTTCTCACTGACAGAGAGTTCCAGCCCTACGTTCAGATGGCATTTGTGATGATAGATGACGAATCACCAAATCATTAGGACGGCTAACAGGAGGGCTCTGTATCATGGATATATCTGGATAATACTAATATTATTGTTCAGCCCGGAGCACATGAGTGATTAGTTCTTGCATGTGTCCTTGAGGAAGCCACGAGCTGCTTGTCCACCCTGTTGCATCTCCTTCCCTCTTTCCTATGCATCCTAAATAGGTTTCCATGACATGCATAGAGCGTTTACACCTCCCTCCTTCTTCTCATTCTTCACTCCCCTCGCCTCCCTCCCTCCCTCCCTCTCGTTCCCATCTGCTCCAGCCCTTAAACATGCCAACATCAGTAAACAGCGAAATCTCTCAGCCCCTTACTGCACATAACCGCATTACCTTGCACGATAACGTCTTCAAATAATGTCTGATAAGAGCAATTTGATTTAATTTGTGAACGGGGATCTTTTTCCCCCTCTTTCCTTCAAAAGGCCGCCTCTTTTCGTCTTTTCTCCTCAGGCTGTACACCCGCTTTCCTCTCTTCCATCATCTTCTGTTAGGAAAATGACACTAGCTTGTACGCACAATCAGATAACTCCACTAGGCCTGTCAGCTTTCATTATTCGACTTCTCACCTTTAAATCGACGGAAAGTGAGACAAACAAGAATCATCTTGCTAATGTTTAATATCAGCCGTCTTCAAAAACAATAACGCTTTAGGGGAAAACAGGTTCGCTTTACGGTGAGTAGCAAATGATGGAAAGCAGTTTGTTCGGTTGATAAGCTCATACGGATCTAAGAGGGAAGGCGGGATGAGGAACGACTGACGACGAGGCTGGAAAAGAGACGACTAGAACAAAGAAGAATAGTGGAAAAGATGGAAGGACACAAGACGAATAAAGAGGACATTGGATAATCGGTGTAACTGCCTACGTGAGCAGTTTATATTTTTATTTTATTGTATGGTTCCTGATTCGGGCGGCTTAGTGGTTAGCACGTTCGCCTCTCAGCACTAGGGATTCCCGGTTCGAATCCCAATCTGGGTGGAGTTTCCATGTTCTCCCCATGTCCACGTGGGTTTCCTCCGGGTTCTCCTGTTTCCTCCAACAGTCCAAAAACATGGATTAATGTCAATTGAATTCTCCAATTTGCCCCATATAGAGTGTGTTTGTGTGAGTGAGACTACTCAGCGATAGATTGGCACCCTGTCCTGGGTGTATCTTCCCAGCGCCCGAAACTTTCTCCCCTGGATGTGCATGGGGAACCCCACCGCGATCCTAGTAGAGGATAAAGCAGAAGATAATGGATGGAAGGTTCCTGTCTCTTTAAGGGCATTAAGAATGTTTGTTTTTCTAAGGGGGCGGCACGGTGGCTTAGTGGTTAGCACGTTCTCCTCTCAGCACTAGGGATTCCCGGTTCGAATTCCAATCTGGATGGAGTTCCCATGTTCTCCCCGTGTCTTCATGGATTTCCTCCGGGTTCTCCGGTTTCCTCCTACAGTCCAAAAACATGGATCAAGGTCCTGATATGCATAGTTTGTGTTGGTGGGCGCGCCCTTAACATGCGTCCGCGTTCCCGATTGGATGGTTGATATACAAACAGCCCCCCTCTCCCCCGATAACAGACAACAGAGCCATCTAATGCCAGATTATAAAACATGCATTTCAAAACTAAGCTACGAAATTGCGTGACTGTCTCGCACAAAGCACCCTATCTTTAAATCGGAGACAGCTACAATCTGCTTGGATTGAAACGCTATAGAGGAGAGGACATAAAACATGGTAAAATATAATAAAACCCTAAGATAGATGATGAGTATCATGTGGTTGAATCGACAGAAGAGAAGAAGTGGAAAACGAAAGTGTAGCCAAAAGAAAACTGCGAAGAGAACATAGCGGGAACAAGGCTAATAGAGAATAGCGAAGGGATGATGCAAAAGGTGGAGAGGCGAACCAATAAAGACCACGAGTAGAAGCGAAAAGAAGTCAAGTATGCAGAGAGATAAATGTGGTGTTGCTGCCCATTTTAAAGCCGGTCTGATGAAATGGAACAAGGTTACTGTTACTGTTTTGCTTAGTGTGCGCCGTCTTAGCGATGGGGCAAGTGAGGCCACTTGCCTCTGACAATGATGCATTGTCCTGTTAAATAAGCGCGTCCCACACCCCCGGCTAGGAAGCTGATCGTACATGCTCTCATATTTAAAGAGGCAAGTGCAATTTCACAAAGAGAAAAGCCAGGCCGAGCGTTCTGCTGAAGAGCAGTTCCGGAGCGTGGTGCTCCTTTACGGACGAGTGGCACTACTTCAGCAGAAATAAGATGCAGCGGCACAATCAGTAGGTTAACGCCGGGGCGGGGACGGCGTTATCCGAGCCCGGAACGAACAGGGACCTGGAGGCCGTGGTAGCCCACGTGCAGCAAGTGCTCTCTCGGGAGCCGAAAGTCTGTTGGGACCAAGGGGGTGGTGCTGAGATGAGTGCTTTGGTTTGGAGGGTGTGGATCCTCACAGCAGTGACAGCTGTTTATTCAATCAATCACCCCGAGCCTGGTACAGCGCTGGGCTACGGCTGGAGATTGAGTTTTGCCTCACGGGGAGACTGGAGCAAATTAATAGAGCATTACCCAGCCACTGACCCAGGAAATGAGTCTGACACTACTGGGTTAGATCTGCCAGCTTTGGATGCTTCTCCTCCTGTCTCTCATTCTCCCTCTCTCTCTCTCCCTCTCTCTCGCTCTCTCTCTCTCTCCCTCCCTCTCTCTCTTTCAGAGAAGGTAGTCCTTGCTGCACCATATGTCCTGGTCCTAGCTCTCAGCTCATCCCTGGGGGAAAGAGCCATTACAGCTCGTGCACCCCACCATGCTGGCTGGAGCAGGAGAGGGCATCGGGCCTACTTAAATATGGATGGATTTAGGCGGCTCAGAGAAACGTTCCAATGAAAACCTGTTTAGATTAGCAGTCAGACAGGAGGAAGGTCATATCCCAGAGGAGGGGCATCCTGCCAAACGTCCTGCCGATAAACCTATAGTGCATCTAACTATCAATAAGGATAGAAAAAATGCATAATCAGTAAAAAAAATAAATAAATAAATACAATTAATATGTACTCCAGCAAGGGCTGTTGCTCTCCCCTGGTTTCCAAAAACATGGATCATGGTCAGTTAAATTCTCCAAATTGCCCTATATAGAGTGTGTTTGTGTGAGTGAGTGTGTGCCCAGCGATGGATTGGCGCCCTGTCCTGGGTGTGTCTGCCCAGCGCCCGAAACATTCTCCCCTGGATGGGCATGGGGAACCCCAGCGCGACCCTAGTAGAGGAAAAAGTGGAAGATAATGGATGGATGGATGTTCTCCAGCAAGGGCGGCATGGTGGCTTAGTGCTTAGCACGTTCTCCTCTCAGCACTAGGGATTCCTGGTTCGAATCCCAATCTGGGTGGAGTTTTCCATGTTCTCCCCGCATCCGTGTGGGATTCTTCCGGGTTCTCCGGTTTCCTCCCACAGTCCAAAAACATGGATCATGGTCAATTGAATTCTCCAAATTGCCCCATATAGTGTGTTTGTTTGTATGTCAATGTGAGAGAGTGTGTGCCCAGTAATAAATTGGCACCCTGTCCTGGGTGTATCTGCCCAGCGCCCGAAACATTCTCCACTGGATGGGCATGGGGAACCCCCCCCCATGACCCTAGTAGAGGATAAAGTGGAAGATAATGGATGGATGTTCTCCAGCAACAATTTATTATTAAAAATCAGAAACCACATCTACTGGCGGTTGCTGCTGCTGCTGGCAGTTTGTTTCAGTGTGTAACCGATGCCGAGTGCTTACTGTCTTTTCCCTGTCCATTAGTGAGATCTCACTTGCTTACACCAGGCTATACATGCCGTTTCGCAGATAAGGCCTAACCATAATTGATAGCACAAAGCCACAGATAACCTCTGCAAATTTCCCTTCGCTAAGGCAAAACCCATCTCACTCCCCTCCACCCCGCTCGCCGCCTGCTCTCATATGCAGGAGAGTGGGAATTAATTACTCGAGCCAATTTGCTGTTTATATTCTGATGTTTTAACTAATTAGCACTAATGGCAACAGAGCAGCAGCCAGCAGAGCTAATTGAATTCAGACGGCGATGGCGAGAAGACAGCCGCGGGTCCGTCGGAACAGCGCTGCTTGAAGCTGTCATCGCCTACCCCCCGCCGCCTCCCCCCACCCCCCCGCCTGTTAACACTACACGCACTGAGGTGCACACACAGTTGGCCAAAGTAATCACAGAGGACCTGTCTCCATGCATTGCTTTCAACGTCTTATTGGAATAACTCGGCGAGCCGCTAATCTCCCGATCTGCTAATTCCAATCTGTCGTCTCGGTTAGTCACATGGTGCCAGTGATTAAGCGAACAACTATGATGGCAATCCCATTTAAGTTTTGCAACATGGAGCCATTGGGAGTAGCTCTCGGTGTCAGGCAATAAAAACCTACGGGACACTTTAAAGGCTTAATCATTTGAAAGTTACAAGAGAAAGTGCCGTCGTGCAAAACGATCAATCATATCTGGAACAGCCAAATGGTCTGGCTTCTGACCTCCCACTTTGTGCACAAAGACTGGCTCACGCCGAATGTGAGAGAGCCGGTGTAATGGCTAACCTCTTGAGCTTTGGAAGTGTGATCCTCTCTGTCCTCTCTATAGACCAACAGTGCAGTACACCATCCCAGAGTCATCTTTGAATGAGCCATTGATTTTTCATTTAGGTAGAACATCTGAGGCCAATGAAGCTGGGAGAATACGTGCTAATCTTTAACCTATATGAGCATTTTCCATTTTCCAAATTACCAACACATTCGCTCCAAAAACGGAACTGGAAGTGGAACAAATTATGTGGCTGTTGGTTGCTGCTCAAGTTGAACCAATAAGGCCCTCGGGGAATGACACTGTTGTAAATCACTAAGCAATATTGTGCTAGCTTCATTCTTACTCATATCGTTGATTTCTTAAGACCTGTCGCAAAAGTGTGCTTTATGAGAAAACAACATCCAGATTGAATTATCTTGGTGTCATTGTGCAGATTTTGTCATTATCTGATTATCTTATATTACTGGAAGAAGATACAGCGCCTCATACAGGTGATATAGACGGTTAATAATGGTCCAGGTTGTACCGCAAGCCCTAAATGTAAAAGCAGTTACTTTTATTGCTACCTCTGTGACCACACTAGACCACACTCTCAGACAATGGTGAGGACAGTTAACGTAAAAAGTGAGTTTTGTTACTTTTTGTTGAGTTTCTATGTTCTCCACGTGTATGTGTGAGTTTCCTCTGGGTTCTCCAGTTTCCTCACACATTCCAAAACCAGGGATTCTTGGTGAATTGGCTACTCTAATTTGTCCCTGTATATACAGAATGTCTGTGTGAGTGATAGATTTGCGCCCTGTGCTAAGTGTATATGTCCAGCACCCAAAATGTTCTCCCATGGATGAGCATGAACCCCCACCCCCTTTTTTTTAAAGGCAACTCTTGAGTCTCGGATTGCACCTCATGAAAATTCATTGTATGTTTTAGACTTATGCAAAAAAATCAAGTTAACTGATAATCAATCGTCAAATCCATCCATCCATCCATCCATCTTCTTCTTCTATATCCTCTACTAGGGTCACGGACGGTTCCCCATGCCTATCCAGGGGAGAATGTTTCGGGCACTGGGCAGATACACCAAGGACAGGTCACCTATCTATCACTGGGCACACTCACTCACACAGACACACTCTATATGGGGCAATTTAGAGCATTCAATTGACCTTGAGCCATTTTTTGGACTGTGGGAGGAAACCCACGCGGACACGGGAAGAACATGGAAACTCCACTCAGATTGGGAATCGAACCGGGAATCCCTAGCGCTGAGAGAACATGCTAACCACTAAGCCACCATGCCGCCCAATCGTCAAATCGTAATTAGTTGTTCAATTGGAGCAATTCTACAATTCGCCCTTCATAAATGGTATAATTTTTGGATTTTTATTTTATTTTATTAGAAGTCCTTTGGGAATTTGGGCAAACCAGTTAATTTCATGCAATTTCACCAATTATTATTATTATTTTTGTTACACCCAGTGATGGATTGACCCCTTGTCCTGGGTGTTCTCCTGTTACCAACACACCTCCCAGCCCTCACCCCCACCCCCGACACGACCCTAGTCCTTAGGATAGGATTAATTGGAAGACGAGACAAGATTTTTTTACACCAAGCAACAAACTGAAAACAAAATTGAACTGAAAATGAAAATAATCTCTAAAATGCTCATTTGCAGCCTTATTTTCATCCAAAATTAAAAATCCCATACCATAAGCTGACTATAGAGTTGTGATCACTCTATAGTCTGAAAACTCGATTTATTAAAATGCTTCTAATACTTGGGAATGTGCATTAATTACATGTACCATTACTCATTATGAAATCCACCTCTCGTTCTATGGAGGGTAACAAGAATATGTACAATACTTGTAGAAATAAACTTAATGTACAGTCTTTTAAGATCAGTTCTATGTAATGCCCCCCATAAACTGAGCCTAGTTTCTGCCATTTAAAAGGACATGTTTAACACCCAGTTTGCACAAAGTCACCATCACTTTAAGTCTGAATTATAGAGTTGCGTCCACTCCGGTGGGAACACTTGCTTTGTCTCTGTCCCCGAGATTAAGGCTCAAAGTCAGGCTGAAGTGTCACGCAGGGTAAAAGTGATCTGTCTTCTTATAGCTCCGGTGTTACACCAGGGGGAGGTGGAGCAGGAGGAAGAGAAAGTGAGCTACTGATTGATTCGTCACTGGAGACTCTCCAGTGTCTGCTCATCTAATGCTGTTGCCTGGCTCTGCAGTACCACACACATACACACACGTGCTTACCCCCTGTGGGCTACAGGGCCGGAGACTTCCTGCTCTTGCTCATCTGTCAGCTGCTGAAGTGAGCTGACACTGGCTAACACCTTAGACTTAGACTTAGATAACCTTTATTGTCATTCATTGTACAATTTTGTTGCATTGGCTCACAGAAGTATTAAAAATTTGTGAAATTTATATATATATATATATATATATATATATATATATATATATATATATATATATATATATATATATATATATATATATATACAGCAGCATAGGTTAAAAAATAGAACTAAGTAGACAACTATATATAACTGTATAAATATATAAATTATCCATCCATCCATTATAGGATCGGGGGGGGGGGGGGGGGTGTTCCCCATGCCCATCCAGGTGAGAACATTTCAGGCACTAGGCAGATACACCCAGGAAATGGGGAGAGTATGGAAACTCCACGCAGATTGGGATTCGAACCGGGAATCCCTAGTGATATATAATATATAAATAATATATAAATTAGAGCAGACAGTGAAATATAACAAACAGACATATATATATATATATATATATCATAATTTATAGCAGGCAATATATAAATAGTAGCAGAGAGATACATAAAGTATAGCAGACAAGTAGCATGGATAAAAAAATAGACCCGAGGTGTTTGAAATTGCACATAAACAAAATTCTAAGTGATAAATAAATAATGCACAGATAGCATGTGGCTCGGCAGTGAATTTTGAAATCGTCCCAAGTGTTAAGAATTTAACAGTCTAATGACATGGGGGAAAAGACAACATCCCAAGGTTCCTTCATTCATCCTGCTTTATTCCTCAACTCTGTCTTTAACCTGGTTAAGGCCTTGTTGTTAACACGGCATCTGTCTTTTACTGCAGTGAAGGAACGAAATACAGTAAATCACCTCTGCCTTGCCGTTAAGCTACATAATACACACACACACATACAGGCTACATGACCACACATTATGATGCTGTACCTTAACAGCACATATGGAGAGAAAAAAAAAACAGTTTTGCTTGCTATTGCTGTGATTGAGTGTTACCCATCAGACGGTGCATGTCAGAGACCCAGTACCTAAAATATATGGCCCTGTAGGTCAGTATGGTAGACCGAGGGAATAATCAGAATGCCACTGGTTCAACATCTATCGCTACAATGGGCTGATTTATTCTGTGCTCACAGACACAGCAAACCTCGACATATCCATCTCTCCTATTGCTAACTCACTCCAGAAATAGAATCAAATAAATCGAATAAAAATGTAGGGGAATGAAGGAAAGCATAGATATATTCCAAGGTTTTGGTGCTGCTCAGAAGGCAGTTTTCCTCGAAAGGGCCAGACCTCAGGAGGTGAGGGTCTTAGCCTTAAGAGACCTGAGATTTCAGCAATCCCTCCACTGTGCCATCATATCATTATCTATAGCGGTCATATATGTGCCACTCTTCCCACCCCCGTCTCTCTTTCTCCATCTCTGCACCGGTGATGGCTTAATAAAGGCTGGAGGATGGTAGAAGATGGTTATCTAAAGAAAAAACAGGGTTTACAACACACAGGCTCATGGGCATTCTGATAAAAAGGTTCTTATGGAGAAAATAAAGGCAGGCTAGAGATACACAATGAGGCCGGGTTCGATTGCATCGCTTGTCATCTTCCGACATTACTGTTATCTTATCTTTGCACGTCTCTAGGGTTCGGCACTTTGAGCCCATCTAGCATGTACAGCTCCTTCCTCAGGGGTGTTTTATCAATTCCAACAGTAGAGGGGGATGTTACACTTTAGATTCCGTGTATGTGTGTGTGTGTGTGTGTGTGTGTGTGTCAGGCAGGCTGTTTAACCTCTCAGATTATGGACATTATTCACACAGTGTCGGTCTGCCCCGGAGGCAGGGGAAGCAGCAGAGGAGCACAATAGCAAGGAGGGTGGTGACAGGAGCCGAAGAACCTCAGCTTCAACATGCATTGGTGCTCCTCTCCCTGTAGACCAGGGACACTGCGATCAATACAAATCAAAGAGCCTGAAATGGCTCTTTTGATGCTCACGCATTAACCTCCAAACTCCCTATATCATCACCTTTCTTCCCACACTCCACCATCAAACTGTCTTTTCCTTGCCAGTGCATGTCTTTTACTTCTGTAGCATTAGAACTAGAATAATCACAAACATGGCCTAATTCCCAGGTAAAAAATCAAACCACAGATGTGTCACTGATAGCTGATGAAACCAGGTAGCATTTTAAAGTTTACATGTGGGAGAAATTGGGCAGAGAACGCTCAGTTGCAGCGTGATCGCTGAGAGTAAAATAAAAAAAAAAGAACCTTTGGATGCTGGCTTGCCGTCTGGGGACTTAAATCTCAGAGCAATTTTCAGAGCGGCTGATTGGCAGCTTGATGTGTATTCTTCCCCGGCAGGAATGGGCCGATAAGTTGGGCCCATTGGCCCGTCAGCAGCCCGTTGTGGAGCCATTATAATGACAGCCCCGATAAGGGACATTTATCACTCCTGCTGCGCTGTGACAGAGGCGTCCCATCAACAGGTCCAGCAACCAGCAACGGCCAGCGGGAGTTCACCCAGCCTGACTTACGGAGCACTCAGTTGAAATGGAGAGTAACCCCCTTAACGCACACACACACACACACACACACACACACACACACACACACACACACACACACACACATACACATGCACTGTGTGCTCATAAGCAGTTTTCACCCACCCAGATGGTTACAGTCTTGTGCATTTTAAAAAAAGTAAACTGCTTTAAATTCCATTGTTAAGTTTCATTCATTCATTCATTATCTTCCGCTTTATCCTCTATTAGGGTCACGGGGGGGTTCCCCATGCCCATCCAGGGGAGAACGTTTCGGGCGCTGGGCAGATACACCCAGGACAGGGCGCCAATCCATCGCTGGGCACACACTCACTCAAACAGGCACACTCTGTATGGGGCAATTTGGAGAACTCAATTGATTGATCCATGGTTTTGGACTATGGGAGGAAACCGGAGAACCCGGAGGAAACCCACGCGGACACGGGGAGAACATGGAAACTCCACCCAGATGAGGATTCGAATTGGGAACCCCTAGCGCCGAGAGGCAAACGTGCTAACCACTAAGCCACCATGCCGCCCCCATTGTTAAGTTTCATTATTGTTAAGTATTCTTAGTGGTTAGTGGCTAGCATGTTCTCCTCTCAGTGCTAGAGATTCCTGGATGGAATGCAAATCTGGGTGGAATTTTCATGTTCTCCCTGTGTCTGCGTGGGTTTCCTCCGAATTCTCCGGTTTCCTCCCACAATCCAAAAACATGAATTGAATTCTCCAAATTGCCCCATATAGAGTGTATTTTTGTGTGTGTCTGTGTGAGTGAATGTCTCCAGTGATAGATTGGCGCCCTGTCCTGGGTCTATCTGCCCAGCGCCTGAAATGTTCTCCGCTGGATGGGCATGGAGAACCCCACCGCGTCCCTAGAAGAGGATAAATCGGATGGATTATATTCCATTTAATGTTCTACAAGGGTCGCGCCCAGGAAGGAAGGGGGGGGGTGGTGTCCCCATGCCCATCCAGGGGAGAACGTTTCGGGTGCTGGGAAGATCCACCCAGGACAGGGCACCCAGGTCTATTGCTGGATACATTTACTCACATAGAAAACACATAAAGACACTCTACGTATATGGGGCAATTTAGAGCATTCAATTGACTTTTAATGCATGTTTTTGGACTGCTGGGGGGAAATCGGAGAACCCAGTGGAAACCCACGCAGACATGGGGAGAACATGAAGGAAACTCCAACCAGATTAGGATTCGAACCTGAAGCGCTGAGAGGCAAACTTGCTAACCACTAAGCCACTAAGCCCAGTTGTTAATTAGTTAACATGTTTTTAATGGAGAACATTTTGCACTGGTCACATTTTTTGCACTGGTCACACACACACACATACAGATAATTATTATAATTATCATAATTTATTTCGTAATTAACCCATATGTGACATCAGTTCTCAAGTGATTGTTTCTCATTCTCCTGTCAGTATTTCATGTTTTCTGGACGCCTGCGTGTCTATGCACAATACCTTGGACAAAAATGACATTGTATTGGACTTGCAGAGGTCACAAAGCTCATTGTACCTCTATAGTTTGTGGTCAAAGGGTCAATTGTAAGGCAGCGGGTGGCACAGCCTGCTGGTGGAGGGTGACGGCATGGTATCAGGGACACGGACTATGACCTTCAACTCATATGACTAGAGTCGGTGAGGTACTGAGTCATGTTACCGATACGTCTCTGTGTAGCATTGTATTTGATATAATAGTGAAAATTAATATATGGAGTAGAGGTAACTTATTTTTTTCTAGAAGCACATACAGAGAAGCTTTAAATGTAAGTAAACATTTCATTCGCACCAGTGCTTGTGGTGACAGACGCAACAAGATGTAGACAAACGGCCTATACAGGCATCACAAGGCTCACACCAGGCACAGGACACACTCTCACTCCCTCATTCAGTTTATGTCCCTGACCTTGAGTCATTAACACTCCAACCCTCCAGACGACCCAGCTCCTTTACAGCCCTGAAAGCCCCTTTGCTAATCAACCTCATAGCCCATACAGGCTTTCATAGGGACTGACAGATGCGAACATTTATTAGAAGTGGGATGGAATTGTTCACGCAACAAAATCCGACTACGAACAAATACCTAATGACTAACAATCTAAAGAATTACAGTATATATCATATAGTGGGGTGTGAAAGTTTGGGCAGCCTTAATTTTCCTGATTTACCTTTAAAAATCATTTGTTGTTTGGATAAAAGAATTCAGTTAAATATATCATATAGGGGGTGGCACGGTGGCTTAGTGGTCATCACGTTCGCCTCTCAGCGCTGGGGATTCCTGGTTCGAATCCCAATCTGGGTGGAGTTTCCAAGTTCTCCCCGTGTCCGCGTGGGTTTCCTCCGGGTTCTCCGGTTTCTTTCCACAGTCCACAAACATGGATCAAGTCAATTGAATTCTCCAAAGTGCCCCATATAGAGTGTGTCTGTGTGTGTGAGTGTGTTCCCAGCGATAGATTGGCGCCCTGTCCTGGGTGTATCTGCCTAGTAGAGGATAAAACGGAAGATGATGGATGGATGGATATCATTTAGGGGGGCGGCACGGTGGCTTAGTGGTTAGCACATTCGCCTCTCAGCACTAGGGATTCCCGGTTCGAATCCCAATTTGGGTGAAGTTTACATGTTCTCCCCGTGTCCACGTGGGTTTCCTCTGGAAAAGATGATCAAGGTCAATTGAATTCTCCAAATTGCCCCATATAGAGTGTGTTTGTGTGAACCCCCCCCCCCCCTAATAGAGGATAAAGCAGAAGATAATGGAAGATATCATATAGGGTTATTTGATATTTGGGATAGTGAAATTAAGTTTATATGATTTACAGAAAGTGTGCAATAATTAGTTAAACAAAATTAGGCATCTGCATAAATTTGGACACCAAAAAAAAAAATTTAGTAGATTGTCCTTTGGCAGTAATAACAGCCTGTAAACGCTTCCTAATGAGGTCCTTCAAATGACTGACAAAATGGTTTGATGTTTATACCACAATTCAAAGATAATCCCAGTTACTTTAAATCTTTGCTCTTGGAAGGTTCTGTCGGCTCATTGGCTCAAAAAAAAACCAACAAAAAAAAACCATTAATCTACATCTATTTGTCTGTGACGAGTGCAAAACGAACATAAATGCTGTATTAGTCATAAAATATCACTTCCCTGTGAATTATGATAACACTTCTATATACAATATTTATGTACAGTAGTACACACACACACACACAGGCACGTCCACCTTGCACAGAACCCTCCCTATATTCTCCATTTATCAGTCCACACCCAGCACAGGCCACACTGTCCCGTCTCCATGTTGCCTAAACAAACTTCGAATGATGGATGAGCTCCTCTCAAGCTATAAAATTATTAACTTTTAACCAGCGTCTACTGCTTGGCATGAGATCCGTCTGCCAAGGCGCAATCCCCTGGGTGCCAGTTCATAAGTCATGGACGAACCTTTCCTCCCTGTTGCAATCCATCTAGCTGTGCTGCTTCAACCAAACATTAGGCTAGTATCCATTACCCATTAGGCTCACAGATTACGGTGTGGCCAACAAAAGTGGGCCCATGTACGTCAACTGCTTTCTGGAGTTGGAGAGAGAGAGATAGAGAGAGAGAGAGGTAGACTGGCAAATGTCTCATTTCTGGCCACAAAGCAGGGATTTTGGTAAACAGTTGGTGTATAGGTAAATAGTGGCACGGTGGCTTAGTGGTTAGCACGTCCGCCTCTCAGCGGTTCGAATCCCAATCTGGGTGGAGTTTCCATGTTCTCCCCGTGTCCGCGTGGGTTTCCTCCGGGTTCTCCTGTTTCCTCCCACAGTCCAAAAACATTGATCAAGGTCAATTGAATTCTCCAAATTGCCCCATATACAGCGTGTTTGTGTGAGTGAGTTTGTGCCCAGCGATAGATTGGCTCCCTGTCCTGGGTGTATCTGCCCAGTGCCCGAAACGTTCTCCCCTGGATGGGCATGGGGAACCCCACCACGACCCTAGTAGAGGATAAAGTGGAAGATAATGGATTTATGAATATACTAGTGTACGAAAGAGCGTCGGGTAAAAAAAAAAAGAATTGCAAACTGTACATGCACGTGTGTCATATCTTCTGTCGGTTTCCTGTGGGTTGGTGGTTAAGACAGGAAAGGTAATGGATGTCATAGCAGTTGGGAAGTGTGTAGCCTGGGTTACTCACTCGCATACACATTTGTGACCCATGCCCTGTTTATTGACAGACTCCAGCCAGTCTGGAGTTCATTGGGAGTCTCTGTAATCTCTCCTGAGATGATTAAAAATTAATTGATCAGTGCAATACTATCCATACTCCCCTGCCAAGCGCCACAGATGACAAGCCACACTAATAAATGTTAATGACTGTTTTTCTTTCCTTTCCTATTTTATGACCCCGCGCCAGTGTTTGGGCCTCCTTCTATCAGGTCATAAATTCATTAGGCGCTAACACACCTAGTGTGAGCGGTTCGCTTAGCGATAGCAAACACCATTAGGCTGGGGGCGAAGGAAGAACTTCTGCCAGAAACCCCACCAGGACTGATAAGAGGGTTCACCTGCTTCAGACATATCGTGCCTAAGTGGGACTTCCCCTATGCTGGTACGATGACACACTGCTGCAGTCGAGGTAAATATATATGTTCATGGAAGTATACCCACACACACACACAGGTGTGTCATTTGTAAACATACAGTACTAGTCATAAGCTTGGACACACCGCCCTCTTCTACCTTCTCCACTTACCATTGATAAAGTTCCATTTTTTTGTTGCTCCCCATTGGTTCTCTGTTCTCCGTTGGTCAGCATCATCACAGAACAGGTATAATTTGGGTGGTGGATTGTTTATTGTCAGTTCTGCAGTGATACTGATGCAGTGAGGGGGTTTTAGTGCAGCAGTGCTGCTGTAGTTTCATTTAAACACCTCAGTGACACTGCTGGGATAGGAATAATGCACCAACCAAATAATACCTGCTCTGTGGTGCTACTATTGGGGTCCTGACCAGTACAACAGAGTAAAGGGGACATACACAGTATGTACTGTAGTCCACAAACAGATTTACTACAGTCTGGAATTGTAGAACTACAAAGTCAATAAAATGAAATAGACAATAAGTGGAGCAAAAAGGAGGCGTGTCCAAACTTTTGACTGATACTGTAAGTGTAGGTGAGTATTTCTTACAAGGAGATGGTCTTACAAAAATATAATGTGCTTACTGTTTAGGTTGAGTTTTCTAAGTTGTTTTTGGTCCTCTTTAGTTCTACCTGACATTAATCCTATAATCCATTAATTCCCCATACCAATCCAGGGGAGAACGTTTCAGGTGCTGGGCAGATACATCCAGGACAGGGTGCCAATCTATCACTGGGCACACTCACTCACACAGACACACACACAAACACACTCTATATGGGGCGATTTGAAGAATTCAGTTTACCTTGATCCATGTTTTTGGACTGTGGGAGGAAAGTGGAGAACCCTAATCCATGTTCTCCCCGTGTCCACGTGGGTTTCCTCTGGGTTCTCCGGTTTCCTCCCACAGTCCAAAAACATGGATCAAGGTCAACTGAATTCTCTAAATTGCCCCATATAGAGTGTGTCTTTGTGTGTGAGTGTGTGCCCAGTGATAAATTGGCGCCCTGTCTTGGGTGTATCTGCCCAGCACCCGAAACATGCTCCCCTGGATGAGGATGGGGAACCCCCCCTCCCGTTACCTTAGTAGAGAATAAGGCGGAAGATAACGGATGGATGAACAGCACAGACAATGTTGTTACAAAATTTTGAACAATGTTTGCATCAGTTCTTCATAAATGTATTAGATTCCAATTTGAAACAGGGAATATGAAACTCTTTCTCTTTACCGTTCGAGCCAAGAGACATGTCCCTCTTAGGCGTAAACAGAGTGGCAGGTTAACGATCCTAGGACGATAAATTCATTAAAGAATAATGGTCCTAATTCGCTGCCATGTCTCATAACACCCATGGCAATGTTAGCATCCTTATCTAGCAAGGTCCTCTCGCTAGATAAAAAGGAAAACGGCCAAGTCTGTCGCATTAAATTGGCAAATAATATAAGTCAGGCCCCAACCATGTCAGCACAAACAGAAGCCTATGATTTTATCAGAGATGAAAAGGCTTAGCGGAGGGTACACTAGATGTCAGGACCGAATCAAAAAAAATCGATCACCTTGTGCTTATCAGCAGAGGCTTTGGTAACTGCCTACAAGCCGTCACTTTTCTCAGAAAATAACGTATACAATATTTTTTTATCTATTCGCAGAAATCACGCAAACACTTTTTACTTGATAAGTCTGAACCATGTTGGTGAAATCTATATAATTGTACATTTTCAATCACGGGCGGCACGGTGGCTTAGTGGTTAGCACGTTCGCCTCTCAGCACTAGGGATTCCCGGTTCGAATCCCAATCTGCGCGGAGTTTCCATGTTCTCCCCGTGTCTGCGTGGGTTTCCTCCGGGTTCTCCGGTTTCCTCCCACAGTCCAAAAACATGGACAAGATAAATTCAGTTCTCCAAATTGCCCCATAAAGAGTGTGTTTATGTGTGTGAGTGTGTGCCCAGTGATAGATTGGTGCCCTGTCCTGGGTATATCTGCCCAGCGCCCGAAACGTTCTCCCATGGATGGGCATGGGGAACCCCCCGTGACCCTTGTAGAGTATAAAGCGGAAGATAATGGATGAATGGATGGATTTCCAACCACTGACTAACATCCCAGGGTTTCAAAAAAGTCTTCGGTAAAGGATGCCGCTGGTGTTGTTAGATAAAACTGCATGACATAATCTCATGTCTCGTGTCATGTTTGCTTTCGTCCTCACATTTTTATGAGACAGGCGTATGGAATGTCTTCGGTTTCAACAGTCGATGGGCCATATTCCTGATGACATTTCTCTACAACGCTCCCTGACATGTGCGCCAACAACTGGCATCCAGCAGCACTGAAGGTCAGGGATAATGGGAGGAAAAGGGCAGGAAAATATTTGAGCGCATAAAATCAGAGTGGGCTCAAGCGCTCAAGCAACTGTCACATGTTCCATCCATCCATTATCTTCCGCTTTACCCTCTTCTACGGTCGTGGGGGGGTTCCCCATACCCATCCAGGGGAGAATGCTTCGGATGCTCGGCAGATACACCCAGAACAGGGTGCCAATCTATCTCACACAAACACACACACTATATGGGCCAATTTGGAGAATGATTTGGACAGTGGGAGGAAACCAACGAGGAAACGGGGAGAAACTTCTCTCTCTCTCTCTCTTTTACTCATATATATCTTGTACTAGGGTCGCGAGGGGGTTTCCCCATGCCCATCCAGGGGAGGACCCAGGACAGGACACCACTCTATCGCTAAGCACACACTCACTCACACAGACACACTCTATATGGGGCAATTTGGAGAATTCAATTGACCTCAATCCATGTTTTTGGACTGTGGGAGCAAACCGCAGAACCCGGAGGAAACCCACGTGGACACGGGGAGAACATGGAAACTCCACCCAGATTGGGATTCGAACCAGGAATCCCTAGCGCTGAGAGAAGAACATGCTAACCAGCCACCCTGTTGTCTGTCACATGTTACATATGAGTATATTCAAGGGCTGTCGTCTGTCCGTCTGTACAGACAGCGATGTTGAATATGAGGAAAGGACGCCTGGGTTTGACCCCTGGCTGTAGGAAATAAGGTCTCACCCACTTGCTGTAGATGAGACAGCTCTGTAGGAGCCTTAAATGAGCCTTGGATGAGACATGTTTGGTGATCCAAGTCTGTAAGAGCGAGTGTGATGAATGTAGGTGAGACATGTCTGCCAGAACTGTGAATATGGGTGAGACAGTCAGGTGAGAAATGTCTGTAGGAGGCGTGTATGTGTGTGTGTGTGTGTGTGTGTGTGTGTGTGTGTGTGTGTGTGCATTTCAGGGAGAACAAGCAAGACAGGTGGGAGTTGTGAAACAGGATAAAGAGCGAATGTGTACATCGTGTGTTGAGGCCGTTAGCAAACCGCACGAGCCCGGGCCTCTTCCTTATACCAACGGCCAGCCAGCTGCTGCAGTGACCCGAGAGCGTAATGCGGTGATTTGCACAGGAAGCCGAGGTTAGAACGCCACACACACATTACATGAACGCTGTGATGTATCTCCCGGATCGACATCCGGTCCTGAATGCAGGATTAGATAACAGAACGGGCGTGGAGGTCGGATACCTCAGAGAAACCGAGGCGGTGAGAGAAAACAGAGGAGCGTGTCAGGCTGTGGCGAGAGCGCTGTGAGCCGCGAAACTTCCTCGGATGGAGTATTAACTTTAAGCAGCTGTCATTAAACTCATCCTGATCCATTAGTCAGCAGCTGGTCGCAATCAGCCCACACAGTCTTATAAAACGCTAAATCATACAAATACGGTACAGCACACTGTCGTGGCTCATTCATAATTTTCATTCATTCAAAAGGAATATTCATTCATATGCTGGCTATAATTCTCATCTTCCAAATTATATATAGTGTACCTGTACAGTACCGGTTGAAAGATGGGACACAATGACATTGTGCATTTCCTCCACTTACCATATAGATGGACCATTATAGATGGACTCGTAGTTTGAAAATTACAGATCTGTTTCCCTTCTTTTTTGGTTAGTCCTCTGTTCTCCCCGTGTCCACGTGGGTTTCCCCGGGTTCTCCGGCTTCCTCCCACAGTCCAAAAACATGGCTTTGAGGTAAATTGAATGCTTTAAATTGCCCCTATATGTGTCTGTGTGTGTGTGTGTGCCCAGCAATAGATTGGCACCCTGTACTGGGTTTATCTGCCCAGTGCCTGAAACTTTCTCCCCTGGATAGACATAGGGAATATCCATCCATTATTTTCCGCTTTATCCTGTACTAGGGTCGAGGGGGAAAGGTTCTCATCCAGGGGAGAATGTTTTTGGCACTGATACACCCAGGACAGGGCTCCAAGCATAGGGAATATATATATATATATATATATATATATATGAGGGCAGCACAGTGGCTAGTGGTAAGCAGATTCGCCTCTCAGCAATAGGGAATCCAGGTTCGAATCCCAATCTTGAATCTCCGAGTTTCCATGTTCTTCCCGTGTCCGTGTGGGTTCTCCCCGTGTCCCACAGTCCAAAAACTTGGTTCAATTTGAATTCTCCAAATTGCCCCATCTAGAGTGTGTCTGTGTGAGTGAGTGTGTGCCCTGTGATGGATTGGCACACTGTCCTGGGTGTATCTGCCCAACACCCAAAACGTTCTCCCCTGGATGGGTATGGGGAACATCCCCCATGACCCTAGCACAGGATAAAGCGGAAGATAATAGATGGATGGGGATATATATATATATATATATATATATATATATATATATATATATATATATATATATATATATATATATATATATATATGAGTAAGAGATATAGAGAGAGAAGATAGGCAATCCAGTTATACCTGTTGAAAGATCCTTACCTTCTAACAGGTATGTTACATGTCTGATATCAAATAGAAATAAATTGTGCTGTCAGCCTTTCACTGGTTGCCCAAAGCCACAAAACCTGGCATGTCATTTCATTGAATTTGCGCAGATCAGGCCTTGTTAAATCCCCCCGCTGATGTCATCCTAAAGAAGCAGCTACCCTTTGTGCCGTGCCCTCCAAATAATTTCTGATGTATTTATCACATTAATATAACTCTGTCATTTCATGCATAGTGCACAAGTTCCTGAGGCCCCCAGGATCCCTGAGGGTGGACCGATCTGCCACTTTCTACGTGGTGACAATTTGATCTATCCACGCCACTGTTTCACACAAATTGCAGCCCGCGACGGCTCGAGCGGAGCGAAAAAAAAAGAGCAGAAACACAGCCGAAGGTTTCTTGCTCTAGACAAAGATTGCCAATGCCAGCTTCAATATGACAAGTGCCAGCGTTATGAAGACAGACATGATCCAAGATGGGAGGGGTGACCTTTTCCAAATGTCACATGTCATCTGAGTTTTATGTCACCCTCCAAACAATATGTCAGGGGCATAAAAATCATTATGCCCAAGAATTATATTATACAGGGCAACAATAATAATTAAGATTATATTATTCAAAGCCAATTTGAGGGTCGCTGGGAATTTATGACTGGCCTAAGCACAAGGGGCAAGGAAACAAATTTTCCTTGGGATAGCTTAGCCCTTTTAGGGCTGTTCATTTTTTGAATTGTGAATCAGTCACTGTCAACCCGGCCGCACCCACAGTTCTAAAGAATAAAAGAAAATATCACTACACTGCACGCCTCAATGGGAAGACACTTATAATGCACCTGTCAAACTCCAAGACCCTACGAAGCTTTGACTCTTCCCAATGTGTCCTTGACTCCATTGGGCCCCGTGGCCATATTTCCATAAACCAACAACACGAGAGATGCTCCAGATCAGCTGATTCCTAATCATGTTATTGATCACCTGATGGAGCTGTTGTCTGGAGATAAGAGGACTCTCAGTACGAGTGCCTCGTCAGGATTATGAGGTCTCATAGCTCAAACCTGAAGGACAGGGACAGCCCGAAAGTGGCCGAATGGCACGTTTCAAAGGCGGGGTGGTTGATCCGAGCGCGGCCGTTCATGTCGGCTCAGGTGTAATGCTGCCCTGCATCAGCAAGATGCGAGCGGTCGGTGGAAAAGGACAGGACCTGTCCAATCAGCACTATGCAGTACCAAGGTGAGAGTTCAGCATGATGTCATACATCCTGCCAACACAATAAAGATTCTGTCTGCATGAGTCCCGCTGTCCTGTCTCGCTCCCCCCACCTCCCTCCCCCTCCCCCCCAGATGGTATAATGGGCTCTTGTCATTCTGAGCCCCTCACAAACAGGCCGTCTTTTCTCAATCTGGAACCAGGTGATAAAGCACTTTGTGAAATCTTTATTGCTTTAATAAACAAGAAAGAAAGATTAATGTTGCTCCTCTCCTTTACTATTTCAAATATATTATGACAGCTTTATATCATGGTCAAAGCAGCCAAATCCCTGTGAAATCTGTCCAAGGAGGATAAATGGCCTGCACTTACACATGTCCAAATTAGCAAAGCAACTGGATGTGCTGTGGTCCTCTAATCGCCTTTTGTGTCGAATCTCGGAAAACGCCGTTCTCTCTGCACGTCTTTAACGGTTACGAGGCTAAATCCTTCATGCTTCAGCCATCGCTGCCAACCGGCTAAATACGAGAGGCCTTGTAAAGCAGCACTTAAAAATATTGTGCGTGACTCAAAGCACTGGAGAAAGAAACAACCAGAGAACTTTGGCCTGGTATGTGTCAAATGGAAGAGCCCATGCCAGAAATTTCTAGAGCCCGGGTCCAGCCTCGCCCACATTAAACGGCTGCAATGTGTGTCAGTCAATAATGTAACAGTGATGACGGTAATAACCTGGCTACGACATTCTCTAGTAGGTCATTACTAAATTACACCGAATTCGGGGAGAAGGTCTCATTTTCAGATTTGGCTTCAAAAGGGGATATGACAAAATAATAAAACACATCTTGATTTTGGGATGATGTCATGTAGGTAGAATTAAGGGTCAGGCTGGATATGTGAAGCCCAATCGGTGTGTGGCTGGGGAAAAGCTTTAATATCTTAGTGGGGACTAAAGCCCTTCAGCTGATTAGAACCATCTGACAGTTAGACTGTAATGGAGGTACTTGGCATCGGCAGTTTCAGAGAAAACAGACGAAAATATCGTTTTGATTTTGTTTTTTTTTTCAAGTAAAAGAAGCAAAACAATTGGCCTATGAATAATAAAGTGTAGATATAGGTACTGTAATCATAATGTCGTCTACACTATATAACATAAGTGTCGTCCATGCTGTTGAGGAATGTGACAAGTACAATAAAAATGTGTGAGTGTGAGTGTGTGTGTGTGTGTGTGTGTGTGTGTGTGTGTTGTTTCTGTTGACCTGACCTGACTGATGCTTTCATCCACTTAAAACGAAGGTTCACAGCCAAGGCCAAAAAGTTGCTGTGTCTGTTTATGCACAATAGCTGTGTGTGTGTGTGTGTGTGTGTGTGTGTGTGTGTGTGTGTGTGTGTGTGTGTGTGTGTGTGTGTGTGTTTTACTGCAGTCAACCCAGACAAAAAACGTTTGGGGTCGGTCTGACCACCCAACTACCCTCCCCAACCCCAAACCAGACCCCACCCAGCTTTTAATAGAACCTAAGTAAGTAGGTACTGTAATCATGTTGTATACATTAAAGTGTCGTCCACATAAAGGAATGTGACTATATAATAAAAATGTGTGAGTGTTTGTGAGAGTATTTGTGTGAGTGTTTGTGTGTGTGTGTGTGTGTGTGGGTGGGTGTGTTTGTGTGTTGTTTCTGTTGACCTGACCTGACTGATGCTTTCATCCACTTAAAACGATGGTTCACAGTCAAGGCCAAAAAGTTGCTGTGTCTGTTTATGCACAATAGCTGTGTGTGTGTGTGTGTGTGTGTGTGTGTGTGTGTGTGTTTTACTGCCGTGAACCCAGACAAAATATTTGGGGTCGGTCTGACCACCCAACTACCCTCCCCAACCCCAAACCAGACCCCACCCAGCTTTTAATAGAACCTAAGTAAGTGGATACTATAATCATGTATACATTAAAGTGTCGTCCACATAAAGGAATGTGACAATATAATAAAAATGTGTGAGTGTTTGTGTGTGTATGTATGTATGTATGTATGTGTGTGTGTGTGTGTGTGTGTATGTGGGTGTGTGGGTGTGTTTGTGTGTTGTTTCTGACCTGACCTGACTGATGCCTTCATCCACTTAAAATAAAGGTGTACAGTCAAGGCCAAAAAGTCTGTTTATGCACAATAGCTGTGTGTGTGTGTGTGTGTGTGTGTGTGTGTGTGTGTGTGTGTGTGTGTGTGTGTGTGTGTGTGTGTGTTTACTGTAGTCAACCCAGACAAAAAAACGTTTGGGGTTGGTCTGACCAACCAACTACCCTAACAGACCCCACCCAGCTTTTAAAAGAACCTAAGAAAGTAGGTACTGTAATCATGTTGTATACATTAAAGTGTCGTCCACATAAAGGAATGTGACTATATAATAAAAATGTGTGAGTGTTTGTGTATGTGTGTGTGTATGTGGGTGTGTGGGTGTGTTTGTGTGTTGTTGACCTGACCTGACTGATGCCTTCATCCATTTAAAACAAAGGTGCACAGTCAAGGCCAAAATGTTGCTGTGTCTGTTTATGCACAATAGCTGTGTGTGTGTGTGTGTGTGTGTGTGTGTGTGTGTGTGTGTGTGTGTGTGTGTGTGTGTGTGTGTGTGTGTGTGTGTTTACTGTAGTCAACCCAGACAAAAAAACGTTTGGGATTGGTCTGACCAGCCAACTACCCTAACAGACCCCACCCAGCTTTTAATAGAACCTAAGAAAGTAGGTACTGTAATCATGTTGTATACATTAAAGTGTCGTCCACATAAAGGAATGTGACAATATAATAAAAATGTGTGAGTGTTTGTGTGTGTGTGTGTGTGTGTGTGTGTGTGTGTGTGTGGGTGTGGGTGTTTGTTGTGTGACTGATGCCTTCATCCACTTAAAACAAAGGTGCACAGTCAAGACCTGACCTGACTGTACGCTTTCATCCACTTAAAACCCTAAACGGTGCACAGTCAAGGCCAAAAAGTTGCTGTGTCTGTTTATGCACAAAATAGGTGTGTGTGTGTGTGTTTGTGTGTGTGTGTGTGTGTGTGTGTGTGTGTGTGTGTGTGTGTGTGTGTGTGTGTGTGTGTGTGGGGGTGGGTGTGGGTGGTGTGGGTGTCTGTTTGACTGCCGTCACACCCAAAAAGTTGCTGTGTCTGTTTAGCACAAAAGCGTGTGTGGTGTGTGTGTGTGTGTGTCTGTTTACTGCCGTTAACCCAGACAAAACGTTTGGGGTCGGTCTGACCACCCAACTACCCTCCCCAACCCCAAACCAGACCCCACCCAGCTTTTAATAGAACCCGAACATGTTCCACGCTGCGTTCCAAAGACAGGAATTCAGTCATTTTGTTAAAATCGAACCAGATATGCGGGTGTGGTGCAAAGGCTCCCTGCCGTGGCTTCATTCATTTGAAGTCTGCTTTTATAAGACCCTGGCAAGAACAGGCCAGAACACCAGGAAAGAGAGACGGCTGAAGCGAGAGAGGCAGATGTAAGGAGCGGCGTCAATGCGAACTGATCAGACTTGGAAATGAGTGATCATGGCCAAAAATTGTTTGTGTAAACTGTTTTTTTTCCCCCCGAAGCAGACCTTAATTGAAATTCAACAGAAGTTACATCATAAGAGAAAGACAGGAACTGTTCCACAGTAGAGAAAGGACAGCTGGCATTGCCAAATGTAAAAGGTGGTGGCTTACCTCAAATATGTGTGTGCGCCTAACATGAATTAGGCACAGGCTGCTTGACATGCCAAATGTGAATAGCATAGCCGGTGACTGCTGATCTACAGTGTGTCTGATATTTTTTTCTTAGTCATAGTCTACAAACCAGTCAGTCTTTAATTTTTATGAGCAAATACGGTTTTATACAAAAAGTCTGTTAAACATTTACTTGGGGGGAAAAAAAGCTGGAGGTAACCACTTATTATAGCTTTTGCCTTGGTAAGAGGCACGTGGCATCATACCTGCGGATCTCAGGGGTGGTCAAAACGCTGGGGTATTTACTGAGCTGTTGTTCTGCATTATTCTAATCATTAATGCTCTTTAATCTGTTGTCACACCCTGTGATGGTGGGATGCACCTCATTCCTCGCTGAGCTTCAGAGGACTTCACACTGTGCTAATGAGGTGACCCCTTTGAATCAAATTTCAGGTGCAGACACAGTAGTCAGGTGTGTGTGTGTGTGTGTGTGTGTGTGTGTGTGTGTGTGTTGTGTGTGTGTGTGTGTGTGTGTGTGTGTGGGTATGTGGGTGTGTGTGTGTGTGTGTTGGCGCTCTAGAAGTCATGCCAAGTGAAGCAGTCTTGTTGCCAGCCAGGAGAAGGGATGAGCAAACTGAACTAATACACAGGCTGTTGCTCACTGATCTCTCCACACACACACACACACACACACACACACACACACACACACAATCCGAAAAGCGCTGAGCAAGTGCAACGATGACATCCAAGCTCTCCCAGCTTTGACTTATGAACCAGCCCATCACGATCGCTAATTATTACTCCTACAGATATTCTCATTCCCATAAAACCCCCAACCAGCCCCTCATTTATAACCCACACTCCAAATAATGTCAGGCCTTCTACCAATTCTGTGGTCTTCACTCCAATGGGCTCAATTAGCCCCGAGAATACATTACACAGGGGCTAATAAATTAGAATATCATATCCATACTATAATACCATGAAAAAGTCCAGTGGGATCATCCCTCTTATTGCTCGGGTGAAGAATTGGGGTTGGCAATGTTCAAATAGAAGCGCTAATGCCGTGTTACATGTAATTGTCCCCTGCCATTTTCCCCCTGCTGAAATACCTCTTTATTAATAGTAATTGAGAAAATGAATTATGAATGAAACGATTTTCTTCCAACACAGACATAAGGCATAATGACCATGGTTTTTAATCATTTTCGTCTCTCTTTAAGTGGTCGGGTGCTCTCTTTACTCCCTTTTCTTCTTCTCCTTGTGTTAAATATACCCAAGCTATTTTACTAGACCATATTGAGTCAATCGCTATCTTTAGGCATATCACAAATCAGTCATTGAAGGGAAGGATAATTACATTATGCATTTCTTTACATTATGCCAGATTTCTAACCATGTTCATATTAATATCCATATTAAAAAAATCTTTGGTGGGAAAGCAACAAGACAGTCCCAGTTTCTTGTAGCTTTCAGTAATTGTGTAATATGATGCTGCTAATAGCCCGAGGTAAGGCGGGACTGGTGGTGATTTGGGGGCAAAAAGGCCCTGCTGGCAGCATCTCTGACAAGCTACATTATTTTCTCTCGGCCTTATTAAAAGATTGGCCGTGCACACCTATGATCAACCAGAGCGTTTGCTGAGCTGTTCATGCGGCCCCAGGTCTGGTTCTTATTTCAAAACATCAAACGGTTCACTTCATTATGGTCCCCGTTTTCGGTCGCATCTGAAGCATGTTTTCCGAAACAAAAGACAAGAAGGGGAGTGGTACAAGTTAAAAAACATAGCGCAGTCTGCAGCAGTTTTATTGGGGGAAATAATGGGCAATTGAGGCTAGGTATTTAATAGGCGAAAGCCAGCATGGCAACGTATATGCTAAGGCAGTTAAATAAGAAGCAATTTTTGGAAATCGAAATGAGGTCAGGTTCCGGTAGACAGATGAGGCCGAAAACCTTCCATAGACACCCAATGAAAGACGAGTGATGTCATCAGGGAGGAGGAGGAGTTCAAATGTGATGGACAGCTGGGAAAGAAAGGATTCCAGCCTGCTGTGTGCAAGGGCATCTGCATTTAAATGAAAAGCAAATGGACAGAAGGCAAAACACTTGCTAATCAATAGTCCAATATCTTGAGCAGGAAGACTCCAATAACTGCATCAGTGGCCACCAATGGCTATGTGGGAGAAAAATGATCCACAATTGGAAAAGGAGCGACTATGCTAAGTGAATCAGGTCTTAGCCCCGACAAGTATGGCTCCTTAAAACGAACCATTCTTCAGAAGGTCCACAAAGCTATTTGCATTGATTTTAATACGCCTCCCGCAAAACCCGCCCTAATACGTTTAGCCCGATCATCTACGGGATGACTCGGAAAGTTATTTAATCGTGGTTATTGGGGGGAATGATTCGCCTTTGCTGATATGGAAGAGGGCAAACGGATGGAGCCTTTACAAATCAGATCAGCGTGGAGCAGAGTGGACATCAAGTGTGCAGCGCTGACCTTAGTGACCAGTGGTCAGAACAGGACTGACCACATGGGTCAATATTGACCCCCCTCCAACATCACATTCACAGTCCAATCAATGTCAAATTATGGGTTATTTATTGAATAATCAAAAAGGTATTATCACCATGGCTCTCATGTAGGCTGTCACAGGAGCAGACTATTTATCAGGCAACTTGCTAAATTAGGGTAATCACTTATCATGTAAACAAGAGCCAGCAGCTGTCTGACAGAGTCGGGCTATTATTCATAGCTACTTATCAAACACTGTGTGTGTGTGTGTGTGTGTGTGTGTGTGTGTGTGTGTGTGTGTGTGTGTGTGTGTGTGTGTGAGAAAGAGACTTACTACAGGGACTAAGGATGATCATAGTTCTCAAGTAGCAGTGCATAGCCATCAGAGCATTCGATTTAAAAGGCTAAAAGGGTCTTATATATGTATGACCTATACATATATAAGGTCGTTTAACCCTCTCGAATGCTTTTACGATTAGATGGGCAAAAATTTGCATAGACACACTTAAATATCTAAAAAAAAAAGAAAAAAAAAACTGCTAACAATGGTGTCTAAATGCTAACATATAGGGTATGAGTCAAAAGTTTGGAGACACCTCCTTCTTGCTCCATTGTCTATGTTCTCCACCATATAGATGGCCATATAGATGGTAGTTTTACAATTACAGGGTGTAGTCCATCAGTTTTCTTTTGTTTTGTTCGTCCCCTGTTGGTTCTCTGTTTTATATTGGTAAGGACCATCTCAAAACCACTATGATTTGGGTGGTGGATTGTTTATTGTCGGTTCTGAGATGGACATATAGCTGGTAGTTTTACAATTACAGACTGTAGTCCATCAGTTTTCTTTTGTTTTGTTAGTCCCCTGTTGGTTCTCTGTTCTCTATTGGTAAGGATCATCTCAAAACCACTATGATTTGGGTGGTGGATTGTTTATTGTCGGTTCTGAGATGGACATATAGCTGGTAGTTTTACAATTACAGACTGTAGTCCATCAGTTTTGTTTTGTTTTGTTTGTCCCCTGTTGGTTCTCTGTTCTCTATTGGTAAGGACCATCTCAGAACCACTATGATTTGGGTGGTGGATTGTTTATTGTCGGTTCTGAGATGGACATATAGATGGTAGTTTTACAATTTCAGACCATAGTCCATCTTTTGTTGTTGTTAGTGTCCTGTTGGTTCTCTGTTCTCTATTGGTAAGGACCATCACAGAACCACTATGATTGACAGTTCTGCAGTGATACTAATGCGGTGAGTGGGTTTTAGTGCAGAAGTGCTGCTGTAGTTTCATTCCTTGGTGAAACTGCACAGATGGACTACAGTCTGAAATTGTAGAACTACAAAGTCCATCTTTACGGTACGTGGAACTGATATAATTAAGTGGCGTATAAGGGAGTCAAAATGTAAGTCAAGATGTAAATTCATGTGGTTAAACAAAAGCAGAGGGTCATTCTTAAGACTAATCATTTACAATGTAGACATTGCTCGTTGTACATTTGTTTGTATTATTTATGTTACAGTTCTCACGGTCGGGAGTAAAGTTATGTACAAAGTTAAGGTACAAGCACAAGAATTAATCTAATCAGTTTTGGCAAGAATATTTGTGCTCTCATCGTTAAATCGGAGAGAGGCACAATTTACATTTGGTTACTTAGCAAACTTTTTATCTAAAGCGACTTACAAAGCAAACACAGGGTTGGCCACAGCATCCCTGGATCAAATGAGGGTTAAGGGTCTTGCTCAAGGACCCACATTGGTAAATTCAGTGGACCTGGGATTTGAACCCACAAACTTTATATTGATAGCCCAACACCCTAACCTGTACACTACTACGCCAAACGTTTGGCATGTACTGTATATGTGCTTTAAAACCTTACGCAACAAACGACAACAATCGATAATACGTGGCTAACCAAGTGAAAACCATCAGTACTTGTAGGAAGTCGATAAAAGTGTTGTACTAAAGTGTATCTATAATAACTTAGCATGGTCACCACTGCCAATAATAACTTCCTCACTACATGGAGAATAAAAGTTGTATTTAAAACCCTGGACTCCATTGGTTCTTGGAGGTGATCATTTTTCCATCACCCAGAGCAGTTGCTGCAGACTTCTGCATGCCCTCAGTCTCTTCTAGTAATTGAATAAATGGTCATGTAGGCCTCTTTTAAACAGTTCTATCAATCAAACACACTTTGGTCTGTCATAAATTCCAAACCAATACCGGCAGCTCTTATGCCTTGGCTGGAGCCACAAAGGTACATAGGCGGAAATCTATAGTTGTGGTTGGCTGGCCCAAAAGCTTTTCCCTGTTTACATTATTATCTGTCACCATATTTTTGTCTCTTAAAAAGCATTAGAAAAGCTAGCTGTACCTCCCTAACCAGATTATAATTGGTTTTCGTCTTGGCCACCGGGGAGGTCGAGTTACTGACAATAAGATCAAAAACGAGCCAATTTCTTTTCTATTCTCATTCAAAACAAACAAAAGGGGGGCTAATAGGCCCGGCATCTGTGGCCAGAGCGCTGCCAGGTCGATATGAGCGCTGATAGATGCGAGCTCTACAATTGCTGGTTATTACGCCGCTGAAAGGGCTCTGCCTGGTTTAAGTGGTCAGTGGCCCCCAAAGCCTCTGATCATATCTGGCTGTCTGAGATTATCAGCCATAAAGCAGGACCAATGTTCACTTATCGAGGTGAAGACTCTGCTAGAGTAATGTGGTGATAAGAATTATTGGGTTAGAGCAGGAGAGTTGTATTGAACGCATCATCAAAGCATCTAGTGTGTCGTTTTTACTGTAATTCAGTTGCATGGAAAGCCAGTCATGGTACTAACTGCATCGGTCATCTTTCGGACAGTACAGTAGGACAGCATACATGTGTCTCGGCTCAGCGTAATGTATTCATAAATTGTAAACAAAGAATGCATACGAGATGTGGGTTCTATGTGAGTGATGGGTAGCGCTTTATATATTAAGATGGACTCTGTAGTGACTGGGGTGTTTCTTGCAATGACCTGGTCTTTAGCTGTAGAGTTTCTTAAATGGGACTCCCCTTGGGGACCCATCACCTTTCCCCCTTTATGTTATTCTAGCCCAATTTGCCCCCTCAATGCCTGGGCCCCAGGCAGGAGCTGGACCCGTGGCAACCTTGTCTTAACCCCCTGCTCAGTGGTGTTAATTGCATTAGGGCACCAGTGGAACCTATGTAAAGGGTTAACTTGATTCTCTAGTTGGAATGAAGGACTCTCCTCGGTCTAATCCCCTCTTGTTACGCGCCATTAGTCAACTGTTTGGACCGGCGCAGGTGTGATGCACCTCTAACTTTGTTAAGCCACTTGTTAGTGGAGGAAACACTCACCCTCTCATCTTGCCTCAATATCGATTGTCTGTGTAGCCTCACCTCCTCAAGCCCTTTGCCTTTCTGACCCTCCTTCTCAACTGTATTCATTTACTCTTGTTTGAGATGCAGAAACCAGCCACTCGGGTCAGATGACGTAGAAGGTGCAGGTAGCAGAGTTCATCAGGGATGGACCGTATACTGGGCAGTGATATGAAGTGTGGTACTTCATTTTGGTTTGTCCAAAACTGTTCAGTGGGATTGAGGTCAGGGTTATGGAAGGCTTCTACACCAAATTCATTACAATTACAAAAATATGGAGTCCACTTTCAGCATAAGGGCATAGACATGCTGAAAGGGTTGGTTGAAGTTTTTCTCTCTCCATGGATTTCTTTTGGGTTCCCCGGGTTCCTTCCAAATCCAAAAAACATGGATTCAAGATAAATTGGCTGTTCTAATTTGCCCCATATTGTTTGTGTCTCTGTTTGTATGTGTTAGTGAATGTGTGTCAAGCAATTGATTGGCATCCTGTCCTGAGTGTATCTGCCCAGCACCTGAAACATTCTCCCCTGGATGGGCATGGGAAACCTTCCATGAACCAGAGAAGACTAAGAACACTTTTCTTTCAACAGAAGACTAACATGCAGAAAGCAGTGTCCACATTGTGAATACACATTATTATATATATATATATATATATATATATATATATATATATATATATATATATATATATATATATATATATTCATCTATTCTGTACTAGGGTCGCGGTGGGGGGGGGGGGTGGTGGATGGGGAAGATACATCCAGGACAGGGCGCCAAATCTATCGCTTGGCAAGTATATATATATATAGGCGCTATATAGATATATCCACGATATATATATATATATATATATATATATATATATATATATACCAATACACCACATATATATATATATATATATATATATATATATATATATATATATATATATATTGGTATATATTGGTATCCCTTCTCTTTAGCATAGATTGTGACCCATTCCAAACTCTTGCTGTTTCACAAGAAGCCAAATTTATTTTACGTTATTTGTATGAATTTATGCATATTTTAATGCAGAGGTCACAGTTGTCCTCAAATCATAATGGTCCACGGATGGGTTACAGCCGGACGTTTAGATTAAGTGTATTAATTGCAACAGCCTGTAAATATAACCTACTGTAAATACATCTGCACAGGAACCTTGGACCCCTCTTATGGGAGCCACATTAAGCTCAATGCTCCCAAAGGACCAGGACCAATAAATATCATATCAGACTGGCTCCTGCTGCAGCAAATCCCCGCTATCCTATTACTCTAAAAGGTATAGCTGCTCTTTAAACCATAAAGCACCTCCCGTTCCCTCCCCTTCTCTCAGTTCTTTCCCTCGCTGCTCCTGCCAGTGCATTCTGTAAGGTGCATCGGTCTGCAAGATGTGTGTTCGGCCCTAAACCTGCTGCTGGGTAGTGGCCGCCTGGGCCTGATGATGGCAGAGGCTGCTGTATAAACGTCCTCATAAAAATGACAGCTAGACATATGTATGGAATCCCATAATTTTTTTTATTACTAATCACCAGGCCGCCGTGTGAACGGCTGGATTCCTAGTGGAGCTTTGCCACAGGGCTGAGATTTAAATGAAGACATCTTCTACATGCTTCATAAAAGAAAGACAACAATGGGATGTTGCAGCATCCTGACTTTCAGATTTCTCACTTGGCCAGGGAGGATAAAGGAATTGAATATAATAATATAAAATATAAAATAAATCAATATATATCATATATATATATATATATATATATATATATATATATATATATATATATATATATATATATACTGTAAAATATAATATAATAATAAAATAATATATAATAAAAAATTAATAAATAATAAAAAAATAATAATAAGGAAAGACATCCACGACTTGGCTTTTTGTTAATAATCTACATAATTTCAGATTCCTGCAAAATACACCAAGGAAAACATTTTACTTACAGTATTTACTTACTGGCTTTTACTTACAGTATTTCCTCCACTATATATATATGGATTGAGTTTTAATAGTTGCATATGTTTCAGTGGTCGTGATTATAGGTTATGGGTGGTGGAATGCAGATGCTACATTTAGAATCCATATCCTCACCTTCTCTATAATGGGTGGATATGACGATGGGTATATTTGCCTACATCCAAAGCTAAATGAGCAATGAGTCTAGTTTAGCCTAAAAAATGTGTATGTCAGTTATGATTATGGACAAATAGAGTTCTCCAAGAGGTTCTCCATTTATGTAGCAAACAACATCAGCAGCAGCAATGTGGCCTGTCTTCAGTGTCATTGATTTCATTGAGTCCTTTTGACTGTCAGTGTGAAATTTTTCATTCATTCATTCATTCATTCATTCATTCATTATCTTCCACTTAATCCACCACTAGGGTCATGGGTAAAGAGCAGATACACCCAACACAGGGCGCCTATTGCTGGGCAGTGTGATTTTTTTTTATTTAATTTGAGACCTTAATTCTTTTTATTCAGATGTTTCAGCATGTTGCAGCATCCCAGCTGCATTTGTAAAAAGTTTTTTCTGTTAATTAGAATTTTTACAGTTAATAGTTCAACAGTTCTTTACCATTTTACGAGTTGAACTTAATTTTTGGCCAAACTGGCTAATTTTGCCACTAGCTGCAGTGATTTACACCTACACTCCCTTTAGACACTTATAAGGCTGCATATGGTCCCACTACAGTTCCGCCAATAAGCCTTCAGCTCTGCCTCTGCTTTCTGGCCAGATCACAAGGTTAATCCAAACAGGTAGTAGGGTAACAGACCTGAGGTCAGAGGACACACGTTTGTTGATGTTTGTAGCAGCCGTCAACCGGAGACAGAGGGTGGAGGTATTTGATAATGAGAAGGGGGCCTATTTCCAACGAGCTGGATAGAGCTGTAAACATTTGACAGGTGTCAGTAGGGAAAGTGCACCTGCAAAGCAGCCGCCACCATCTGCCTTTTCCCTGCTGTCGGAATTCAGGCAGAATTAACAGTCTCCAAGAGCCAAACTCCACCAGGTCTGTTATGACTGAAACTGACACTCGGATTTGTCTCTTTGGAAACGTACCATCTGATCAGAGTTAACTTAATCTCAGCCAGCAGTTAACTATGACAGCATCAGCAAGCAGAATATAGCTGTCAAATTAAAAAAGTATTATGTTGCTAACAACATGGATTACCAGAACAGAAGAAGAAGGAATTGCCTCCGTGGCTCTTGTGCCACAAACAGCCGGTAAATAGTGGGGAATTTATGGCTAGCTGGATCTATGGCAGCAGCTTCGTTCAGCTAACAATGATTACTTACATAAACAGGCATTTTCAATCCATCTGTGCAGTTCATCAGCGAGGAAAGTAGAGAAGGTAAAATGGAGAAGCTATGAAGCGAGACAGGTCAGAGTGAGGATATACCCTCTAAATGAACCCCTTTTATTAACCCCTCCTGCTGCCTCCCTCCATATTCAGAACACCTCTTCTCTCTCTATTACTTCCATGGTCGTTTCATTATCCGACCTGAACTCTGTGTAACCCCCCCGTGGTCATTTTTTATGTCATTCAGGGTGCAGGGTCCATGATTTAGAAGTGTTGTGCCCATAATATGATTTCTTTGTGGGGTGCACCATGGAGAAAAGAGGGTGAGGGGAAGGACTTTAAATTGAATTATTAAGTGATGGCAAAATGACTCAGAGACTAACGAAGTAATCGAAGCATTCATTACACGCCAATAACATTGTTCCTTAAAACTATAACTCGGTTGAGTGGAAATGAACCATTGGGCGGTCTTTTTACGTTTGTCAGTCATCTGCGTTTGGATTTTCTCCGCATGCAAATGGCAATTAAAGCAAGAGCAAAGTGCACATAATACAAATATATCTTGAAATAGTTCCAATTTCCACCTTTTCCTTAATTTTTTAAGGAAAAATTGCTGATTCAGCTGTTTTTTTTTTTATTGCGCACCATTACTGTAGTAAATTATCTTGCTTATTAAAGGCAAATAGGCATCTTCCTTGCATTCTGGCAATGCCGAACATAGTAATTGTATTTTAATGTTTAAAAAAACAATATGACGTTTTCACAAGTGAAAAATCAGACATGAGATATTTTCCAGTGTTGCCCTCTGGGGCTTGTATTATGCAGGACACGTCTTAAAAAATCGGAAATCAGGGTTTCATCCCGTTCCAACGGGCTTGATGTGAGTTTCAAAGACTATTAACTGCTCACATGGGTTCTGGGATCCAACTGCCTTTTTACTAGTGCATTGGCAGGATAAGATTCCTGTATCTGCATTCACACTGCAGAGAAAATCCAAAAAAAACGTTCAGATGTGCAGTGTTGGGTGGACATTTGAGGAATCAAATGACATAGAAAGTCATTTCTTTGTCATACTTATGCTATACATACACTTTAATTACTCTTTTGCACAACCACTTCTCTGCACCTTCTGTACTGTATGCACTTATCATGTTCATACTATGTATATATCATGTTTAATCATTCATTCATTCATTATCTTCTGCTTTTATCCTTTATAAGGGTCGCGGGGGGGTTCCCCATGCCCATCCAGAGGAGAACGTTTCGGGCGCTGGCCAGATACACCCAGGACAGGACGCCAATCCATTGCTGGGCACACACTCACTCACACACACACACACACACACACACACACTCTACATGGGGCAATTTGGAGAACTCGATTGACTTGATCCATGTTTTTAGACTATGGGAGGAAACCGGAGACCCCGGAGGAAACCCACGCGGACACGGGGAGAACATGGAAACTCCACCCAGATGGCGATTCGAACCGGGAATCCTTAGCGCTGAGACGTGCTAAACACTAAGCCACCGTGTCGCCTATCATGTTTATATTATGTAAATATCATGTATATATTATGTTCATGGGCGGCATGGTGGCTTAGTGGTTAGCACGGTCGCCTCTCAGCGCTAGGCATTCCCGGTTCAAATCCCCATCTGAGTGGAGTTTCCATGTTCTCCCCGTGTCCGCGTGTGTCTGTGTGAGTGAGTGTGTGCCCAGCAATAGATTGGCACCCTGTCCTGGGTGTATCTGCCCAGCGCCCGAGATGTTCTCCCCTGGATGTGCATGGGGAACCCCCCCACCCCCGACCCCCGGACCCTAATAGAGGATGAAGAAAATGGATGGATGGATATCATGTTCATATCATGTATCTACATTTATACACTTCACTTCTCCATGCACCAGTCACTGTTATTAATGCACTTTATGTAAATAATGTATATATTGCACTTCTGGTTAGATGCTAACTACATTTCATTGGCCCTGTATTTGTACTCTGCACAATGACAATAAAGTTGAATCTAATCTAATTTAATCAACCGGATTACGCTCGATGAAACAGTACGAAGTCGAAATCACATGAAAAAGTGAGCAGGACAATATTAGAATGAAAGATGATGAGACTTCTTGAAAAGGCGAGCAGGTTAGGAGAGAAAAGGAATGACGGCGTGAATGACTCTATACAGTATGTGTGTTTGTGAGAAGGTGCGGGTGGGTGGGTGGTTGGTGTGTGTGTGTGTGTGTGTGAGTGTGTGTGTACCACAACTGTGGGCGGATGTGTCTGAGGGTGCAGCAGCAATAGGGGTCTGGGCAGAGTTAGTGCCAGTTTTTTAAACCGTACAAAGGCTCCATCTGGAAAGCAGACCTTGGTATTGCTGCCAGTCCATTATGGAGGGATTATGGGGAGCTTGGGGTGTGGGTAGAGTGTCTGCATTCCAACAAGTCGCTTTCTCTTCCACTGCCAGCATTTCAAAAATGTTACATGATGTAGCTCTACATGGCTGTCGCCACCACAATAATAATTGGCAGTTTTGCTTCACCAAACACATGGAGCTGGTGGAATATCCATGATAGCCTGCGGTTTAGGCATGGTTGTAATGAGAAATATAATGAACCTGTATTCGATTCATTTTCTTTTTATAGATCAGAGGCTCGGGTGATGGTGGTATGGTGGAAGCATGTGGCAGCATGTGGAAGCCCGATCTTATATGATGCATACATGAAGAAATGTATATAAATGCACTTACCTAACAGTAGAAAGTGATGGGGAAGGGTCGGCCGCACATGGAAAGTAGACAGAGAGAGAGATAAAGCTGGTTAGATATACTGAAAAGCAGCAAGAAGTTCAATCACCAACAAATTTCCGTGGAATAATCCAAAGTAACAGCTAATATGAGATCATAAAATCAATTACTAATGTTCCGTAAGTGATACTTTTTCAGGAGCTTCATTTCGGCCTCGCATTGGCAATCTATTTCGCAGCTTTCAGTGGGGTTAGGGCCACTTAGCGGAGCCCTGCTGTGTTCTTCCCCTGTGTGAGCCCACGCGCTGCATGCTCTTTCATGTCTGTTAGCGCATGCCCTCCCGTGCCCTTGCACTGTGGTGTAAACACAGATTGTTAGGTTAAGGGTTAAAAGTGTTGTGCTTAGATTCTTTGACAGTAATCTAATTTTTGCTCTCTCGCACATCTATATTTATTTGGTTTTGTCAACACTCAGGGCTCTTTTTTCTCCCCTTCGCCTTCAGCGTATTGATCCCCCTAATGGATTGGATCTGATTCCAGAGAGTCTAACATGCTTTCGTATCCTCTTATTTTCACCCGGGGAAATCGATCAGGAAGCCTGAAAATCAGCCAGGATCAGGTTTTAAGGGATGCACCATAGTGGGAACGGCCGAACAGTGTTTGGACACCCGGCGACAACGAAGAACTTTTTTTTTTTTAACATGCTGTTATTATATGCTTATGGGTAGTGGCATACATCTCCTCAAAAGATTCCATATATTAAACCATGGCGGTGTTCCTCAAGGAGCTTTCTGCAATGACAGCATTCTTACAGTTAAAGTGCTGATTAGACAAAATATGGTATAGTAACTGCTATTAATGTTTGATTCTTCTGTATTGACTTTTTATTTTTAATATCTAATGCAATCACATGCAAGGTGCATTTGACTCAAACCTTCCTCTATGGTGTTTTCAACCTTTTACATTCATATTATTCATGTTCTCAAAGGAATATCAGATATCAAACTCTATCAAACTGTATCATATGTGCAATATTTTATTTTGCTGTTATATGTCTTGTACATAACTAAAAATTTGAATGTATCTTGTGTATATATAGATTTCTATTTATTTATTTATTTTGTTTCTTTTAACTTCTTTTTAACTGCTAAATATATTTTTTTACTTTTTCTAATGTAACTTTTTCTAATCTAACTTTTTTTAATGTAACCCATTGTGGGACAAATAACGGTCTATCTTATCTTATCTAAAAAAATGCCTTCTTTAAACACCTGCATGCTTGCTTATTTCGAATACCACCACATGTGGACTAGGCCGTTTTATTTTCACATCCTCATATTTGATATATTTTTTAATTGTGGTGTAGAGTTATATGGAGATGGGGGAACCGAGGATAATGTTGGCATGCGTGGCAATTTTACTGGGGTTTATTTTCCTCCCAAAATACATTAATACACAATTTAAACATAAAATGGGGTTATAGTAATGTTGGAATATTAAATTCAGTACATTAACCTTATAAAATAAAGAAACAGAGAATGGATTTGGGATTTTCTTCTGTGCAGCACCTGCTCCAGAATCCAGAACCTCATCCCTTAATCATGTGAGTTCAACTAAATCAATGATGAGATTTCTCTTTCTGCTGAGGCAGCATTCCTAACCTTCTTTCTTATAAATGTATTCTGAATTATTCGTTTTTTTAGGGATATTTGTGTCTGACCATTATTATTTTTAAAGGTTATTGGTGTTACATTGTCTTGTCGGTGTATTGAGGCGTTATATCAGAGTGGAACCAGACCACACACATACAGTCATGGCTCCTCTTTGGCAGATAAGTGTTAAATACAAGAAGGGACACAATCAATAAGCAGAATGAGGCTGGTGTGTAGCAGCAAGGATGGAGCTGGGCAGTGTGAAAGCATTCCGTTGCCTGCTCCTCCTCAGCCTGTCTGAAACCTGAGATCAGACTCTGATCAGTTGGAAATGGCATGATATCGATGCCCTCTTGGCTCTTCACACAGCTGAGCAAATTGGAGGATTTGTAACAAGTCACAACACGAGGATGCCAGTATGTGAAAGAGGCAAGGAGGAGCGGATACAGAGGTGGAACTGAGGCCGTCGCCGATGTCAAACTGGTATGACCCAGGTTACCCAGCCTAGGTATTTTGGACTCCCGTTAGACCTATAAATAAGGCATTTGGGAAGTTGTGCTTCCTTCGAGCTCTGGCTAAGGGGCAACAGGAAGGTCAGGCCTCTTAAAACAGCTTGCATTCCATATGTGGGATCAGCGGATGACTTATGACACCTCGGAGGGTCCAGATCTCCTTCATGGAGCTGCCACTATCAGTGCTTGCACCAGTCTATTATTACGTGTAGGAATGAAGAGAGAGTCCTGGTTCCAGAAATCAGATCTTCATTAGCATAACACCATAAATTGTCTGGCCTCGGGAGGTATGTAAGCACTTGCTTTTTTACAATGACAAAACCTGTCATAAGCAAACCCCATTTGCTAGAGGTTAACAATGCAGAGAGCAGGAAGCCAACGACACATCATAAACCTATCCTGTGTAGGCACACACCTACATGCATAACAGATCATAATGCAGGGCATCAGAGAGAGCCATTATTTCTGACGGGAGGGGTGTGATTAATAGAATTGTGCTCTTTTGACAGGATTACAACTCAAATGTGTTTTCAGACACAAATATATATATATATATATATATATATTCATTCATTATCTCCCGCTTTATCCTCTATTAGGCTCGCGGTGGGGTTCCCCATGCCCTTCCAGGGGAGAACGTCTCGGGCGCTGGGCAGATAGACCCAGGAAAGGGCGCCAATCCATCGCTGTATATATATATATATATCCACACAGCTTAGGTGTGGATATATACTTCCATTAAGAGCTCCTTTACCATTCTTTCACAAACCAGTGTCTGACTGCCACAGTCATAACAAGTTCATTCATTCATTGTCTCCCGCTTTATCCTCTATTAGGCTCGCGGTGGGGTTCCCCATGCCCATCCAGGGGAGAACGTCTCGGGCGCTGGGCAGATAGACCCAGGAAAGGGCGCCAAATCATCGCTGTATATATATATATATATATATATATATCCACACAGCTTAGGTGTGGATATATACTTCCATTAAGAGCTCCTTTACCATTCTTTCACAAACCAGTGTCTGACTGCCACAGTCATAACAAGTTAACTTATTTGATTATTTCATCATCAAAGGATAGATACACTTTATATGAGACTGTATGATTAGCTGGTACAGTTGTGTGTGTATATATATATTAACTTTAAATTTTTTTATTAACATTTAACAATTACAGCAACTGAGTGCAAAAATGCAAATATTGTTGTCTTTGATACACAAAGTGTACAAATGCATGTTTCCCCTTGTGGAATAATAAAAGATTATTATTATCATTATTATTATTATTATTACCATTATTACCATTATTATTATTATTATTATTATTATTATTATTATTATTATTATTTCATTCATTCTCTTCCGCTTTATCCTTTACTAGGCTTCTCCATGCTCTTCCAGGGGAGAATGTTTCAGGCGCAGGGCAGATCAGACCCAGAACAGGGCACCAATCGATCACTGGACATACTCACTCACACACACACACACACACACACACACACACACACACACAAATACACTCTATATAGGGCAATTTGGAGCATTCAATTGCCCTTGATCCATGTTTTTGGTCTGTGGGAGGAAACAAGAGAACCCGGAGGAAACCCACACAGACATGGAGAGAACATGGAAACTCCACCCAGATTGGGGTTCGAACCTGGAATCCCCAGCTCTCAGAGGAGAACATGTTAACCACTAAGCCACCATGCCACCCTATTATTATTATTTCTGTTATTATTTTTATTATGGTTGTAGTTTCTAATTCTGTTTTGATGTGCCTGTTACACACCTGTTGCTTAGACACCCTCATGTTTAAAACCCTAAGATCCTCAAAATGTACTTTACGTACAGGTGTGCCCCGTTCCTCTGTCCCATCACTTTGAAGGTGATAGCAGATGGAAGCGGATGAAAGAGCTTCTCCTTCGCTTGTCTCTCAAACAGATTAGATTATATCATCTCCACCATAACATTTGACAGTAACAATTCTAAGTGCGAGGGCTGATATCTGCTTTGGTCTTCTATCATCAGACAGACCGAGTAAAACCAGCGTCTGGCTGCCCTGGGTGTCATTAACCGTGGAAGCGCTCCCTTTTTAAAGCCAACAGTGTCAGAGGACAAGATCGAATTACCTCCTAGTCTAAACAGCAACATTAAAGTGTAGATACGGATCTCGACATCGTGTTGATCTAATAGATTGCATGCCGGCGAACACTGAAAACACGCCGTGTTTGTTCCCGTACCAAAGGCTTGGATGTGTGATTTAACCCTGCCTGCTTCCCAGGTGATAATGAACGCCGGAATATTCGAAAAAAGACAAAACGCTGGATGATTGAGGTGGAAGAATGAACTCGTCCATGTTTTAATATGATGTGCATTTAGGCTGATGGCTTTCCACGCACCGATCTTGGCTGGTGTGAAATCAAATCGGCAAATCTGCCTCTGTGCATCTTTTCGGGGTTCTCACCCCCCCCCCCCCCACCTGCTCGCGAGGGTATGCGCATACAAGACAAACGCGCATGCAAAAAAGTCCTCCTCACAGATTTATCACCCAAGCCCCGCTCCCGTCGGCATCACAGTGGCTGATTTTCTCATTTCATAGGCCACCGAGGTAGAACAGGCATGTGCTTGTTCAAATCCACCCAGCAAGACGCACCAGTTTCACCACACAGCTTTCTCTTTAGCAGCTTAACAGATGCCAAGCCGAAGGGTGACGGGGGAGGGCAAGGGGAGTACGGCGAACGACACGGGATAGGGGGCACAATCAGCACCCATCAAGCCCAAGCATTTCAAAAACCCACACACATGGTAGGGCAAAATTGCAAAAAGAGGTACCTGTGGTGGTGCAGTGTGACGACCATGACACTGGGGGGTTTTAATTCATTATTCTGAGCGGTGCTTTTAAATGATAGCATGCTGAGTACCCTTTTCAGCCCATGTCAAGCGGTGCAAAGCCCCTCTTTAAATATAGAGATCATGTTTGTATTGTCTGACATTGGGCTTTGAAGGACTGCTTCAGCCAACATTCACGCACATATGCCTGCTTGATTTGTGCTAAATACACATACAGCGGCAGGTCTACAGAGCAACCAGACTATTAAAGAGCGCATGGAGCCACATGAAAAGTATCTGTTTTGGCGTGTGGGTGTCTCTCGCTCTCTCATTCTCTCTCTCTCTTGCTCTCTCTGTTCATGTTTTGATGTATAGTGCTGCTATTTAAATCTGGCAGATTGTTCGAAAACAGTGATTACAGGTTGCGCTGATTTAATTGAGCCATTCATTTTATCTTGGTTTCCTCATTGATGTAATGTGCTTTGGCAGGGTTCTATTGAAAAAGTACAGTTTCAACAACACAGGCCTGTTATCACAGCATCGAGGAGGAATACAATACCAATGAATATTGGTGTAAGACTCTGATAAAGTAATCTGGCTTGTAAAATACTCTAACAATCCAACCATGCTTACATTACAGACACATCATCCATCTGTCCATCCATCCTTCATCTTTTGCTTTATCCTCTACTAGGGTCGCGGTGGGGTTCCCCATGACCATCCAGGGGAAAACATTTCGGGCGCTGGGCAGATACACCCAGGACAGGGCACCAATCTATCGCTGGGCTCACTCACACAAACACACTCTATATGGGGCGATTTGAAGAATTTAATTGACCTTGATCCAGGTTTTTGGACTGTCGAATGAAACCGGAGAACCTGGAGAAAACTCATGCAGACACGGGGAGAACATGGAAACTCCACCCAGATGGGGATTCCAACATGGAATACCCTAGCGCTGAGAGGTGAACGTGCTAAACACTAAGCCACCATGCCGCCCACAGACACATCATGGTAGTCTGTATGTAGTGTGTATATAGTGAAACACACACATATACACACACTGGTGAAGTGAGCAGGTGTCCGGAGCTGTGGGGAGCCTTGTACACAGCGCCCAGGGAGCAATTGGGGTTAGGTGCCTTACCCAAGGGCACTTCAGTCATAGTACATGCTGGGACCGGGAATCAAACCAGGGACCTTCAGGTTGCAAGGCTGGTTCATTAGCTTAATTCATTACTCCGGGGATGCTTGGGCCAACCCTGAGCTTTGACCCCCAACCATCAAGTTGGGATACTTTGGATAAAAGCGTCTACTAACTGACCAAATGTAATGTTAATGTAATAAACTTCATGAAAGCCAAACCAAAATATAAACAGTAGCCAGTTGTGTTGGTGATCTCTGAGTTTGTCATGGTTACAAGCGCCTACACCTCCCTTTCCTTAGAGTCTTGGGTGTTTGTGGTAAAAGTAAGTAGAAGACAATGTTTCCTTTGATGCGAGTACCTGTGGATAATATACAAGGACCCCTGCAAAGACTTGTTTCTACCCTAAGGAACCAGGACAATTGAAAATAGCAAGTTTACCTGACCTTTGGCAGAACACTTCTCTGTCCATATAAGCTAAATGTACAATGAATTATGTTGCCAATATGTACATAAGCCGTATATAGTGTGGTTACATAATAAACTAATTTAAATGAGGGGTGCAGACTCTTTAACTCTAGACCTCCATTTCCAAAACAGGTCAGAGGAACGGTGCTGAATGAATGAAACCAGCCAAATCCACTGCCGCCATTTCCTCTGCCGCTATGATAATAGTTGTTTGTCCTGAAACAGACGGGTCCACTCTATGTGCCTGGCACCGCAACTCCTGTCCAGCATGCAGGACTATTGTGGACTCTTGTATTTGGCAAAGTCATTCTTACAAACAGATCTCAGTGTGCCGGCTCCCCGCGGTCGGGGCCATGTTTGCAGTGGGAGCAGCTGTTCTGAAAATGGCCCCGTAAGCTCTTCCTAATTACCTAACATGCTCAGGGTCTGAACAGTAGTCCAGCTATTACTTAGCTCCCCTCCCAACGCACACTTTAGAAGGCCTCACATGGCAAACATAAAGCCAGGATGGGGTCTTAGAGGGATGGGGAATGCAAAACGGGACAAAATGGGGGTGGTGGTATAGCTGTTGGGTTAGTGCAGCACAGTCGTGCCCCACCTGCCCCTCCGGCTCCTTTGGTCACCCTAATACTCCGCCATATAATATATCAGGCCGCCATTCCCTTAGCAACCAAGCTAGACCCCACACACTACTCCTCGAGGCTAGCCAGCCCCTTTCTGCTCTCCCAGTACGGCCACCTGGCCTCTTCGGCCAACCCCTCAAAGAGAGAGCCTCATCGCTCAGCTAGCAGTCTATTGTTCAGCTCATGAAGTGACTGCCAGGCAATTAGCAAGTTAACAAGTTAAGAGGCGGACTCTGTCAAATACGGAGTTTTTTCACCTAGGGGTCATTCGTGGGGGATCTCTTTTTTCATTCTGAGAAAGTGAAGCTTCATAAAATGGCTGCTGAAGGGTTTCCAGGCCCACTATGAGGCCAAGCTTCTATTTCCTCTAGGTACTATTTTGCTAGTTACATAGTTCATAGAACATTTCATGTTCTTTTGAGAAAAAGCTAAAGCATTTTTTCACAGGCTTTTGGAATCCAGCAAATAATTACTGCACTAAGATGCTTTGCCATCCTAAGTTACTTTACAAGGTCTGCCTAGACTCATTTGTAACCAAATCGGCTTCAATAAAATGAAATCATGTGGAAACTGTCTTCCTGCGCATTAGCGGTCCCAGTTACCAGTGGTCTCTCTTGCTTGACTAATCATGTCTGTCTGACCCATGCAAAATTGGTACTTCACTTTTCCCCTTGATAAGCCTGAGCGTTTTAATCTGAAACAAAGCCCCGACATATTTCCCTTTCAAACTGTGCAATTTGCATTGTGTCCCTGCGATTCACAATGCATTCTATGGCTCCCCCATAGCCTTTCAATATCATATGCCCCCTTCCTTTCACGACACTTTCTCCTTCGCCCACCCCCTCTGCTTCCCCAGAAAGACAAAGCCCCCAATTTGTCACGTCATGTCCAGCTGTTGACTGGGGAAGACCTCCTTAGCCAGTGAAAGGAGCACAAGCTGGGGAGCCAAATGGCTTTTCCCTTTTTTCTGTGGGAATGTTTGCCCAAGAAGACAATGCACCCCCCCTGGGGGTTGGTAGGGACTCCCAGGGGGTATGCGCCTTGCTCCATGAGCTTTAACCTTTTACGGTAGCTATCCACCTTAAAATGGAGTGCCTTTGACTTGCATGCCGGTTGCCAGAATGGCATTATTAAGCTTCATTGACCTAAGCTGCTAGGTGCATGTTGCATTCAATAGATATAGAAATGCTGATGCGCAGGCTCATGGATTTATGACAGTGGCAACTTGTTCTGGCCAGAGCGAGATCAAAACTACAAATATAGAAGTAAGAACTGCTGTAAGGATTTAAATTCTACTAAACATCAACCATATCTCTGACTCAACAGGCTATATCATGCCATATGACATGCCACTCGCCCCTAATTGAGTAAAAAAAATTGGCGGTTGCTTGACCCTTCTTGACCATAAGCACCTGCAACCAGTATGAAGTAAGAAGATTAATTGATATTCATGTGACACGTGTTGACCTCTTCGGTTTGGTCTCCGAAAAACCAAATTTGGGATTTTCATGCATATTCAGTACCATTGCAAGGACACGTTGAGGGAAATCTTGGGCCGTCCATTAAAGCCAGGCAAGCGTCTTCAATGACAGTCCAGGCCAACACCTATAATCACACCATCAAAGAGATGTTCACCCTGAACACGACAGCGTTAATCAAACCCCTCAATCCACTCAGCCTCGGTGGAATGGCTATTCCAGCACCCGGCACTCGTTCTGTCACATCGGGCTTTTCAGAAGAAATAAGGTGGAGGGCTTCTTTCAGCAGCTTTTAATGTGCTCCACAATTACAGCTGTCACAACACAAACCTCGATGCACCGTATGTTTCATTACCCCATCCCACCCTCCTCCTTTTTCAGTGAATGAAATATGGAATCACGGAACAAGCCCCTACGCCATAAATACCCCTCTATGAGGGCTATCAGAAACGAAGCATCATTGCAGGGGGAAGATGGCAGGTGTGTGCTTGTTACTCATAAATTATTTTGCAGTGCAATAATATTTGCTTTATGTAACAAGTCCCCTGTGGTGCATTAAGCCTACAGGAGCATCCGTGCTGTCACATTCAAACTGCTGGCAGACATTACTGCACTCCCGAAGCATGCCGTAGATCTACAATGCAGATTCTGTTATTGCACCGTGCGCATTAACATTACAGAGTGTACAAAGCCAGAAAAGATCTGTACTTTTTCTGTACTCATTTTCATAAATCCATACTAATACAGCACATCCATACATGACAAGACAGCCCATGTGCATATAGACATGCAAATCTAGGGCTCACTGATGCACGCCATTCATATGGAAACAAAATAGGAAAAGGTTCAGATTTCTCCCACAGCTGTGAGCGAACTTCCCGGCATCTACATTTACATTACATTTAGTCATTTAGCCGATGCTTTTATCCAAAGCGACTTACAAATAAGAGAACAAAGCATCTGCTTAACATGTGGGGCAGGTTTCAGCCAATCAGCACAGAATTTGGTCTTCCTTGACCAAACTCATTCATTCATTTATTCATCCATTCATTATCTTCCACTTAATTCTCTACTAGAGTTGCAGTGGGCGGGGGGTTCCACATTCCCATCCAGTGGAGAATGTATCAGGTGCTGGGGGGATATACCAATCGATCGCTGGACACTCACACACTCACTCACTCACACACACACTATATGGGGCAATTTAGATCATTTTAGAGCATTTTACCTTGAATCCATGTTTTGTTTAGTTTTTTTGGACCGTGGGAGGAAACTAGAGAACCCAAAGGAAACCCATGCAGTTGTGGGGGGAAACATGGAAACTCCATCCAGATTGGGATTCAAACCTGGATCCCCAGTGCTGAGAGCCGAATGTGCTGACCACTAAACCACACTCACACAGACACACACAAACACGCACTATATGGGGCAATTTAGAGCATTTATTTTTACCTTGAATCCATGTTTTGTTTTGTTTTTTGGGCCCGTGGGAGGAAACTAGAGAACCCAAAGGAAAGCCAAGCACCCACAGAAACGCCATCCAGATTGGGATTCAAACCTGGATCCCCAGCACTGAGAGGCAATGTACTTACCACCAAACCACACACACACTTTATGGGGCAATTTAGAGCACTTAATATTACCTTGAATCCATGTTTTGCTTCGTTTTTTGGACCATGGGAGGAAACTAGAGAACCAAAAGGAATCCCACACAGTTATGGGGAGAACATGGAATCTCCATCCAGATTGGGATTCGAATCTGGATCCCTAGCACTGAGACACACATACACTATATGGGGAATTTAGAGCATCCAAATTTACCTTGAATCCATGTTTTTGGACTGTGGGAAAACGAGGGAACCTGGAGGAAATGTGGAAAACATGGAAACTCCACTCAGATTGGGATACGAACCTGCATCCTCAGCGCTGAGAGGAGAACGTGCTGTCACTAATCCACTGTGCCACCCCGGCCATATTAAGGCATGGGACCAGAGTCTGATCTCACTATGCAATTTGAGTCTGAGTCGAAGCCACAGGCCTGTCGCAGAAGCTTCATCTTAAGACGTCAATATGCTGGTAATTTCACCTGCCAATACCCTAACCCTGCTTGCATGAAAGAACAAAGAGAGGGCCAGCTAAGATGATATAGATCTTAGCACCCTTTGTTCTCCTCAAGTCGGGCCACAGTTAAAATCAGCAACATGGACTAGGAATTTTGAAGAATGGCTTACAGATTGTGTTTTTTATTTTAATAACCTTTTACGTTACAGAATCTAATGGTTTACTCTTGTCCATGTCTATTTAGAGGCTCACCTTAAATCCAATCTCTGCATTAAAATTCACAGATAACAAGCAAAATCAAGACCTATCCCCTTCCTCACCCAAGAACTGACTAATAAATAGGAGTTCATAATCCTTTATGCAAATTGGATAATGACAAACTCCAAGCCGTATCAATAAAGCAGCTGGTGACGACTGACAGGGCAATCTACCAATAAGGATGCCTCGATGCTCAGTGGAACATAAGGAGATGATGAGCACTTCTAGCACTCCACTCTCTTCCCCGAGAAGCCTGAGAAGTCATAATCACACTCTTGTAATACACTAGTACTTGTGTGGTCCCATGGGCTAATTTGCATACTAATTACCAATTGCAAATGAAGGAGGGGGCGATTGTGTTCCGCTCGCGTCGCTTGACGGATGGAACATTCCAGTGATCCCACTAAGGAGCTTATGCAGGCAGGCTGAGAACGGGGAAGCCAAGGTGAGCACCCCCTTTCTGGATATATAGCCCCTCATTAGTATTACAATAAAGGACATGAAAGACACATAAAACATTATATACTGCCAAAGTGTTGTTTTCATACCAATTAACAGGCCCTGATTTATCACCACAGAGGATTGCGCAGCCCGGTGGAGGAGCGCTATAACACACATGCACACCAAACACTCAAGCATAAATATAATCACCTGGTCGAAATGATCAGTATTTGCGATGATTTGTTTTTTTTTTTGTTTTTTTTTAGTGCGAAGACCTCCACAGGACACGGCCAGGCCCAGATTTACTGACCATATTCCACCCCCCCCCACACACACACACACAGCCGATGATTGGGGTTCTTGAATACCAGCTACCTCAGGATGGCAAATCATCGTGTTATTCTGCACAGTTAGCTCGTCTAACGAGACCACAGCCCCAGTCTCTTTGCTTTAAACTTACTATCTGCCTTCACCATGACCCCCCCCCCCTCCCCAAAGTGTTTTCTCACTACCACACGCCTCCCACCCCACTCTCAGTTTCCAGGTCTTTTGTCCAGACAGCACATCTCAAAGAAAACGTGTTATTAGATCCACGTATATGAGAGATACAGTATCGGTCACAAACCGATAGAAAGAAGAAAGCCTCTTGCTTCTTGTTGTGTATTATCGTGTGGCACTCCTACACATTCGTACCACTCCTATACTCCTACTCCTGCTTAAGCAACAGGAGGCTTTGTAACTGGCAAAGTAATAGAGGGCAGAATGGAATACATTCGATAGAAAACAGATGCAAGGCATGTAATGTACATCTAAACGATTTATAGTGTGGTCCAGCAACATGATGTCAGTATCATATAGAACTAATGGTGTTTTGGGTTGGTTCACTACACATTTTTACATTGTTTAACATCAATGGTTTAATTATGAGATTATGAGAGGTACTTTTTTGTGATTATCATACAATGTGGTGTATGGTGGTACAATGTCACTGGTACAAAACCTTAAAACTATTCATTCATTCATTATTTTCCATTTAATCCTCTACTAGGATTGCAGGGTTGGGATCCCCATGCCCATCCAGGGGAGAACATTTTGGAAGATATACTCACTCACACAGTCACACAAACACAGACTATATAGGGGCAATTTGGAGCATTCAATTTACCCTAAATCCATGTTTTTTGACTGTCGGAAACTGGAGAACCCAGGGGAAATCCATGCAGACACGGTGAGAACATGAAAATTCCACCCAGATTGGGATTCAAACCTGAAAGAGGAGAACGTGCTAACTACTAAGCCACCATGCCGCCCACCTTAAAGCAATATGTAATAAGGACTTATGCATGAGAAGTTGGAATGTTCTTTCCAGGTTTGCACTGATTTCTACTAAGAACAGCAATATCCCCCCCCCCCCATAATTAAAGAATATGATACACAAATTCCCCCTGTTGTGAATCTCCATATGCACAATAATACCTAAGCATATGTATATATTTTTTTTTAACTATCCATCCATCAATTATTTTCCTCTTTATCCTATATTAGGGTCGCGGGGGGGGGGGTTCCCCATGCCCACCCAGGGAAGAATGTTTTGGGCGCTGGGCAGATACACCCAGGACAGGGTGGCAATCTATCGCTGGGCACACACACACTCACACACACACATACACACTCTATATGGGGCAATTTGGAGAACTCAATTGAACTTGATCCATGTTTTTGGACTGTGGGAGGAAACCTTTTTTTAAATATAATGTACATTATAATGTACAATGTACATTTCTGCGTACATTAAGTGTATAATGAATGACAATAAAGTTTATCTAATTCTAATAATGAATAGTTAATAGTATTTAATAATTATATATTCGAAATATAACTTTCATAAACAAAGATAAATATTCAATTCAGTGCACTTCGATTCAAAGTTTGCATGGCCTTCGGTTCAATGGGCTGATATGGAACCACCTGACCGGCAGACACCTGCCTTTTAGCCCTGTCACAAGTTAATCTGTTTTCTCTTCTCTCTTCAGAAGCAAGAGGTCTGGAGGCCAACCCATGCTACCCTCTCACTTTCCTCACAGCAGGCTAATGGCCCCTTTCGCAAAGCTTTCTTTAACCAGAGAATCAATCTTCTCACCACAGTCATTTTCTCTCATTCTCACTGCCATAGTGACTAAGCCGTTCCAAAAGGCCCATTAACCTGAGCTAAATCTCTTAACCACCGTCTACCATGATCAAACACATGTAAGCACATGTCTGTCTGCTCACATATATATGTTCTCACTCTCTTTCTCAAATCAAAAATCAAATCAAGTTTATTAGTCACATGGGTAGTTATACATGGTACAGCCAGCAGTGAAATTCTTTTTTTGGGATTTTTTGGGGAAATTTGGGATTACAAATAGGTAAGCAAAAAACAAAAAAAATTAAAAAAATAAAATTCCATGTTCTCCCTGTGTCCGCGTGGGTTTACTCTGGGTTCTCTGGTTTCCTCCAAAAGTCCAAAAACATGGATCAAGGTCAAATGAATTCTCCAAATTGCCCCATATAGAGGGTGTCTGTGTGAGTGAGTGTGTGCCCAGCAATAGATTGGCACCCTGTCCTGGGTGTATCTGCCCTGCGCCCGAAATGTTCTCCCCTGGATGGGCATGGGGAACCCCCCCGCAACCCTAGTAGAGGATAAAGTGGAAGATAATGGATGGATGGGTGGACATTACCATGTCAGTACATTCAGGTATTTTGCTGAATTAATTTCCACATAGGGCAAAAGGGTGACTTGGTTATTAGAATATCGGTCTCTTAGTGCTGGGGGTCCAGGTTCAGATCCCAATCTCTCTGGAGGGTGAGTTTCCTCCGGGTTCTCAGTTTCCCCTCAGTCCAAATAGATGGATTCAATATAAATTGAATGCTTAAAATTGCCCCATACGTGTGTATGTAAAACAGATTGTCGCCCTATCTTGGGTGTATCTGCCCAGTGCCCGAAATGTTCTCCTTGAGAATTTAATTGACTTGATCCGTGTTTTTGGATTGTGGGCGGAAACTGGAGAACCCGGAGGAAAACCATGTAGACACGGGGGAGAACATGGAAACTCCACCCGAATTGGGATTCAAACCTGGAATCCCTAGTGCTGAGCGGGGAACGTGCTAACCACTAAGCCACCGTACCACCCATGAAGAACATGACTTTTAATAATCTGGAGAACGCCTGTATCACTAAAATATATAATATATCTCCCAATATAATATATCGGGAAATGGGGAAGTTTTGTTTAGATCCCTTAAATGTTCTGTGTGCTTGGCTGGTGACACACACCTCCCGCTCTGTCTGAGTGCCTCATGCATGAGTTTTATATCAGGCCTAATTTTCCCCTCCATTCAGCCTGCCGCCATGCAAGGTTAACACGGATCTTTATCAGCAATCTCCTGCTCATTCTCTCACTCACTGTCATTCACTGACATACTCACATACTATAAATATGCTCGCACACTCTCTCTCTCTCTATCTCTCTTTTTTTCTTTCTTTCTTTTTGGCTCTTTAACCCTTATAGTATGTTACGGGTCAATTTGACCCATCAAGTCTTGAACATGCTTGCAATATAATAATTGCCCTATAATTCTCAATGAATATTCTTTTTCTTGCCCGTTTGCATGATTTTAAATTGCGTCATACCCTTCAATGGGAGAATGTTTCGGGCGCTGGGCAGATACACTCTGGTATCACAGGTGTGATCTATCGCTGGGCACACACTAGTCACACAAACACACTCTATATGGGGCAATTTGGTACAGTTTTTGGACTGTGAGAGGAAACTGGAGAACCTGGAGGAAACCCACACGGACACAGGGAGAACGTGGACACTCCACCCATATCAGGATTCGAATCTGGATCCCCAGCAATAAGAAGAGAACATGCAAACCACTACACCACCATGCTGTTCTTGCCCCGCAGCATCTATCCATCCATTGTCTTCTGCTTAATCCTCTACTAGGGGTGGGGGGGGGTTCCCCAAACGCATCCAGGGAAGAAAGATGGGCCATCGCTGTTCAGACACTCACAAAGACATACTCTATATGGGGCAATTTGAAGCGTTCAATTGACTTTGATCCATGTTTTTAGACTGTGAGAGAAAACCAGAGAACCCAGAGGACACCTATGAACCTGGATCCCCAGCGCTGAGAGGAGAACATGCTAACCACTACACCACCATGTTGTTCTTGACCCAAAGCATCATTAACATATTTTTTTTTACATAATAAGAGGGTTAAAAAAATTCTAATTGTAGATAGTCCACCCTTTGTGTTTACTGTCTTCAACTTAGTGCAAGCCAGGAGGATTGCTCACTATTAATAGCTCACAATACACCACCGGGCCATCGCTGTGCATATTTGCACCGATAATTCAGTATCCGCGACATGTCAAGCTTTGTAACGTGATTACTCCGCTCGGATGAAGGATTGAAAATCTACCATTGCAAGTAATGATCAGTAATGAATATGTGTGTGAAAAAAAGAGAACGAGAGATGTGAGGAAGTGGAAGCGAATAGATACAGGACATGGTACGAAACGAAATCAATTGCAGTGAGGCCAAAAGAGAAACTGAAGAGAGGATCAGAAGTCCGGTGCTATTGTCTGAGTTATTGGAGAAGGTGGAGGGATCTGGGCTTTGGAATGTGTAATGTACAGCTGGGACATTGTTGTAGGGAGGGCAAGCTGATTCCATGGACATGTCTTCTACAGTATACTGTATACAGTATACAGTATGTGTGAAGTAGTGGGGTACAAAGGGGTATTAACACTTCTGGGTTGTTGCCCTTCGTCCAAATGGTACATTTTTATAAATTTATCAGTGTAAGCAGATTAAAATGAGAATGAAACCACGTTTTTACCTTGTGCATGGCTATATAATTACACAAGATAATTCACCAATGATGGCAGAACATCCAGCAGTCTAGTACAGTTCTACTACTGAAGTTGATGCAAAGTAAATAACAAGTAAATTCAGCTCCCCATCTACAAAGGCCAATAAAAAGATCAATGTCTTCGTGAGAGCTTTATTAATTTTTGTTGGTCCATGTGGTTGATAAATGGACTTAAATTACATCCATCCATCCATTATTATTGAGTGGGGGGGTGGTTCCCCATGCCCATCCAGGGGAGAACATTTCGGGCGCTGGGCAGATACACCCAGGACAGGGCGCCAATCTATCACTGGACACACACTCAAACACACACAAACACATTCTATATGGGGCAATTTGGAGAATTCAATTGACCTTGAACCATGTTTTTGGACTGTGGGAAGAAACCGGTGAACCCGGAGGAAACACGGAGAGAACATGGAAACTCCACCCAGATTGGGATTCGAACTGGGAATCCCTAGCGCTGAGAGGCGAATGTGCTAACCACTAAGGTGCTAGCCACCTTACCGCCCGGACTTAAATTGATTTTGCATTACTAAGAGTGTGGTAGCTCAATGGTTAGGGTGTTGGGCTATCAATCAGAAGGTTGGGGGTTCAAATCCAATCCCAGGTCCACTGAAGTTAACATTGTGGTTCCTTGAGCAAGACCCTTAACCCTCATTGCTCCAAGGGGGCAATATCACCCCTGTGCTCTGACCCCCAACCAAGTTGGGATATTTGTAAGTGGCTTTGGATAAAAGCTAAATGACCAAATGTTAATGTACGCCAATATAAAACGATGTTTGTGTAACATTACACAGTCATGTGGATGAGGCAAATACACCGTAACATTATACCACCAATGGTAACACAAGAATAGTTAATGAAAGCGTCAGAAGAACCTGAAGAATCCGATATATATTTTGTATAGTCTCTTAAATGTACACATCAATTGCATCAATTGACGTCATCTTTTTCAATTGTTAAGTTTTACCCAGTTAAGGAAAATCCTAATCTCTTTGGTTCCTCAGTTCTCTCTCGCTCACTGTATTGGTCTATTTTCCAGACATGCTCCAGGGATGGGAGTATCAGTCCCGACCCACTCATTTCCCCTGTCTTCGCCTGTGTCCTTCATAATAAAGCTTGAGGTCTTCCGCAATAGAACAGGGTCTTTACAGCTCATCCTGTTAATTATTTGGCCCGAGTCGAAAGCCTTCCACACCTGGTTGACCAGGAAAGAGAGTGTGGACCAATCATGGGAAAGGGAAAACGGCATCCTTAAGATGCTGGGAAGCTTTATTTTTGTTTATCGTGAGATGGCAGCTACGGTGGGCTTTGGCTTCATCGTGCCGTATTTCTAGCAGGGTGAGCATAAAGAAAAGCTAAAAGCTTGGGGCTAAGAAGAGCAAAAGCTGTTCAGAATGACTGACCCTTCTTCCATATCACACGTTATTCGAGGACAAGGGGCAGATTACATTCCTATTGAACTGGGCCTAATCCTAAATATAACATTTGCGGCAAGGTCACGCCATCTTAGAGAGACGAACTTCCTTTGTTCAAACCCCCTTGTATGGTGTTAGCAGTGGTAGAGGTTGATTTGTGCTGACACAAATGAAACCCACACACACACACACACATGCTAAGAATGCTAAGACCCGGAGCACTTGAGCAGCAAAGCCCACCATCACCTAACAGCCCCACTCAGACCAATAAATCCCTCTTCATAAACACAGCCTGGAAGGAAGAGAGACGGGGGAAACGTTTGTCTGTGGGGAGTAGGTGGTAAAAAATGATGGTGAATTGGAATTAAAGAGAATAACAATGGAATTAAACAGTTACCCCACTACAATGTGGCTGAATATGTGTGATTTGAATCAGGGTCAACCCTTGGATTTAATAAGCAATCACTGCTATAAAATGTCCTGCTGGATGGTCTAGAACAGAGGGCTTTCCCATATGGACTGGTCAAACAGGAAGGTGCTCTATGTGGGTCAATAACAACTCAAACACAACTGGGAATCGTGTCCAAGAAATGAATGGTGACGAAGAGGAAGACGATTCCGAGACCGTGGAAATATTTGGAAACAAATATTTTAATTATATTTATTATTTGGTGGGTGTTATAGTAAAATGCATGCTTTTAAATGCCATTAAACATAACTGCCACTTTGTTTTGGTGACGGCAGGACAGTTATATGATATTTCGACCGCCGTATCTCAGCACTCCAATGGCTCCACATTGGCACATCACAAGAACACAGAACATAAATGAAATTTGCAAGTTATCAAAGCATTTAAAATAGTTTGTAAATTTTTTTAATTAAAAAGGCAAGTGCGCAAAAAATTGTGTTGGATCCATCGATCCATTATCTCCTGCTTTATCCTCTACTAGGGTCACGGGGGTGTTCCCCATGCCCACCTAGGGAGAACGTTTCGGGTGCTGGGTAGATACACCCAAGGCGCATCTACTCTATATGGGGCAATATGGAGAATTCATCCATGTTTTTGGACTGTGGGAGAAAATCGGAGAACCTGGAGAAAACCCACACGGAGATGGGGAGAACATGGAAACTCCACCCAGATTGGGATTCGAACCGGGAATCCCTAGTGCCGAGAGGAGAATGTGCTAACCACTAAGCCACCGTGCCGCCCGGTTCCAACTCCTAAAGCATTCAGGACAAATGCAACCTTAAGACAACTGTGCTAAAGACTGTGTATTAAAAATCCTAACCGTGAATTTATTGTACTTGTTGGACTACCGTACGGTTTTGATATCCGTCACTTCAAACACGCTGACACACTTAAGACATTCAGGACAAAGCACAGGAGAACATCTTAGAACAGGCTAGAGGCTTTGCTGCTGGTAAGGTAATCAGCTCTGTATGGTCCTAAAAAGCTTTATGATATTGGAAAACATCGGTACCTTGGCTGATAGCTACTTATGGATGCATCGGTCTGCTTACTCGCTCTCATGCGCACAACACACATGCAAAATGCACTTGTCCGCACTCCAACGCTGGAACTTCCATCAAGACAACAGTCTTCTGACATCAGCACACGCTGCCAGATGTGAGCACATAAGCATCACAAAAGACAAATATACTTAGACAGAGAGAGACCCTGCTTTGGCAATAGGGAAGTTATCCCTCGTAACAGATGTGCAGTGGTTGAAAAGGCCATGCTGAGTCTAGAGCTCAATAGCACGGCATTTCAGCCTTTGAGTGCGGCTTTAACCCATCGCGTTTCCCAGTTCGGTATTTGCTCGGATGATTTGTGGACTCCAGGGAACAGGGATGTGCCTCTTTGCAGTAAGCCTAAGGCCCCTCCTCCATTCCCAGTCTAAATGTTTTAAGTCCCTTCCCTGCCGTCTTTGAACTGAGATCAGAGGGAAGCGTTTTGGCACACACCGAGCCGGTCAGTCAGGTGCAGGGCCGGTATCCCTTCGAGTGGTCTGTTGTTTTAATAATATAACCCCCTCTTGGTTTTGACTTCTTGTCCCTTCTGCTTCCCTCGCTTCACCTTCGATGTCCCTGCCCTCATTTTCGCAGAACTGTTATCATCCACCGCTGAATTTATTTCACCCTTTGACTCAAAATTACCGGGGCAAACGTCTTAAAGGACAGACGGATTTTGGGTCAGGAATATAAATTGTCCGTAAGAAATGGAAAGTAGCCTGGTTTGATGCATGGTTTGGTTTGGTTTGGTTTTGGCGTTTGCCACTTCAGCACGTATTTGGCTATTTTTGATAAAGTGATTTATTTGCCTACTGTGTTTACACATAGAGGAATTTGTCCTCCACATTTAACCCACCAATGCAGTAAAACATACACATATACACACACTGGTGAAGTGAGCACATGTGCCCAGAGCGGTGGGCAGCTTTGAATACGGCGCCCAGGGAGCAATTGGGGTTGGATGCCTTGCCCAAGGGCACTTCAGCCAGAGTACTTGGTGGGACCGGGAATTGAACTGGAGACCTTCAGGTCACAAGGCTTGTTCCTTAACCACAAGCCCATGACTGTCCCATCAGAAATTTTGCAGTCGAGATTCCCACATTTGGGGAATTCTGAAAGGTCCATTATCTTCCGCGTTATCCTCTACTAGGGTCACGGGGGGGGGTCCCCATGACCATCCAGGGGAGAACATTTCGGGTGCTGGGCAGATACACCCAGGAAAGGGCACCAAACTATCACTGGGCACACACTTACTCACACAGACACAAACAAGCACACTTCATATGGGGCAATTTGGAGAATTCAATTGACCTTGATCCATGTTTTTGGGCTGTGGGAGGAAACCGGAGAACCTGGAGGAAACCCACGCGGACACGGGTAGAATATGGAAACTCCACCCAGACTGGGAGTCAAACTAGCCTTGAGATGCGAACGTGTTAACCACTAAGCCACCTGTCCTTCTTTGGATTTGGTTATGGGAAAATCTGTATACTTTGTAAAGTAGGAAAAAAGTATAAATATTATATATGGGCATAGTAGCTCAGTGGTTAAGGTGTTGGGCTTGCAATCTGGGCATTGTGGGTTCAAATCACTAGTCTATTTAAGTTTCCAATTTGGGTCCTTGAGCCTTGGGTCCCTTAACCCTCATTGCTCCAGAGATGCTGTATCATCCCTGTGTTCAGACCCCAACCTTCATGTTGGGATGCATGTAAGTCGCTTTGGATGGAAATTGTCTGCTAAATAACCAAAACTGGTCTGCAGGACATCTTCTTTAACTAGCTTCTTTTTACACCTGTCAGCTACTGAGATGCTCTGGCCCTTCTCTGGTTATCATGAATAAAAAAATGTGTCGGCTTTTGACTGTGTGAATCAGAGAGCATGGCATTTCAGGGAGAACGGGGGCAGGGAAACAGCCGGTTTCAGCGGCCGGCGCCGCAATTTGGTGCAAATTTGGCTGGGAAAAACACAGGGTGTTTATTGTGCGCTATCATACAATACCTGTCAAAACTGCCGCCAATTATTGCCATTAGGCTTCCATCATGTCAGTGGCTGTCGCTCCCTCGCAGCACGCCCCCTTCTCCCAGCCCTATAATCTACGCCCACTTTTGCTCCATCAGGGCCAGGCTGAAACATGAGGATTGTTAAAGCTCGACACCTCTCCTGCTCCTTTTCCCTTCTCTCTTTCCAAACATTAAGTGAGAGCAGAGGGATCTATTCTTATCATTCTTCAAACCTATCTACTCCTTAGTCCATCAGTGGCCCTGACAAGCGTTGGGGTCTTGACTGATGTTTACATTGTGTGTTGAATTGAAAAGGAAATGGCTTTTTAAGTCTTTAAGGTGGTTGCATCCCATTGGCTGGGTGTAGATTCTATGCTATACCCATCGATAACAGCGTAGATGCTAGATATAAAGTTGACAGTCAAGTTGTTTCATTCATTTTATATTCACCTTTTACCCATTTATTCAAAGAAACAACCAGCTGTGTCATACATGTAACTTTCACATCTTCCAAACTACCTATTGGAGGATTCCACTAGAGGGCATGCCAGAGAATTGAGACAGTAGACCTATAAAGTTTACATCCATCCATTATCTTCCGCTTTATCCTCTACTAGGGTCGCTGGGGGGTTCCCCATAACCATCCAGGGGAGAATGTTTTGGGCGCTGGGCAGATCCACCAAGGACAGGGCGCCAATCTGTTACTGGGTGCACACTCACTCACACAGACACACTCCATATGTGGCAATTTGGAGAATTGTAGTGCATAATTAAAAGCAAATATATCTCTGGTGGTTGGCTTAATCCCTGTTATATTGTTTTTTATGGGGAACTCATCCTCCTTGAGCGGCCAAGCAGCATCAACAGTGTAGGACAGCAATGTACAGATTGTGTGATGATCAGGTGACCATATTTAACAATTTGAAAAACTATAACTATTGGAAAACTATATTGGTCCATTGTGGGCATCTTGCAGGACTGCCAGTCCAATAGAAATCCAGGTTCCATCTAGTAATTGTCGAAACATAGCTGTGCATCAGGGAATTGTCTTTAATTATGGACAATGTATGATACCATATACGGTAACAATAATAATAATTATTATATTATCAATGTTATTACTAATAATAAAGAATATTGGGCGGCACGGTGGTTTGCCTCTCGGCACTGGGGATCCAGGTTCGAATCCCAATCTGGGTGAAAATGTTCTCCTATGGATGGGCATGGGCAAAAGTGCCATAAGGTTTTAAAAAAGAGTAAATCTCCACTTTATGATGTCAGCGTCTCTTCTCTTCCTCAGTGCCCCTAAACACTAAACAGCAGGTTTTTTTCAGCCCGGCCCCAAATCACTTGCATCACTACTCCAAATACAAGTCCAAGAATACACTCCTGATTTATTTCATTAGATTTTTTGGATTTTATAAAATTATAAATGGCAATCCACTATTTTATACTGATTGGTCACAATGCTTGACATTTTTTTTCCCCTCGCTGTATATGAGACCTTTGTAAATTGAGGGGCTACATTTCCAGGTAGGAATCGAGATTTAAGTAATGTGTAAATCTGGAGCCGAGCAACCTGGATCATGTCGTGAATCTCCTGTGGCCTTTGGATATACAACTACTGATCTGGAAAAAGGAAAATCATTAGACCCAGCACAGGCACTGGAGTGGAATTAAGAGACTTTACAATGGTAGCAGACTGTGGCCGCTACCTGGTGACCACTTAATATCTTGAGATCTAGCAGCAGAAGTTGCTCTGAAAGTTGTCTTCTATCAAACACCCTTGTTCTATTTATATCTCCTCTTAACCCCTTTTATTTACTGTCTTTCTAAATTTCTGTATCCTTTTTATTATAATTCTATGATGTGTGTCCAAAAGTGCAACAGTGGACTTAATGTGAAGTAATCGGACCTGGTAGCTGCCGAAACCCTCCCTCTGAGTGCTAAGCAAAACTGTCAGCAAACCGCCGGGTTTAATCTGCCTTTAACATGCATGCGCCACACAGACACACACACACACACACACACACACACACACACACACACACACACTTTACCAACAGACAATATTGGCTGCTAGGTCTTATATTGTATTTTTTATTTCTTTATTGCTACTATATATATATTCATATTTACATTTTTATTAATTCTTTATTTTTTTAATGCTGCTATATTTAATTTTTAATTTAATTTTATTATTATTTCTTTTTTTAATGTAATATTTACATTTTTTAATTTTTAAATTCTACCACTTAGGGTAAACTAGATCTGTGAAACGCAACTTGTGTGAGTATATGGAAATCAGAAGACTCTAAAGTAAGTGAGTTAACAAAACAAAACAAAAAAGACAGTCAGTCTTTCTTTCCATTTGAACATCATTTTCAAATCTTCCGAGTCTAAGTGAAAAGCATCTGGTCTGATTTTACACTTCACAGCATCCAACAGAAATGTAAGAATTATTGAACAAATGCTTTGACGTGTTAGAAAAATGCGTTCATGGGAATAAGTTGAGAAAATAAAAGAGTACGTGCCGCTTCAGCAACATGTTTGTAACTGGTAAATGATGTTAAAACCACTTTAATAAAAAGCTATTTGTGTTTCTTTAATGAAAAAACAGGTTGCAAAAAGCTTTCCTCCGCCTTTACTCCTACCCATTTTATTGCCTGTCTGCCTCTCTCTCTCTCTCTCTCTCTCTCTCTCTCTCTCTCTCTCTCTCTCTCTCGCTCACACTGTGTCTGTCTCTTTCTCTCATTCTCTTTATTCCCTCCTTTAACAGATTGAAATGAAACACAGCAGTCAGTGTTTTCTGTATTGGGGTACAGAGGAGTACAATAGGCTGGCTTGAGCGGAGCTCTTTTCAGGGCAGTTTGTGGGTCCTGAGTCTGTTCTCCTGCTCCTCCTACTCATGTTCTGTGTGTGTGTGTGTGTGTGTGTGTGTGTGTGTGTGCGTGTGTTTTCAGGGTTACTCAGAAGAGCATGTTAAAGTGGTACCTTTAGACTGGTCATCACTGCATCTGCTGTGCAAACTTTTTTTAAATAAAAAAAATATATTATATTATATATAAAATTATATTTACATTTGGTAATTTAGCAGACTTTTATCCAAATCGATTTACAAATAGCCCAAATTGGTTGGGAATCAGAGCACAGAGTTGACACGTCAACCCTGGAGCAATGAGGGTTAAGGGTCTTGCTCAAGGACCCACATTGGGAACTTCAGTGGACCTGGGATTTGAACCCTCAACCTTCTGATTGATAGCAACACCCTAACCACTGAGCTACCACACTCTAGTTCTTATATGTTTGACATCAGCGGTTAAGATGTCTCGTGAGATGTCCACAGTAAATTGTGGAGGTTGGTGTAAGACCTTAACCTAACAAACTCTTTCTGTTACTCTCTCGCTCTCTCTCTCTTTCTCTCTTCACTGTTTCTTCCAATGTAGCTTGGAACAAGTGAAAGGAAGCAGTAGTTCTTGCAACCCCCCTCCACCCCCTGCTAGGATGAAAGCTGCTTCAACTTTAAAGTGGATTAGAGGAGCAAAACACTGAAACAATGGGAGGTGAAAAAAATCAAATTAGGCTCTTCAACATCAAAAAGACACCCCAAATAGCTAAGCTTCCTCCCGCCTAATCTGTTTACTTTCAGTCAATGATACGTTCACCATCTATCCCAGCATGCTTTTGCACTGCACTACAGATTCAGAAATAATTAAACAAAATGCGTTTTAAAGTGGGAACCAAGCGACATACTAATAAAGCAGGAAACTACCAAATAATCAAACTTACGTTCCAAAAGTTATGTAAATATGTTCAGAGATAAAGGTTGGGTACTTCTTTTATTATATAACCACCCCTCTCGGTATCTCTGGCCATCCCGCGCGGGTGTTCTCCCTCCTGCACTAAAGAACACCGCAGCAGTGTTCCATGTTGCATTGTTCACGCTCAACCTCCAATTTGCTCTGCGCATTCTGCAACCACGTCCGAGACGTCACGCTGGCTTAAGAGACAAATCGCACTCACCCAACAAGGCGAGGGAGAAAAAATGGAGAGAGGGGGCAAAAAGGCTAACCCTTCACAGCAATGCAATTATTGCTGCATTTGATGCTGGCGGCCACCTCTGTCGCCCCTTTGTACTCGGGCCTTCGGCTGTCCTCGGCTGCTCTGTACTCTTGCTACGCACCTAATGAGCATAGCAGCACTGATTTTTACGGTACAAGAAATTAACACGGCTATACTTGGCAACAATGCGGTGAAAAGAGCCCTCAAGAAGAGCAGGGGATGCGACTGCTTAAGTAAGGCAGCCTGCCACTGGCAGAGAAACGCAGGAAGTATATTACAACTAGGACAAAAGGGAGAAGAGCAAAAGTCTGGAATGATTGAGTTATAGGAAGAATGCAGGTAGTCTGACTTATGTGCACGAATCGATGATGTAGACTGTGTAGATAGGCATATACATCACACGCACACACACACACACACATATATATACACACACACAGGTGGAAAAACAGCAAAGATGACTGATAACATCTATTTCAGCTTACTGCACATTGTAATTCCATCTTGTTTGATCTCCTGCATCTTATTTTAACCGTATGCTTCTTTGACTAATTATTATTTCTTTAAATAATTATTGTTATTAGACTTTATAGTGTTGTACATTCATGTAACTGTGACTGTAAATTTTATCTTGTATATACTGATTTTTATTTCTATTTTGATTATTAATATATTTAGCTTTAAATACTTCTTCTAATAGATATAAATTTTATCTTTCCTTTTGAACTTTTCCAATCACTATCACTTTGCTGGTGAGAATGTGAATTTCCACATTGTTGGACCAATGAAGGTTTTTATCTTATCTTATTATTATTATTGCTTTTTTTTACTGCTTATACGCTAATATATAATAGATCGCTAAAATTCTTTATCTATCCTGAAGAAGTTTAGCAGCCAGTAGCAAAAAAAAATACAGTAATAGTACAATAATGCAAATATTGGGCGATAACAACAACAACAACAATAATAATAATAATAATAGTAGTAGTATAGTATATATATATATATATATATATATATATATATATATATATATATATATATATATATATATATATATATATATAGTTATTATATTACAGATAATACAGATAAATTTTACAAATAAGGAAAGGAATAAAGACAACTTAGGCTATCACAGTTGGAGGGCAGTGATGAAAATATGTGTAATACTGTAATGTAACATATACATATATATATATATATATATATATATATATATATATATATATATATATATATATATATATATATATATATATGCACACATTTACATTTACATTTAATAATTTAGTCGCTTATCCAAAGTGACTTGCAATTGATAATACCACAACTCAGAAGTTAAGGTATGTATAGGTATATAAATAGGTATATAAAGTTAGGGTACATATAGGTTAAGGTATTTGTAGGTATATAGAATATATATAGATAGAGATATATATAGATATATAGTGACAACATTGTCAGTATTAAAGTGTTCAGTAAGTGGAGGTGATCTAAAATAATCCTAGTGCAAAAGAAAACAGTTTTTGTTTTAATGCATATGCTCTCCAACATATAATTATATATGTATTTCAGGTGAAATGTATTGTTTGATTGCCTTTTTGCAGTTGGATGAGGTGATGGAGCTGCTGAGCTGAACGTGGAGCTCGGTGCAGAGCGCAGTCCGAGCAGCAGCAGCAGAGGCACAGAGCAACTGGAGGGTGAAAAATAGGGCAGATGAGCTAAAGGAGAAGGAGGGGCTGCTTTTACAAAAGCGTTGAAAAAAAAGGAGACAGAAAAAAAAGTTAGACACAAAGAAACAACGAAGGGCAAAATGCGGGGACACGCAGAATGAGGAGAGGACTAACCCCCACAACCCACACACCCGAAAACCCAGAGAAAGGGCTTTCAAAAGACCATCTGTGATTTGAAATGGATGAGTGTTTTAAGCGCAGCCTTCTCCCTTTCTTTTGCAACGAAGACCAATCTGTAGCTTTATAAACGAGCATAAACAAATACAAAAACAAATACAAACCCCATTTTTAATCTGCATTATAGATAGATAGATAGATAGATAGATAGATAGATAGATAGATAGATAGATAGATAGATAGATAGATAGATAGATAGATAGATAGATAGATAGATAGATAGATACTTTATAGATACTTTAAAGATACTTGATATATATATATATATATATATATATATATATATATATATATATATATATATATATATATATATATATATATATATAGATAGATAGATAGATAGATAGATAGATAGATAGATAGATAGATAGATAGATAGGTAGATAGATAGATAGATAGATAGATAGATAGATAGATAGATAGATAGATAGATAGATCCTTGATATATATATAGATACTTGATTATAGATATATATAGATATGTCATAGATAGACACTAGATAGATAGATATATACTTTATTGATTAGATTAAGATACTTTTGATCCCAAAGAAAAATTAAGGGCAACCAGCAGCTGTATTATATTGCACAAATTAAACAACAACTTCAGAATACAAATCTAAGTATTATATACTATATATATATATATATATATATATATATATATATATATATATATATATATATATATATATATATATATATATATATATATATATATATATTAGTGTTATATAATACATAAGTACTATTATTATTATATAAAGATACAAGATCTAAGATTAAAATAAAGATCAAATAAAAAATTGGAGTGAAAATGTATAGAATATGGAAAAAAACAAAAGGTTATAAGTTTAATGACTTGCAAAATCCCGCGTTCCAAGTCTCTATCCTGTTATTTAGATTTGATTATTTACTTTAGTTGTAGAAGCCACGTTTTAACCTAGTGCAGTGATCAGCTCGATCAGAAGCGCATACTCAGCAAATTTGGCTTCAAACCGGACACAAAACTAAATTGTGATCGCCCACACACACACACACACACACACACACACACACACACACACACACACACACCTACACACACACGGACACACACGCACACACACACACTCGAATCGGCTTCATTTCCACGCGAGCCATGTCAATTAATTACACTGCTTTTCTTTCTTCATTAACACTGATTAGTATACGATAATTGTGCGTTTTTACCTCCTGCTTAATATCTGATCTTGGGATGCACTAATTTGGGGCTGAATAGAGCTTGAGCTTAATATTTGTATTTATATATTCATATATATATATATATCATATTTTATAACAACAGTGATACTACTACTATTAATACTAACATATTCATATTAGCATTGTTACAAACATTATTATACATTATACTATAATTATTATTATTATTATTATTATTATTATTATTATTATTATTATTATTATTATTATTTATTGCTATTATTGTTATTATTGTTATTATTGTTATCATTATTGCTATTATTATTATTATTATTATTATTATTATTATTATTATTTATTGCTATTATTGTTATGATTATTATTATTAATAATAATCATATTAATTAATTTATGTATTTATTTATTTTGCAATAGCACATCTGATTTTGAAACCCTGCTTTCATCTCCACTTTTTAATGAAACAATGAACTTTGCGAGCGACATCATTAATTAACTAACAAAGGCGGAAATGTTTTAAAACGAAAGCATAAATGACTTTTGTGACCGAAAGGGAAAATCGATGGGAATCATCAGCTGCAGCTTGCGGCTCGGCCGGACAGTTTAATTAAATGAACTCAGAGCACGGTTTTGATTTGTGTTCAGCAAAACTACAACTTTATGGTTTCATTCAGGCCGGTACCGTCCAAGGTTAACGAGTGGAAGTGGGGCGGACACGCACGCCGTGGGCTTTTACGAGGGGAATCTTCAGCTGAGTAACTAATAATGGTGCTGCAGGAATCGTGCCATCGAGGCAGCGTGAGGACTAAATGATCGTGCAGGCATCAAGGAATAATCATTATCATCATCATCATCATCAATAAAATTAATAATAGTTATAATAATATTCATATGAACCTTGTTATTCTTCTTCTTATTATTACTATTGTTACTATCATTATCATCGTCATCAATAAAAGTAATAATAGTTATAATAATACTCATATGAATCTTGTTATTATTATTCATATTATTACAATTGTTACTATCATCATCATCATCATCATCATCATCATCATCATCAATGATAGTAATAATAGCTATAATAATATTCATATGATTACTATTATTATTATTATTATTATTATTATTATTATTATTATTATTACTGTTGTTACCATCATTATCACCATCATCATCTTCATCATCATCATCATCATCATCATCATCATCAATAAAAGTAATAATAATATTCATATGATTCTTGTTATTATTATTCTTCTTATTACTATTTTTACTATCATCAACATCATCATCAATTATAGTAATAAGAGTTATAATAATATTCATATGATTCTTGTCATTATTATTCTTCTTATTACTATTTTTACTATCATTATCATCATCATCAACATTAATAGTAATAGTTATAATAATATTCATATGATTATTATTATTATTATTATTATCACTATTTTTACTATCATTATTATTATCATCATCATCATCATCATCCTCATCATCATCAATAATAATAATAAGAATAATAAGAATAATAAGAATATTCTTATATATTATTCTTATTATCATTCTCATTATTATTATTATTATTATTATTATTATTATTATTATTATTATTTTAATCATTATTATTATCATTATTATGTGCATTGACTCGATTTGACTTTTACTTCTAATTACGTATGTATGTAAAAACCAATCAATATATAGACCCTTAATTTAGGGACATACCAATAAATACATTTAAATAAATAAATAAGGCCTATACTCCACAGAGAGGAAGATGGACAGATGGACAGACAGACAGACAGACAGACAGACAGACAGACAGATAGACAGATAGAGGTGCATATCAATTGACAGTTACCCATATCTCTTATAAGAAGTTCATATCTTTTTTAGTTTCAGTAAAGGCTGCTGAACTCAATGTTCATGTTATTATCCTCTTGCCAAAATCGTAGCTAGAAGAACTTTTATTTTTTTTTAAACTGCATCTTAATGACTGAAAGACTGACATTAGATACACATTAAATCATGCACTTCTTCATTTTCTGCTTCTGCATAAGTTGCCTGATGAAGTGAACTTTAGGGGAGAACCTACGGTGCCTTATAGAGCAAGAGAATTTGCCCAGCACTAAATTACTCCGGCTGAACAATGTGCTGAATGGATGAGAAAGAATGACATCCTGGGACCAGGGATGGAGAGAATGAGAGGGGAGATGGCAATAGGGGTGCCACCGCTAGTCTCTTGACCTCCCAAGATCTTTATCTGGGTCTGTGTTAACCTGAAATGACAGGACCCCCCACCATCAGCCCTGCTTCTGCTTCTCACTCTGCTTTGCTTGGCTGGTGGAAAATTAACACCCCGACTCAGACAGAGTCACTCATAAACCAAACATCCAAACACCCCATGCTGATCTGGAGTGGGGAGTTGTAAAGTCGGGGGAACGTGGAATAAAAGGAGACGCTGACAGATACAAACTTTATGCACATCCCACCCTGAAGAACTGCTGTTCCGAATAGTAAAGTTCATTAGAACCAGCTGGCAACAAGGTGAATGGAGTGAGTAAAAGAGGTAAACAAAATAGCTTCTAATGGAAGTTGAGCGAGGAGAGCTTTTTAAAAGCATCACCGACGGTAGCCATTACCAGATTAAAGGACCTTGTGGCCTGATCACTAAAGCATGTCGGCAAACTACCCCTAACTACTATTAAACTGCTCGGAAATGCGGGCTGCTCCGCTCTGCTCGATGGCGGACTATAGGAGAGTTTGCCACTGAGGAGAAAGAATGCTTAAAATGGATGGGGTAAGTGGGGAGACTGAAAAGGATTGGGTCCATGCTGCATGACTGCTTTCTCCTTTTCGACCCCCTAGACACACACACACAGGCAACCCCCCCCCAACACACACACACACACACACACACACACACATACACTGACACACTGAGCACAACTGTGGCAGGGGTTAGCTTGTTGGCTAAGCTCTCTGATTTCACGGCAGGCTGGGTGGTGCCATTGAGCAGCCATCATGCTCCTTTTCAGCCCTTTAGTCTAGAGCCACCCCCTCTGTTTTCCTGGCTGCTCACCCACCAGTTCCACTCCCGAATGGCCACACCATCACAAGCACACCCCTACCCAAAGCAAACGGCACTATGTTAAGGAGCCGTTGCAGCTTGTGGGATCGAGCAGCATGCATTTCACTATGAATGGCATGGCCCATTTTAGCCCATCAATACACATGAAGTTCCACCATTCAGATCCAGTGTGAAGCAAGCAGGATGTGTGTGCACTGGCTGACAAAGTATCCCAGAGGCCAATGAAGTAAGCACTTTGTAAAACAGCTCTCTCTCTCTCTCTCTCTCTCTCTCTCTCTCTCTCTCTCTCTCTCTCTCTCTCTCGCTTGGCCACTCTCTCCTCCTATGAAAGCTCAGTTGAGCAAATCAGTTTTTTTTTTGTTTGCACGCAAAAGTCTTCACTTCCTTTTAAAAGTGCACCGGCCCGGCTTCCCCCTCCTTTTCTTCTTTTCTTCTCGAACAAACTCTGCTCTTTTCGCCAGCTTTTCCAGCATCCCTAATTAACATGCAGCGCGGTGACTTTTCCCCTCTTGTGTTTCCTTCTCTCTCTAAAGAGTACTTAATAAAATGTGAGTCCGCAGGCTGCCACAAAAGGCGCGGCGCGGTGCGGCCTTCATTTCCATTAGAGGCCTCCCGGCTCTCACACTCTTCCCCAGGGCCTGCAGTTCATTCTCGCCAATCTCCCCCAATACACGGTCGCACATGTAGGTAGTGGAAGAAATCAAGTCAAAGAACCACAAGGAAGGGCAGAATTAGGGGCAAACATGATTCCCACGTACAACCTGCTAAGTAAACTTGGAAAGAAATGAATTACAGGTATTTTTATGATCCGGTTCTGGCCATGTTATCGCAGGAGTTATCTATTGTAATCTTGAGATCTGCAAAGTAGTGTTTACACTCTCCATCCCATCACTGCCCGATTATAAATTCAATTTGGGGGGAAAAAATGGCAAATATGTGTTTCATTATACATGACTAATGGATTTTGTGTTAATGAAACACTTTGCAGAGATCAGGAATAAATCAGGGCGGGGGGAAATTGAAACGAAATATTAAAAGTTATACAAGTGCTTGCACTTGAAAATCTCCTGCAATACAAGCGAGTTATTAAGCAGTGAAAATCAAATCCCACGCTCATGACGGTCGTTGTTTACTTTCATGGAGTCTGTAAAACACTTAAATGTTCTCTTGTGGGAGTATTGGATACAGACACTCATTATATTTATTGTACAGTAATTAAGAAATGGAACGTACCATTTTAGTTTACCATTCTAGAGCAGGAAACAAGATCCACAATTTTTTATTTTATTTATTTATTTATTTTTCCATTCAGTCTAAATCTGTGTACCTATTCCACAAGTGATTGTGACCTCATATCAGACAAATCAATTTTAAAACGGACACAAAATAAATCTCCGCCCAACTTTAACTTGCTGTCTCCTGGATACCAGATGCCTCTCTCTGTGCTCCACTATTAAATTATTCAAGACTCGTCAGCCACTTTGTATGATTAAGCTTTGATTTCCACAAATTACCAGTTAACAAAAGGCCATCTTGCTACATTAGACACATTCGCAAAGCTCAAAACAAAGCTAACAAGATAACCGTGTTGTGTAGTAGGTCCCAATTACGTACTGTAGAAAAAGCATACCGGTAAATGTAATAAAGTATATTTAATTCCTGCGGAAGTTGTTATGGGTACCCACTTTGAACCCCACATCCACGATGTTCTCATTATAGCCGACTACTGTGTCTGGGACTGAGACGTAATGAATTAGCGCTGGTTAGAAAATGATGCTTTAGCTGGTTCAGACTGGTGGTTCCGTTTATTGGCGTACTCTATTGGAGCATGGCAGCTCTTGGACTTGGAAGGCTATCCCATTTCCTCATATAATCTCCAGATGGATACCACAGTGTTAAACACTGTAAATTACACTGTGGTCACATCACAGTCGAATAATGGCTCATTGCTGTGATTTACAGAGTCATGCGTTTGGAAGCTCGGCTCATGGTGACTAGGCTAGTTTGGATTCTCACAAACAGGTCGTCTCAAGCGTTTGGATTGGAGAATGAAAACTTTGAAGATTACTTAGCATGATCTCATGAACACACGACGTTCTGGGACATAAAAGTCAGCCCAAGATCCACAAAGTTGCCTCATTTCAGGTTCTCTCTCTTAGTAAGCAAATACTATCTACAGGTAGTAATTTAGCACTCTGGATAATTACAGCTAATGATCATTTGCACCTCCTACATGAGTGCACATGCCTAATTGCTGTTGATTTATTCGCCAGAAAGATGGTAGCTCTCGTGCGCGTGGTGAGTGGCGCTGTAGCTCATAACCCATTAGCCTGTGTGGCCGAGGCGAGGTTTTATAGCACTCTCCCCGGGTGATTTGTCCAACACGGCTCTCCCGTAGAGCCAACAATAGTCCAGGATTAACGGGCCCTGTCAGGTTCCCCCCCCACCTTGCCACACATCTTTCTGATAAAAGTGCCTCCAATTAGCACTGAGGGGTTTGGCTAGCGCTAACAGCTATCTGTTGTCTACCACGCCACAGGGTCGGACCGGAAAAGAGAGCAGCCATTTTTCTTGCCCCCAGTTCAACAACATACAATAATGGGCTGCGTACGGTGTGGGAGATAGCAGCTTTTTCCCAGTAGGAGGCTTTCAGCTGAGGCAATAGATCTCATTCACAGGCTGTGTTACTCTTATCTTGGCTCTGCCTCTAATGAGACATAATAAGGGAACCGTTTTGTAGCAACACACACTGCTTTTTTTTATTTGCCGAAGCGTATCTTCTCTTCCCCACCCTCCGGTTCTGTTTTACCTGCTCCCACTTGGCAGATGAATCATATCTTGTGTCGTACATACGCTAAAAAAACCGTGTGTAATTACAGGCAGCCTTAAATAAAACAAGCCTTAAAGCTGTCACTTGACTCGCTCGGAGATGAGCCAGGCAGCCCAGGAAGCAGTCACTGTCATTATTACAATGAATTTATCAGAGGATTGAATGAGTGAGCGAGCGAGCGAGCGAGAGAGTGAAAGCCTGAGAGAGGGAATTGTTATGAATCTATTTGGCTTATGAGGGCTGGTGGCTGCAGTACATCCATTTATGCCACGGATATCAAAAGGGATTACGCTTAACATTTTTCCAACGATAATACAACGGTTAAATGTGTTTGGAAGTGATCCGGGTTTAAAAATCTCTAATCGCGCAGTGTTTTTCAAAGACACTAACATTTTGACATTACGTTTTCCTGAATATGTGTTCGTATACTGTAAATAATTCTCAGCTGCGAATATAAATCCTGCATATTTCGTATAGAATTGGATTGGATTACCGCAAAAATGTTTTGGAGGGCTGGTTCAAAGGGGTTTCCGGTCTATACTCTCTGGGTAGGATGGCCCTATTTTCCTATACTGCAGTTTGTCCGCTCGATTTTGCCTCCCTTTAGGCTGCTGATGTTTCTAATTCATCACGGAGCTGCCTGATTGATCTTCTCCTCATTGGGCAGAGGGACTGCTGCTGATTCTGCAGTCCAGTGCGGCCTGCGAAAGTGGAGGGGACATTTTTGATACGTATTAATCACCTAACGGACAGAACACTCATTGCCGAAGACAGGTCAGTGCAGACTGAGGAAAAAGATAGAGCGTGAGTAAGCGAGAGAAAGGAGGAAGACGGAAAGTCTCCGAAGGGCCGCATGTCGAAAACTCTGGCTGCTGAATCCCAATGTGGCTGTCGTACACTGTGTACACTCGTACATTTACACAATCCATGAGTAACCATATCGTTTCTTTTGTAACGAATGACCTTCAATGTCAGTAATTCTCCTGAACGAGTGGGTTTTTTTCCTACCTCTGGTTAAATTGTCTGCCTCTTGCAAAATGAGTGAGTGAAAATAAATTAATTTGGTCATATAACATGCCACTAACAATACAAAAGTCAAGGGCTGGATTTTTATTCAACTGGAGCATTACATCTAATAATTAAAGGCTTTTTTTATATGGCTGATGGTCTGTTCAGTTCTTTGTATCTGTAGACCATTAGTACAGTCACCTGGACATGATTAAAACTTGCTGTTTTGCCAGCAATGCACTCCTCTATTACACAAATCTCCTGTAAACCATGACATTGGATTGTGTAGTTACAGTCCACTGCAAAAGTTTGGATACTGCTACTGCTACTAGATTTTTATTTAATACATCAATATATAAGCACATGGTTTCGAACATTTTGACTAGGTTCTTGAAATAATTTTTAAATTATTATTATTATTATTATTATTATTATTATTACATTAAAAACTATTACATTTGTTTTTTTAGTTATAGCTTTTATCCAAAGTCACTTACAAATATTAATATTTGCTCTTGGACCCACATTGGTGATTTTAGTGAACCTGAGATTTGAAGCCACAACCTTCAGATCAATAGCCTAACGCATTAACTACTAAGCTACCAAACCCTTTATTTTTTACCATTACATTTATACAGGCATAATTCCTATTTTACATTTTGCTCTATTGTGCTAAATGTTGTAATTAAATAGTGCATAGGGTTGTGAGAGCACGTGGAAGATCTAGAAAGCATGGGCAATTGACCAGAGATGGCCAAAGATCTGAATCACACTGTGTGAAATATATCACGTTAAATTAAATCTCACAACAAATAAAAATCGCAAATTACTCAATTATGGCATTGCATTCGAATTCGGCATAAGAGCAGAATTTGTTCGGACTTTGTCGCTCAAAAGTCAATTTATGAAATGGAAAGCAAGAACAGTTTGGCACATTTCAAAGCATACTAGTAAAATCCACAGACAAATTATTAATTAATTAACCTGTAAAATTATAACGGGCCAAAAATCCCGAAAGGACAACAGCACTCAATTTCGAAAAGGTAGAAAAACTCAAATGGCAGTGAGATGAAAAAGACTTTTTTTTTATTAATTCAACTGTTGGGCCGGAAGAACAAATAAGAACAACAGGACATTTAAAAACTGTCTCTTGTATTTTGCACACTATCCCTTAGGTCTCCTTCTGTACTGGACACTATTTTTATTTTTATTTTTGATATTTTGACATTTTATAACTGTAAATGTAAATATATATATTTAATTCATTCCCTCTATTAAAATACTGTTTATTTTATTGTACTGTTACTGCTACTGGCTTTTAAATTTCCTTTGGGAAATATAAAGTATTCTATCTATCAATATCTTTTCAGAGTCTGCACAAATCTTAGGGAACAAGGCTGCTTTAAAAAGACAAGCTATTAATTAGCGGACTACAAACAGAGCACACGGAGAAGCTTATTTTTGATGGCGTGACCAAAGACTGGGACAGGGGTGTACTGAAGTGCGAGAGGAGAAATAAGAGAGAGAGAGAGAGAGAGAGACACCGTGTGTGGTCTGAGGGTTGTAGGATCCTGGGGTGTTCCGCTGCACTGCAGTCAGCACAGGGAAAGTGAGAGGAGGGAGACAAGGTGGCGAATAAGAAGGCAAGGTGACAAGACATCAGGGAGAGTGCAATGAATTATTTATAAGACCACTGATGGACACTCTGAATGAGAAAGAGAGAGAAAAGGAGGAAGGGAAGAGAGACAGGTGGAGGGGCACTGACATCGGGTGGGGGTGGACAGTAGAAAGGGGAGAACGCACAGACAATACGGGCAAGGCAACATCCCGCAACAGGCCGTGTCAGACAGGCTGCCCCAGACGGAATAAAATCCAACGTCGTGAGGGGAAGGCAACATGTCGCCTTTTCACGCCGCTTTCAAAAAGCCGGCGAAGGGCGACTCAAAATGATACAGAATGGAAAAGGCCGGCAGCCCATTTTCTGCCCGGAAGCGAGCCGGTATGCTTAACCTCACTGCACCGGGGGTCAAAGTGAGCGATGTAGTGCACAGTGCTCTGATCTCCAGTGACAGATCTGAAGGTGTAGGGGCTATTGCAAGGCCAGTGGGGCAAATGTAGACGGTGTCGGGGCTACTTAACGTAGGAGTGATGAATATTTAACCCTTGTAGAGCAACGCCGGTTAATTTGTCAGGGACGATGTTTAAATGCCACCATTAGCATGAGCTTTGCTTATTGACATGGAGGCCCGGATGATGGATGCGCCGAGCAGGAAGGCCTAAAGCAGACAGCCTTGCTCATCACGTCACATTATCGACGGAATATTATTAACACGAGGCAGCCCACTTCCCTTCTGCAGCACCCCCTGAGGTTGGACACGCCCTGACATAAGGGTGGTGTTTGTGTGCACTATACCATACTGACTACAACGTATTGACCACACATACTAATTTACACTTCATGGCTGGCCATGAATTAACATTAAGGACTTGGAAAGAGCATTAATAACATTCCTTTGTTGGTTAAACTATAAAACAGAACTAATGGAAGAGTCATATTCAACTTATTATTTATGTAAATAAAGATTTCTAAAGCCAACATAATTTGCACTTATCGGTTAATTCAATAATCTGCATTGATTACATGAAACAAAATAATATAACTCATTAAAAATGTATTATTTTCACATTTCACATCATTTTCACACATTTTTTATAGGGTGGCACGACAGCGTAGTGTAGTACATCCGCCACTCAAGCTCTGGGGATTCAGGTTCGAATCCCAATCTGAGTGATGTTTACATGTTCTCCCCGTGTCTGTATGGGTTTTCTCTGGGTTCTCCACAGTCCAAAAATATGGATTCAAGGGTGAAATGGCTGCTCTAAATTGTTTTAATGCAAAATACCTCTATATTTTGTCTGTTTGTGTGAGAGAGTGTGTGCCCATTGATGGATTGGTGGTGTACCAATTACCAGTGGTGTATCTGACCAGCATTTGATACATTCTCACCTGAATGGGAATGGGCATGGGGAACGGGAACGGAAATGGGAACGGAACCCCGTCCCCCCAAGCATGGGATTAAATGGAATCTAATGATGAACTAATTTCTGTAAATCATACTGGAAACCAAATTGCATAGTCCTTGACGTCACACACTGTGATATTTCAACCATGTCGTTGGTGAGTCTTGGCTCGACCACCTTAAGCAAGCCCAGATCATAATACACAAAAGTTCCAAAGTTCCTTCAGTTTGTTCTAATTGACTACAGTTAGGATTAACAATGAATTAAAAATCCATCCATCCATTTTCTTCTGCTTTATCCTCTACTAGGGTTGTAGGGGGGAGTTCCCCATGCTCATCCAGAACATTTCGGGCACTGGGCAGATACACCCAGGATAGGGCGCCAATCTATCGTTGGGCACACAATCACTCACACAGACACACAAACTCTATTTGGGGCAATTTGGAGAATTTGACTGACCTTGAATCATGTTTTTTGGACTGTGGGAGAAAACCTGAGAACCCGGACGAAACCCTCACCGACACGGGGAGAACATGGAAACTCCACCAAGATTGGGATTCAAACTGGAAATCCCTAGCGCTGAGAGGAGAACATTCTAACCACTAAGCCACCGTGCCACCCTAGGTTTAACTTTTCTTTATTTTTAATACCCTGGTTGAGTTGTGTTGTTCATTCCAGCCTTGAATACTTGATACTCTTGTGAATTTAAGAAGTCAGTGTGAGACGGTTGAGGTCACCTCAGCATTGTTCTAACAGCTCCAGGTGAAATACTCCCAGCAACCCCAAACCAACCATTCCACTTTAAAATAAACTACTCCTCTCCGTGAAAAATCTTCAAGAATGTAGCAGTCCGTCTGTTTCGTGACTCTAAAAGCAAACTTTTCCCATCCACCTGCCTCCTGCCCAGCCCATAAAGTCCCCACAGCTGCTCCACTGACATCGGATAAAAGGCCTTAAACAGCAGTTATTGTCATGCCTATTCTGCTATTTGTGAACTTTATGGCAGCGGTTATTTCGGTGGTATATTTTCATCGCATCTTTGGCCCACTAACAATTCGGAAACGACAGATTGCTTCAAAGCTGAAAACCTCAAGGGGAGTTCGACAGGGAAGAGCTCTCTCGCTGGCAAGGCAATAAACAAATCTTGTCTTTCTCGCGCCGTGAAATACAAACACATATGAACAAACGAAGTGAAACATTCCACCGTGAAGTTCAACTCTACAAGCCTGACTGAGAAAACAAGCTTCCCCATCTCTCTTTACTCCAGCCAGCCACATTTGCTTCTTCCCCTTCTCTCGCGGTCTCGCTCAGCCTCTCTCTCTCTCTCAGAGGCTTAGGACAGTGCACTGAAGGATGGCCTCACGCAGAGTGGCCTAGGCCAAGATCCCTCGACGCGGTTTGTTTGTACGCGCTTGCTTTATTTTGCTTCTCCCTGCTCTGTGGATCTCTCCTCTGGTTCCAAGAGGGTTCTAGTAAACATGAGTTAAAGGAGTCATGCATCAAGGGCCTGGATCAGGCCACCTTAAGCCCCACAAAACAAACCGGGCCCACCCACACATGAAGACACAGAGAAAAGCAGCAACAACAAAAAAGTAGTAGACACACTAGTCTGAAGTGTCAATGGAACCTATAGAGTTCTAGAGCAAAGGCCCCAATTTTTGGATTGTTTATGTTTGCTTGATGTTGGTACTGAACGCATGTGGGCAACGTGTAATTGCAGTGAGGTCTAGAGTGTCTAGCACAAATGTCCACCATTACTAACCCCCCCTATCCTCCCCACTGCCTTACCCCCCCTGTGTTTAGCAGTGCTTTAGGAAATCAATACATCTCTGAATGGGGGTCAGAGGGGTGTCTGCTCAGGGAGAAGTGACAGATTTGCTCTCTCCAGCTCCATAAGTAACAGGAGGGGATGCCATGCATTCTCGTGCAGGGGTGTGATATTAGGCAACCCACATCCCAACGACACCCACAGCGCAGTGCAAGAGAGTGTGAAAAGCAGTTTAACTCCCAAAACCACCCTGACACTGAAAGCTCATGGGCTACGAATGGGGAGGGAGGGAAGGGGGGGCGGGTTCGATAAAGAAGTTCCAGATTAGCCCAGCATTTACCACTTTTAGTTGTCATTTTGGACGGCTGCAATTTTCAGCTCTGCAGCTTCAAAACGCTCCTCTGTTTAGATTGCCAGACCCAGAGGCTTCTGAGGCTGAAAACGGTCAGCTGAATAGGGGCACTTAAGGGGTTTTGACTGGGCTAAATTGTGGCAGGGGGGTGTCTATGGGTAAAAAGATGTCACCAGCCCCCAACAAAGCAGCGTGGTCGGACCGTGGCAAGCCGAGCCGAGCCGAGAATCAACTTTGTGAGTGGCTCGCGAGACAGCGGCAGAAGAAGCGGCCCGTACATTAGATCGGACAGCAAGGCCTATCCTGCTAAATGCCTCATTTAACACCGTAGCAAAAGAAAGGTCTCCTGGCTTCACACGCCAAACTATGTGCGAAAAGAATAATGGGATGGTGAAAGGGAATTCAGACGGTGCATTTGGAAATGAGAAGTAAAAAAAAAAAACCCTGCATTTTAACTCCCTTTCCACGTAAAATTCTCACCATATAATAAAGAGATGTTAAGTATTGATGAATTCTGAAGCCCTGGTAAAATGATAGCCTACAAGCAAGGAGTTCGATTCCAACACATTCTCGGTTGACAGGATAATAGGGCCTCAGATCCATTCTCATGAAATAAAAGCGGGAGTAAAAAGGGGGAGAGAGGCAGCGGCAGCGAGGAGAGGAGCGCCTGTAATGTATACGGCGGCAGGCATTGATGATTGTAATTATCAAATTGCAGTTTTAAAAGGCCATTGATTGATGTCATTAACTCAGTGAGTGTTTACTGATCGCTGCATTCGCGCGTCGGCACACGCCGCGAGCTCGCGCGTCCGTTCTGATTAGAGCTGGCGAGGAGCAGGTCGTCAATGGTGGATTTGAACTGCAACACCTTTAACTAAGTGTACACAGATAATTACTGAGAATATACAGGATCACTTGTTAGCATGGGGAAATGAGGTAAAAGCGGTCACCATACAGCTCCAGCGACTCGAGTATGGACTCAAAGAAATACACTCATCCCTTTTGCCTGAGGAGGTATTTTATTCAGTTATGTCAAAGGTTTCGAAGGAGGACAAGAGGCAGCAGACCAAGAGGAGAGCTTTCTTAAGTCTTAAGTGCCCCCTCTGACAGTTTACTCCCGGCTGCCTGGCTACCAGACCCCTTTTTCCCAAACAAACACACAAACAGTCCTTATGAAAAGTGCCAGCTTTGCGACTCTGACTGCCAACAACTAACAACAGGCAGTTTCCACAAAAAAGGACTTTTTTTTCCCCCCAACAGAAATGGTTTCTGGAAGCTTTGGGGTGTTTACACTGGAAGGACCACAGTTGATTGAATTTTTTTGGTTACAATTTCAGGACCTGGGTTATTATGGTACTTTTTTTTCGCAGCACAGTGGTGCACTGGGTAGCACGGTCGCTCCCCAACAAAAAGGTCTAGAGTTCAGTTCCCGGCCAAGCACTGTGTGGTTTGCTTGGTTGGTTTTTTTGCACTTCGGTGCGTTTTTCCCGTATGTCTGCCCTGTGACGAGCAAGCGACCTGGCCGCAGTGTTTGCCTACTTTTCACCCTGGGATCACCGGAAGAGTTGCCAACAATCTCCTGACTCCAATCAGGATAAGTGACTGAAAACTAATTAATGACAAGTAACACTGCTGTGACTAAGCTGATAATACCGGCACATGCTTTACAGAATGAATGCAACTTGCACAGACCATAAAAACCAGCAGTGTTGCTTAGAAGCAGTTACTTGTGTTGTATTATACTCAACAAAGCATGACAAGCAAAAAAATGTTCTTAAGATGATTTTGTTTTTACACAAGGGGTGAGTCCGGAATATAGTTTAAGAATATTTTGTGTATAGGAAAGAAGAAGCAGACTTGAGAGACAATGTTATGTTATAGATTACTATTATATTAGTAATCAAATTTTTTGTACACAAGTAGGGCGGCACAGGTGGCTTAGTGGTTAGCAAGTTTGCCTCTCAGCACTAGGGATTCCCGGTTTGAATCCCAATCCTGGGTGTAGTTTCCATGTTCTCCCCGTGTCCGTGTGGGTTTCCTCCGGGTTCTCTGGTTTCCTCCCACAGTCCAAAAACATGTATCAAGGTCAATCAATTCTCCAAATTGCCCCATATAGAGTGTGTTTGTGTGAGTGAGTGTGTGTCCAGCGATAGATTGGCGTACTGTCCTGGCTGTATCTGCCCAGCGTGCAAAACGTTCTCCCCTGGATGGGCATGGGGAACCAATAGCAGAGGATAAAGCGGAAGATGAATGTACAGAAATATCATAGAAGTCACATGCTGATATAATAACCACGTGTGACTGTGTAATTGTCATATTGTACATATGAGAACGATGATATATATATATATATATATCATCGTTCTCATATGTACAATTTACATATCTATAAATTTTATTGAGAATAGAGAATTCCTGCTCTATGAAAAGATTTTACAAACTTGAACAAGGTCTAGAATGAAGAACCAAATGGCCTGGTTGGCGTGTTCATGGTCTCATTTATATTCATTCATACTTTCCTTTTTTGACTTTCACTTCTCACCGTCAATATCTCACTTTCACCAACCTCAGAGACTTAGAATAGAGAGACTCGACCATATGAGCTGTGATAAACGGAACTATGTGGTCACACCTGAGACAATGAATAAATAAAAAAACGAAGAAATAAATATAACAAATTACTATAATATTAATTTTAATGATAATATTTATCCACTAATCATTCATTCGTTATCCTCCACTTAATTATCTACTAGTGTCGCGGGGAGGTTCCTCATGCCCATCCAGAGGGAAAACATTTCGGGCATTGGGCAGATACACCCAGGACAGGGTGCCAATCTATCGCTGGGCACACACTCTCTCACTAAGACCCACACACTATATGGGGCAATTAAGAGAATCAATTTTACCTTGAATTTATGTTTTTGGACTGTGGGAGGAAACCAGAGAACCCCGAGGAAACTAATGTGGACACAGGGAGCACATGGAAACTCTACCCAGATTGGGATTCGAACCAGCACTAATAATATTAATACTACTATAATAATAACGTAATTATATAATTATAATATATAATACTATAATAATATTAATAATATCAATATTAAGAAACTTGTTAATAGCATTAATAAAAAAAAAACAAATAATAATAATAAATATAAATATAATAATAATAATAATAATAATAATAATAATAAAAACCAGAGAGAAATGGTGAACTGTCACACATTTCACTTTCAACAAGCCAGCTGTGGCTCAGCGACATTATTTCTAACACTTAACAGGCAGTGTTACCAGCAGCACCCAGAAACAGCAAGGCATGAAGACAGGCGATGCATTTAAATATGAGCTCGCCGCGTCGAGGAGATGTACAATTAGAATGCAGGATTGGATCAATAGGCGTGCTGACAGATGGATTACTAAGGTAAATAGATGATACATGCCACTAAATAATTAATCAGGCTGCCACAAGCACCTCGACAGAGAGTGACAGCGAAGTAGCAACACTTTCCACTGCATGCTGAGGCCAACGGCATTCTAAGAAGGGAATTTGTTAGAGATCCTCCCGGGCCCCATTTTTCTCCACTCACCCGCTGGTAATAAGCAATTATAAGGCACTGCTTAAAAGTAATAGAGCATCAGGAGGATATTCGTAAGTTTTCAGAAGCAGTAATAACAGGTAAGCACAGGTACATCAGTTTAATGAGGCGTATGTTACCTGTTTGGCATATGGTGTATACTAGAGACTCACAAAGAAGCACATTTCATGTATTAAAAAGTGCACTGTGTAGTTTTAAAAAAATATAGATGCCCTCTAGCAAATGATTAAACCCCCGGCAGTTTGCTAGAAGTGATGCTTTCCACTCGGTAATCACTTGCATTAAATAATTCATGTTTAAAGGAAGTAATAAATATATATAATATGTGTGTGTCCTTTTTTTAGCCCAGCTGGCTTTTTGGAAACAAGTCTGTCACAGAAGACTGAGCTCGCAAACGGAGAGAAGATTAGATTACGTGTGGGGAGGTGGGAGGGTGAGCAAAAGTGAGAGATGGAGGAGGGGGGGGCAAAGAAATAGTGCAAGCTGCCTGATTTCCGTCTGCCTGTTCTGGGTGGCGAAGCGGTTAGCAGTGAGTGGGGTTTCATCTCCTGCCTCTTTAAGGCACTCTGGGGGAACAAGATTTTCAGCACATCTGCATTAGACAGGGTTAAGAAGGGTGAAAGAAGGGGAGGGTGCTCTCACGAGGAAACCACCCAGCTCTGGACCAGTTATTGACACTGAGGCCCATTGCCGAGTCTGCCAGTGGCCCAGAACTGAACCTTCTGGTATTGCTTGCACCGGTAGTGGCATCCTGACCCCAAAATTGCAGCAACAAGAGCGGATGCGAGTTTAAAACTTCTGCTGGAGTCAGTGAAACAGTTATAATAAGTGTGTTTAATAAGACCTCATTGACATTATTGCAAGTCCCAAGACACAGGGCCATGGGATAACACACACTGTGTATTGTGATAGTACTTATACACACATACACACAAACATACACACACACACACACACCTGTGATAATGCAAATACATACATATACAAGTGTACATACACACAAACACACCTGTGATAATACACACAAACACACATATCTATAGATCTATATATATCTATATATCTATATATATATACATACATATATGTATATATGCACACACACATACACACACAAACATGTATATATACATACATATATATATATATATATATATATATATATATATATATATATATATATATATATATATATATATATATTCATTCATTCATTCATTATCTCCCGCTTTATCCTCTATTAGGGTCGCGGTGGGTTTCGCCATGCCCATCCAGGGGAGAACGTCTCGGGCGCTGGGCAGATACACCCAGGACAGGGCGCCAATCCATCGCTGGGCACACACTCACTTACTCAAACACACTCTATATGGGGCAATTTTGAGAAATCAGTTGACTTGATCCATGTTTTTGGACTGTGGGAGGAAACCGGAGAACCTGGAGGAAACCCACGCGGACACATATATATATATACATATGCTGTCTCGTTCCACATATACTGTACTGTACTTTATATTGTGGAATGACAAATAAAATATTTGAATACTTGACACACACATACACACACACACACACACACACACTCACACACACACACACAAATTACACACACAAATTACACACACACACACACACACACACACACACACAGCCTTAACTACAAATTATTAAACAGTTTCATAATCCATTAAAAGTTAACTGTATAATTTTAATAATCACGCTTTATTTTTTTTTATAATAAGTATGGTTTCATTTCCAATGTTCACTCTTAGCTGTTTTTTTAAAGAATTTATGACATTTCTCCATGTCTAGGATTCTGTGAAACTGTGTGTTTTATTAGTTTTCGCTGTTTACACTTTTTACTGAGGACCCAGCTGTTTCACTTGTGACAACGCATGCGCTCATCTCACTTTTCCCTGTTAATTTCCCAAACGGTGGGCTGTGTCAAATTCAAGTGAGGCAGCCAACAAAGCTCAAGCAGGAAGCGCTAATCCTTGATCTGCGTCATGCTGCAACAATGGCACAGTCCAGTGCTCCTGACACACACATAGCCACGGGCCACTGCACTGACACCTGCTGTCCCCTACCACCCAGAGAGAGAGAGAGAGAGAGAGAGAGAGAGAGAGAGAGCAAGAGAGAGAGAGAGCAAGAGAGAGAGAGAGAGAAAGAGAGAGAGAGAGAGAGAGAGACCGATGGCCCAGAGAGAGGGTCTTCTATGCAATAAAGTCATTCTCACCCTGACTGCTTTGCAGAAAATGATAGCGCTCATAAAACAAGAGATGAAAATGAGCCTCCCAGGACGTCGCTGTCATAGCTGTAGATTTGTTAATACACTAATTCTATCTCTGTTATGTCATTCTATCATCCAGGAGAAAGGCAAGGCCTAAGGGGACTGGTGTTTAGAAGGAAAAACATAACAGGGCAAAAGGCATAGACAAAGGGTAAACATAGCCTGAAACATAACCACTGAGACTAAAGCTTCCATATGGCTCTGAGGCTGGACAGCGAGACGGTATGACAGAGAGCAGAACAGCAAGATGTTTAAAAGGGTAGGAACTGACAAGAAAGACCATGAGATGAAAAGACTGAGTGAACGTAGGTGAAAGGCGACAATGCCATTTAATTGTTAGGATGCACTCGCTCAACTGAACCTCTGTGAGTCGACTGAGATAATGAAATGCAAAATGAGTGATAAAGAAAAATGAGACGGTGTAGAAAACAGATACGTTTTGCATTATTATTATTATTATTATTATTATTATTATTATTATTATTATTATTATTGTTATTATCATGACCACCCCTATATTAGCATCATCTGTTTGTCTGTGTGTCTGGTAAAAAGTTTGCAAATGCTATTTCACCCACTTCCCATTATCTGATTATGCTGCACAATTGTTTTTTTCGTTGATGACAACACATGAATCAATTAAAAATTACCAATTAATTAACTAATTAGAGGTAATTAATTAATTTTGGTTACTATGAATAAATTGCCAATTTTTTGTGTGTTGTGTTATACTTCACAAGCAGAATTAATTAATTTTGATGACATTTTGATGACAATACATGATAGGATTAAGTAATTTACCACAATATAGGGATGTTTGTTTTAAAAAGATTTTTTTTAATATTTTGCTTGTTATTCTTCAGACATTTTTTATTTGTATGTCTATTAATAAGAATTTTTCTAATTAATTAATTAATCAGCAGATCCAATTTTCTTCAAGTATTTTGTATTCCCAACGCAGAACGACAAAGAAAAACACGGATCCTGGAATCCCATTGGCTTTGTTCTTTTTTTAGTATGCTCTTTGATCTTTCCAGACCTTTTATGTTTCGTTTCTGAAACCCTGGTCCTTCTCCTGCAACTGTTATTTTAATGCATCCAAAGAAAATAGTTTGGCATGATCTGTTTTTTGACAGAAACGCAAAAAAAAACAAAAAAAAACGGAATGGTGGGGGGGAAGGCAAAAAAAAAAAGCCAGTGTGTTTTAACAGCTGTCAGCGAGAGTTGCTCTTCAGAGCAGTGGAAAAGGAAAAGACGACAGCAGAATAACCACATGCTCCCCGACAGATATACGAAGCTGAATCGAAAAACATGAAAACAAGAATCAATCACCCCAACTGAGAAGGCAGGGGAGGACGAAAAAAAGATTGAGAAAGAGAGGCAAGACAGAGCAGTGGCAAATAATTAAAGGCTCGAACCCGCCCAACGACAAGCCGGTGGGGAAACGGCCTGCGGAATCGTAACTCCATGACAAGGACCCATCACCTTAAAACATTTATTTATTCAAATATCACACTCAAATAAACTCTAATGCTTATGTGGACAGGGCAGGGAAGGTTAAGTGTGGAGCTGTCCTGTAAATCAGAAGGGGATTTATGATGACGGGCCCACACAGCTCATGGCCTGGTAACATCAGGAAGGAAGCTTGCGTGGCTATGCACTGTTGTCTTAAGGACCCCCCCCCCCCCCCCCAAGTTGTTTTATTTCAGCCACTCAGGAAGGTTGCTGCTGTCTGTCTTTTAGCTCAGTTCTTGTCCTATTACAAACTGTGTTTATATTTTTAGAATCAACCTATGCTGTCTTTTGAGAGCATCATTACATTCCATAGTTCTGTGTGTTCTAAGTGTTTTACTCGGTTCCTTTTAATGTGTGGGTTGGTGGTCTGGGCCAGGTTCAATGCTATGTTTTGGTGTGAAAATGCTCTTGGAGAAAAGGAAAGCAAGCAAAGCCCAGCTGTCATTCATTCACACTCACCCAAAACACACGACTCCTTAAGCCATATGCCCTGAAAGACCTAACAGAACTAAGATCAACCAAATTATTCAAAATACAAATAAACAAAAACAAGGGATAAAAGCGATGAAAAAGGTTTTAACTTGTTCCCACGATGTACGTTTGTAATTTTGTTTCTATTTTTTCCATTAAATTTGAATGGCATCAGTGCCAACTGGTCAGAAATACATTCCTGTCACCTTGGATTGCAGCTTCATTTACATTTAGTCATTTAGCAGATGCTTTTATCTAAAGCAACTTACAAACAACAAAAAAAAAAACACAGTTATACTGTAGTATAATTAAACCAAGTCATTATGCTATCTGGCTTTATTTTTCCTCCATAACTCTATAGGTATTTGTGTAAGAGATGTGTTTTAAATTGTTTCTTAAAAATGGAAAGTGACTCCGCCTTACTGACACTGTTGGGAAGATTGTACCACCATTTTGCAGGGGTGAACGATACAGAGTGAGAATTAACACCACCAGAGAGCGAAGTGAACGAGTTGGAGTGTATTTTGGAAATATAAAGTAAAAGTAAGAGGGGCAGATCCCGTGATTGTCCTGTAGGCCCGAGTCCCCATGCCCATCCAGGGGAGAACATTTCAGGCGCTGGGCAGATACACCCAGGACAGGGTGCCAATCCATCACTGTACTTGTAAGTCACTTTAGATAAAAGCGTCTGATAAATGACCAAATATAAATGTAATTAGAGCCCTGAGTGAACTTAAAACGTGATCCAGTTAGGTACAGTTTCAAAAGTTTGAGAGTATTAAACTCATATAATATGTCTCTTGAATCACCACTGGCTTCGTTTTATTCACCAACCCTGGAATCCTTTAGCATTTTCCAAACACCTTATGATTTATGGATACTTTTATCATTATTGTTATGCCTTATTCCTATCCTTTTAATTATTTCACAGATTTTAGAGACCTCTGATTCACATAGGTGAAGGGCACCACGGCTGATATGACAGGCAGCAAGATACCAAGTCAAGGGGAACACAATGTTTCCTCAACTGGTGTTAAAAATGCATTTGCTATTAGGGGATCCTTGGTGGACTAAAAACATAATCTACTTAGATCCAGATTCAAAGGTTCAAGATTCAGAGTATCAAATTCATATAATACGTCTCTTGAATCACCCTTGGCTTCGTTTTATTGGGTAACCCTGGAATTATTTAGCACTTTACAAAATAGCTTAAAATTTATGTATACGTTGATTATTATTGATATACCTTATTCTTATTCTTGATGGACTAAAAACATGATATAATTAGATCTAGATTCAAAAGTTCAAGATTGAGATATAATATGTCTCTTGAATCACCCTTGGCTTGGTTTTATTGGGTTACCTTGGAATTATTCAAATACTTTAATTATTATTGTTATGCCGTATTCTTATTCATGATGGACTAAAAACATGATCTAATTAGATCCAGATTCAAAAGTTCAAGATTGAGAGTATCAAATTTATATAATAGGTCTCTTGAATCACCCTTGGCTTGGTTTTATTGGGTAACCCTGGAATTATTTATTATTTATATTATTTATTATTTCTTTAATCCTTTTAGGTATATTGATATACCTTATTCTTATTCTGGATGTTCTAAAAACATGATCCAACTAGATCCAGTTTTAAAAGTTCAGGACTGAGAGTATAAGGAAATACATATGAGAATCTCAGACTGAGGGAAAAAAAAAGAACTACTTCTAGTTTCAGCCTCATTTTCTCTTCAGGTATATTCCCAAACCCGAGAAGCCTTAATCCCCTCTCATATTGCCCCTTATCGGATAGACTGAGCATTAGATTAAAATACACTGAGAGGCTGGAACCAGACCAGCTGCTATCTTGCAGTAAATCTGAGCCCCGGCCGAGGCGTCATAATCCTACCACCCATGTGGACATGGACATACTGCTTGCTGCATTTCAGCCAAGCGACGACACCGCTCCTGAGAGTTTAGTCAGCCTGGCCATCTAAAACACACTTTCAAATGAGATCCCCTCAGAGGAGACACTCTAGAAGAGATGCTTCCTTTTGTCTGCCGCACTTCCTCTTGCTATTCCCTCCTTCCTCTCTCGTTTTGTTGTTGGGTGTCATTCACAGCCCTCCCTTCCCATACGCCAGTCTCTTTATCCGATCAGTCTCAGCTGGCTACCCCTGTCTCTCATCTGTTCGATCAGGGGTTCTTCCACCTCTCCCTCTCTCTCTCTGTTGCTCATTGAGCTCTCTGTCTCTTGCTTTATTGCTCAAAGAACAGCAACAATAAGAAAGAAAGATTGGTGTGAACTAATGTCTTTTCCAAAATACAAAAAAAACAATGAATAACACGATGTGTTAAATCCAAATTCTCCACAAGAAACATTCAAATGTGATATTTATCCTCCATCCGCAGATTTAATATCCATCCATCCATCCATCCATTATCTTCCACTTTATCCTCTACAAGGGTCGCGGTGGTGTTCCCCATGCCCATCCAGGGGAGAATGTTTCGGGTGCCAATCTATCGCTGGGCACACACTCACTCACTCAGACACACTCTATATGGGGCAATTTGGAGAATTCAGTTGACCTTGATCCATGTTTTTGGACTGTGGGAGAAAACCGGAGAACCTGGAGGAAACCCACGCGGACACGGTGAGAACATGGAAACTCCACCCAGATTGGGATTCGAACCGGGATTCCCTAGTGCTGAGAGGCGAATGTGCTAACCACTAAGCCACCGTGCTGCCACCTCAGATTTTAGAATATATATATATATATTAAAATACAAAATATTTTATTTCTATTTTATAAATAATACATGTTTTATTAAATTTATTAACAGACTTCAATTGTTTTCCAATTAGGAAAGTTTTTATATTAATTCATTCATTCATTCATTCATTTCTGATTAATCCTCGCCTATGGTATCATATATATTATAATTTGATAGAATATATATTGTGTTAGAAATTTTTGGCTCCATGGTGGCCACATACACTCATACCAACACTCATAGCTCATAGAGAACATACTCCATTAGCAGGTACGTTGTCTGTTGGAGAAGTATTGCCTGTATGATGCAGGAAACAGGAGTGTGTGTGTGTGTGTGTGTGTGTGTGTGTGTGTGTGTGTGTGTGTGTGTGGTGATTTCACTGGATTCTTAATAAATTGAAGTAAAGGACATAAGGACAAAATACCTTCATAACCCCACATATCACTGAAGTCCCTTCCTGAAGATTACTTATTCCTCTTATGATTGGAGTGTACACACACACACACACACACACACACACACACACACACACACACACACACACACATACACACAAACATACACACACACACCAAAAATACAACTCCATTTCATATATGAGTTGTATCTGTAGAATTGGTATGTGCCGGAGGACAGGCCGGGCTTGCCGTCCAAACATCCCTCAGCACTATGACTTTGACAGGGATGTCCTCATCATCGTCCTGCGCTAAAACGCAACATGAGATGTACTCTACACAATTCTCAGATATAAAAAAAAACACCCCAGAGAACAGAGGCCATGCTCTCAGTATCACAATGATGTATTGCAGACTGTAATTTCCCTTGCTGTATTTCTTTGTGTGGTGGATATTTTTATAAATATTAAAGTTGCTTTGCATCGCATAATCTTTTTGTTGTGACTCTGTGAACGCCTGTAAATGTAATTTACACATTTAAAGAACTTTCATTATTAACAAAGAGATATAAATATTTGCAGGGTTCCTATATTAAAACATGAAGAGTTGGTGCAATAAAACAAAATTGAGCTTTTTTTGGGTTTTCCAAGAACTTTATAGCTCAGTTGTGTTGTAAAAAAAAAAAAAATTGGCCGGACTAAGTGTGCTGAAATTTAGAACATGTGCATGTTCAGACGGTCGGATTTCTTGAAAGGCTCCCAGGTAATTGTTCTATGAGTTTTACTGCCATGGTAAATGTGCATCATGTTTGGCATCTTTTGAATAAACAGAGCATGGAAGGGTGTGTGTGTGTGTGTGTGTGTGTGTGTGTGTGTAGTTATGAGTGGGTGGTCATGTGGTGGAAGGTAGAATTCAAAACATGTACTTACAGCGCTCAATGCGGTCTTCTGGGCTGGATGATGTTTCACGGTCAGACAGCAGACCAGAGACGGCAAAGATTTTCTTGCCAGTGTCCTCCACAGCCTTAAGGCCACCAGGTGAGCCTGAGGGCACATGGGCACCCCCATAGTCGTACTCTTTCCCCTCGGCGTCAGAGTAACGCAGGTGAGGCGAGGCTTCGGCCTCGAGACAGCCCTTGAGGCGTTTCGCTGGAGTAAAAGCTGACTGGTAGGCACCTGAGACCGAATCACGCTCTTCTGGTGGGGACGCGAATGGCCGGAAGGCTCCGACTGCACCATGGTTGAGCACACCGATGGATGGTGGGCATTCCAGGCCAGGCGGTGCAAATTGGTGGTGCAGATGTAACAGAGAGGGTGCAAAGTCACGTCCACCAAAGCCAGGCTGCCTGTGATAGACAGAGGCAAACGCGTAGGAGCCGTTGGCAAATGGCAGGTGCACGTCCTTGTCGGAGACGGACACAGGTGCGCCGAAGGGACGGGGCTGCTGGCACGGAGCCGAGGCATCGCGACTGGCATCGGCCGTTGATGCCAGTACCATTAGAGCCGGCGATGCCAGTGGCCCTGGCAGGTATGATGAGCTCTCCATCTTGAAGGCAGCACGGTGGTGAAGGTCCATCTTGGCAGGAGGTGTGGATTGGGGAGGAACAGGAGGAGGGGTGAGCGGGGAGCTCAATGGGGCAGGGGGAAGGGGTGGAGAGAAAAGAGCGGGGGGGAATGGTATAGGGAGTATGGTGCCGATTGGGTCCGTCCTTCCCGGTCAGAATTGGTGCCTTTCTCTGGCAAATCAACCTGGATAGGGGCCCTCCTCCTAAAAAAAAAGAGAAAATGCAGGTTTATGTGCCGTTACAACATTTGTTTTTCAGTTTATTAGAATCTTTTATAAGAAGGCTAAGCTAAATGGCCATAAAACAGTTACTACCCATCCAAATCTTTTCGTAAATCTTAGGGTGATCTAAAAGATCTCATAGCTTTGTGGTGCTGCATGATTAATCAAAAACAACATAGAGTGAGAGTTCCTAATGCTAGTAGAAGGCTATGCTTTTATCGCAACATGAATCGTCTACATATATGACTACTAGTTCAAAATACGAGTATGATTAACACATCAGACCCTCAAATTAAAACTCTGATACCTCAAAATGAGAGAATCCAAAGTGACTTACAAACATCCCAAGTATTAAAACAGTCCCCTTAAGCAATGAGGACCCACAATGCTTAAGGACCCACATTGGTAACGTCAGTGGACCAGGGATTTGAACCCATAACCTTCTGATTGTTAGCCCAACACCTTAACCATTGAGCCAGTTGTTGTAAGGAGTGAGGAGTTAGTATTAGGAATTAGAATTTCCTAATTTCGATATTAGTTGAATGTCTTAAAGTGTCTTTGTGGCCTTTTGTGTCATTTTTTTTTACATAGATTGAGTTTATATAACACATATATTATATGTGTGTATGTGTGTATATATGTATATATATATATATATATATATATATATATATATATATATATATATATATATACAAAAAAATTATTATTTTTCAAAGGTATGTTCTTTGTAATGTTCATAAATTACTAATTCATTCATTCATTCATTATCTTCCGTTTTATCCTATATTAGGGTCGCGGAGGGGTTCCCCATGCCCATCCAGGGGAGAATGTTTCGGTCGCTGGGCAGATACACCCAGGACAGGGCGCCAATCCATCACTGTAAATTACTAATATTAAATTTAAAAGTTTTTGGAAATGCACCACTGTGTGATTATATACTGCAAAACACTGCAATTGGCCAAATACTAAATGTGTGTGCACCACTTGACGATATCTGTTGACGATGTACACCCGTAATAAAGTTTTGCATTGATTCGGCAGTACAGTGAATTTATATAACTAGTTAAGTGACTATATTCTTTAGTTATTTAATCTTTTTAAAAGAATAAATTATTGTGATATTTAGGTTGACCGTTTGTTTTAATCATAGTATTTTAGTGCCAGTCTTAAACCATTGATTTCATCATTATTGATAATCAAGCTCATGATATTAAATATACAGTATAGTATTGTACAAAATAACTATAAAACAACGTTTCTATCAAATCATGGAGTTTTTTACCAATGAAGAAGTGCAACATGAGGAGAGTCCATGTGACTAAACGCCTTTATAGGCATCTGTCAAACACTTCTTCCCTCCAAAACTTTTTCCTCTTGTTGATCATAGCCAAATCACATATAAGCCTCTTATTCCTTCATCTCGACGGTGGTGAAGCGGAGAGGCGTCTACGGCTGATAAGGCCTCTATGTGCAGATCAGATAAGAGAAGCAGGCCTTTCCCCACCAATGGGATTCTCATAGTGATAACATATCTGCCTCCCATCTGCACAGGAAATCTGACTGAATGAATAAATTAGTTGCACTTCACCTCTTGACCCTTGTTGCAGCCTAACGGCTCTAAAGCTTCGCAAGGATTAGCTCCACCGATTTGCCGAAGTGTGATTTGATTTAATGTCACAACTTTTCCCTTTTTTTATTCAATGTTGTTTTTAATATTTACAAACCATGCTCATGTGTAGGATCAGTTTACATATGAATTTTGACCATCCCCATAGACTTAAAGGTGATCTACTCTTACAAGGTAAATGGGAGAATGGAATTACCCAGAACTAGTCATTGATTGAGCAGCACAGTGGCTTAGTGGTTAGCATGTTTGCATCTAAGCGCTAGGGATTCCCGGTTTGAATCCCAATCTGGGTGAAGTTTCCATGTTCCATGTTCTTTCCGTGTCTGCGTGGGTTTCCTCCAGGTTCTCCGGTTTCCTCCCACAGTTCAAAAACATGGATCATGGTCAATTGAATCCTCCAAATTGCCCCATTTAGAGTGTGTTTATATGAGTGAGTGTGCCCAGTGATAAATTGGTGCCCTGTCCTGGGTGTATCGTTCTCCCCTGGATGGATATGTGGAACCGCCCCGCAACCCTAGCAGAGGATAAAATGGAATATAATGGATGGATGGATGGATAGTCATTGATTGTAATGATCCACACTCAGGGCACTACTGGAATAGCATTATCTGATTATTTTGCAGGCTCAGTTCAGAAGTTCTAAAAAAACCCAACCATTTGAGAATTTCCCTGGAAATCCTCTGGATTCTAAAAACTCAACAAGTTCCAGAATGTCAGCGTGAGCTGAAACGTGGCATCCGATCCGGAAGGTGAGGCATGTGGATGATGTGGTTTGTGAGCTACACTAATGCTCATGGATGTGCCTTTCTTCTTCTGTCATGGCACCAGCTATTTCAATCACCACCCATCAGATCAGACAGCAAGAACATTTCCATGGGAATTCACAAAGTGGGTTTTAAGCGTATCAGCTGTCCAGAACACTCATTCAAATGATTTTACAACCTGATCTGAACATCTGCAACTCATACAGACACATACACACATACACACACACACACACAGTTGTCCAGTTAGGACCCTTGCAATATTACATACATGGCAACAGAATGTGTTTTTTTCCTGTCTGTGGAAAATGGGTTATACTACACTGCTCAGTACTGGCTGGCTGCCCAAGAATCACATTACGCGCTGTCTTTTTAGCCAGTCTAGCCGGGAAACCGTGTCTTGAAAATGCTCCGATATCAAGAGACCTGGTTCTCTCAATCGCTCACTCTCTCTCCCTCTCCCTTATTGGGTCTTTGTCACTGTATCGAATCTCTCCCCTCGGAAAAGCTCTAAAAAATGAGTGTGTCTGGGTGTTGATAGCAAGGTAATACAGTGGTAAGTACCTGGATATTTCAATTTTATTATCATTACCATCAGTGCAGCCAGGCAGTGTGAGGCTGACAATCCAATAAACGGACATAGGATATCCCCCAATGGTGGGATGGTGAGAAAGAAAGAGCAAGGGTAGAGGTAGACGAGAGAAATTGGTATAAGGAGGCTGAGTGTTGTACAGATGTGCTAGCGATTACCACAGCGCTGTGGCTGGCCTAACCGCCTCGTACGCTCACCGCACACATACTGAAGACTTTATTAAAACTTCCATTCATTTCATGGGAACTTAACCATACCAACCTAAACTATAACCACTTCTAGCCCCCATCCTATAATATAGGGTAGGGATCCCCACCAGGAAATGTTTCAATTCTGGGCTTCGACATTCCCATGAGGACGAGGTGGCACCACAATGTGCAAACAGATTTCCACACAATGTCATATATATAACTAACTGGCTTAGAGGGTAGCACTTTCACCTCTCTGCTAGGGATTCCCGGTTCGAATCCCAAGCTGGGTGGAGTTTCTGGGTGGATTTTCTCCCCGTGTCCGCGAGGGTTTCTCCGGTTTCCTCCCACAGTTCAAAAACATGGATCAAGGTCAATTGAAATTTCCAAATTGCCCCATATAGAGTGTGTCTGTGTGTGTGCCCAGTGATAGATTGGCACCCTGTCCTGCGTGTATCTGCCCAGCGCCCGTAACATTCTCCCCTGGATGGGCATGGGTTAAACCCCCTGCGACCCTAGTAGAGGATAAAGCGGAAGATAATGGATGGATGAATGGATGGATGGATGGAATTCACCAACACATATGCACACATGCAAAAATGAGTCCCACAGCAAGCAACAACACTGAAATACCAGAGAAAAAGGCCATAAAAGGAAGGGCAAGACAAGTAATTAAAGGCAACTATAACAACTTCGCCCCCAATTTCTTCCCTTATTTGTAAATATATTCCATATATATTGTTTAACGCAAAACATAAACGTATGAAAAAACAATAAAATCACAATAAGGTTTTAAGGGCTTTTATGACATACATTACTAGTCAGTAGATTTATAGTTTGTCATTTGTCATGAGTCCTCCACTAAGCCTTGGTCCTCCCAAAGTTCCATCCATCCATTAACTAGGGTTGTGGGGGGGGTTCCCCATGCCCATCTGGGAAGAAAGTTTTGGGCGCTGAGCAGATACACCCAGGACAGGGTGCCAATCTGTCTCTGGGCATTCACTCCCTCACATAGAACACACATGGACACACTCTATATGGGGTAATTTTGAGAATTCAATTGACCTTGATCCATGTTTTTGGACTGTGGGAGAAAACCGGAGAACCCGGAGGAAGCCCACATGGACACGGGGAGAACATGGAAACTCCACCCAGATTTGGATTCGAACCGGGAATCCCTAGTGCTGAGAGGCAAACATGCCGCCCCCCCTCCCAAGGAGTTTTTTTCTTGCCACTGTCGCTTTGGCTTGCTCATTGGTGGTTCCAGGCTAATAACACTGTAAAGCTGCATTGTGATGATGTACTATTGTAAAAAGCGCTATATAAATAAATTACTTACTTACTTACTTACACAAATTAGGGCAGTAGGTTACAAAACAACAATCTAATTAAGCATTTATTAATAAAAACGGAAAAATAAAACCAACTAAGGCAGTGGTAAAAATGTTAATGATTATCATTTTACAGATTCTACATCTGTGACACGTGATGTGGCATCATTATTATATTGTATAATATTATACTATCATATCCACAATGTCCATTCCAAGAAAACTCAATAAAAATAAAGAGAGGTTAAACAAAATAGGTGTGTTCCAATCAAAAGACACGTCCAATCCCCAAGCACATGTCACGTCTGACAGCATGTCAGCACTCAGACTAAAAATGCGATACATTTCAGAGGTAGAATGCCATTGGAACCATGGCTGAGTATATTTAGCGAGCGTCGTCAACTGTGAAAGTGCCACTTTTACATTTTATTACAGGACATGGCCGACACTGTCATTCAATACCCCCACAACACATACACAAACATAGTCATTCTCCCTCAGAAAGACATACACACCCACTGTTTCCCAGTCTCCAAGGAGACAATGAATAGACAAAACAACTGCGCCAAAGCATGTGCATGACTAAAAGATTTCATGCCAATTACTGGACAACGTTTGGCAATGCTACACTTTACGGCATGCGCTAGTATTAAAAGGTAATAATATAGCTCCGCGCCTGAACAATTGAAAACATTTCGGCAAATTTTTCCATCACACTCCCACAGTACTTTAGGTTGTAGGGGCTTTTACACAAAGCCCGGCTGCAAGTATGAAGTGCTCTTGAGTCTTGTTGCGGGAAATTGTACTAGTCCAGGAGCATATTTTAAGCAAATTTCAAGCTCTTGAAAACTTGGAGCGGTACTCCAAAAGATCATGGACTTAAATCACCTTGGAGGGTAAACTTCTGTTTATCTAGGTGAGAGCCTGCTCTTGAATGGCTGGTTTAAACATACAATTAAAAACGAGAAACTTTCGCTAAAGGGGGCACGGTGCCTTAGTGGTTAGCATGTTCGCCTCTCAGCGCTGGGTTTGAATCCCAATCTGGGAATCTTCCATGTTCTCCTTGTATCTGCGTGGGTTTCTTCTCACATTCCATATGGAAATATGGATTTAAGGTGAATTGAGTGCTCTTAATTGCCCCATATAGAGTGTGTGTGGCTGTGTGAATGAGTGTGCCCAGCGATAGATTGGCGCCCTGTCCTGGGTGTATCTGCCCAGCGCCCGAAACGTTCTCCCGTGGATGGGCATGGGAACCCCCACACGACCCTAATAGAGGATTATGTGTAACATAATGAATGAATGAATGAATATCAAACTGCGGGTGTCATAGTGGTTTACTTGTTAGCACGTTCGCCTCTCAGTGCTGGGGATTCCAGGTTCGAATCCCAACCTGGGTGGAGTTTCCAAGTTCTCCCCGTGTCAGTGTGGGTTTCCTCCGGGTTCTCCGGTTTCCTCCCACAGTTCAAAAACATGAATTGACGATAAAGTGGATGCTCTAAATTGCCCCATATACTGTAGTGTGTGTTTTATGTGTCTGTGAGTGAGTGAGTGTGACCACCAACAAATTGGTTCCCTGTCCTGGGTGTATCTGCCCAGCACCCGAAACGTTCTCCCCTGGATGTGCATAGGGAACCCCACGTGACCCTAGCAGAGGATAAAGCGGAAGATAATGGATGGATGAATGAATGAATGAATGAATGAATGAAGTAACGGGGTATCCAGCAAAGAACAGGCAACACAAACCATTCGGCTGCCGCTAGGCACCACCCGGCTCATACATCCTGCCAGATTTGAATCAAACTTTCCTCCAGCATGAAATCTAAAATGGGGACAATTTGATAATGTGTCTCAGCTGCAGAATGAGAAATCAAAACGAACGCCTCCTGCATTCTGCCGACGCGAGAGTGAAATTTAATGTCAGAGTGAGCACACTACAAAGGATAATGACACTTGGACATCCAGCAAACTAGATCAATACTGGTCGTGCAAGCTGCGCCTCACCACTTCACTTCACTATCAACAAATAAATTCCCCCCAGTGTATGACACACAATAAAAGCCAGCGATAAATAGCAGTAATCAATCACTGCTTTATTGGATCTTACCATGTGCATACGCACAAGTGGGCCCCGCCAGCAAACTTTTCTGTTCTTTTTTGATTTTTAATTTTTTTGTTTTTATCCTTCACTGAATTTGCACAATTTACTCGGCAAGCGACAAAGCAGAAGTGACACAAGGCTCGCGCTGAGCTCGGATTTGCTTTTCAAATAAAGCTTTGCAGTGGGCTCACTGGGCAACATTGATTCATTGTGAACAAAATGATTTTCAAAGTTTCCTGTCCTGCCTAGGCTATTAATTTTAGAGGCCGGCGGACTGTTTGTCTCATCCCACCCACCTGAGCCAACTAATTCCTTACTAAGCCTGGATTATTTGCAAGGTGTCTGACTCCTGTGTGCTCCGAGGCAGCACTGGACTACAAAGAAGACAAGTCACCCACCCCTACTGCCGGCCACTGTTGCCGGCACACACACACACACACACACACACACACACACACACACACACACACACAGACATGCACACACACACACACACACACACACACACACACATAAGAAGTGTGTGTGTGTGTGTGTGTGAGAGAAAAATAGAAATCGAGACATAAAGAGAGAGAGAAATAGAGAAAGAGAAAAGAGCATCCTCTCATATTTTCTGAATGCATGCAATGATTAATCCCATATTTTTACCAACTTGTTGGCATAATGGAAATTAGCCAACAGGCATACTAAGGCCTAATTATTTGAGAAATCAGCAGCATCCTGGCACATCGGAGTGTTTCATTTCCCGAGCATTATACCATGTGCGGTGCCCTGCTAAAAGAAATTCCTTTCACACATAGAAAATAAAACTACCAGAAATCTTTAGTTGCTCACATTTAGGACTGACTTTAATAGTAAGATTAGAATTCCATAGAGTTGAAGTTGAACTCTTTGTGGAGTTCAGCAAAAGACATTTGCAAACGTGTCTTTATGAAAGACAAGCCAGTCGAGGACCATCTGGGATAGTCATATGCAACGCAGGTAGAAGGTGATAGATATCTGCTCGGGATCGATCCTGGCCAAATGCACTGCTAATGTCTGGGGTGGGGGGTGGTGGGGCAGTTAAAATTAACTTATTCTCCAGCCCTGAAACTCCGCATAACATGAACCTAATGCAGATAAAACAAGTAAAAGAGGTATTCCAAAATTATTAGTGCCTTAATTTGTACTTAATAAGTTAAGTAAATACTCCAGGGTTTTAATAACTGAGGATTCTATTAGTTGTGTAGGGCAGAAGAACCAGATTAAGTAATTTTGTATTTAAATTAATGAATTTGACAGGTTTCACAGTAAACAATGAATTATTTTTAATAATCAGGAATTTATATTTTTATCTGAAAATTTAAAACAATCATCAGAAATTGGCCTCTCAATCAATTTCGAAACAACTAAAATTGTAAAAAGATTAATAAAAAATTATTTATACTCAAAACAGCACTAGATATCAAATATAAAGTCCCTGCATCTATATTTCTACGTCGTATTCTTGAGTGAAATCAAGGACGAAGGAAATCATTCCACACATACACACAGTTTATAATGCAACAATGCGTAATAACGCATGGAGTATTTCATTGGAAAAATTGGAAATTAATGATTTTGCTGACCATCTTTCGAGCTTTAAATATGAATTTGGGACTGTTTGAAATAACAAGGATGTTTTTTTCCCCTTGACTAATCGTGACCGCACTGAATGCGACCGAGACGCCTGCTTCAGCCAAACAAAAAGTGCCTCTTCTTCACCAGAAAATCCCAAATGTTCCGCTTCCAAGCGAAATGAAAAGCTACACAGATCAGGCGTGTCTTTAAAATAATAAGACAAATTAGGACAAGCTGTGGACGGCACGTGAAATTGCAATTACTGTGTAATAATGAGCCATGAAGATGATTTGCTATTTAAATATCTATATAATAATAATAATAATAAATAAATAAATAATAAATAAATATTTAAATATCTACATAAAATCTATCTATCTATCTATCTTATATATATATATATATATATATATATATATATATATATATATATATATATATATACATTACGGGAGGGGGGTGCAGTTTTATGTATACAAAACTAGAATTAAATAACAATGAATAATAGGCGCAGCAGAACGAATCCAAAAGTGCCAAAAAATACGCAATAAACTAAAAGTAAAGTGGCATGTGTAGAGTATGTTATATTTATAAAATGTCAAATAAAATTTAAACTATATCACACCGTGTGTCCGATGGTAGAATAATATAATATTGCACATTTGAACATATTAATTACGTTATTGCAAATCAAAGTTGTCTCACTGAGTGAGGAGTTAAACAGACTGATTATACAGTATGATGGCCACAGGGAGGAATGACCTCCTGTGGCGCTCTGTGGGGGCATTTGGGTGGAATAAGGCTTAAACTGAATATATATATATATATATATATATATATATATATATATATATATATATATATATATATATATATATATATATATATATATAGATGAGGGGATGTAGGCTACGTTTAATTTATGTTCAGTTAGTGCTTGTGGATTAACATACGGCTTTTCAAATGAATTTCTTAAGCAACATGGTCAGGTGAAATGAGTTTACCCCGTAGCCTGCACTTCGCCTCTTCTTGCTCTAAATTTATGCTGCAGCAAATTAACCCTGGGGAGATAATTTATTACTATAAGCAGATAATTAGAAGTAAACAGGTTTTAATTATGCCACAATCTGTACACAAATGAGTTTCAGTTATGTGTTTATTAGATGACATAAACACATGGCAGACGGGCTCGGTGCTGGTCTGCTTTTAATATACGAGAGAACAACGAAGCAGCCCTTGTCGATAAGAACTAATGAAGCCGGTACATTTGAGTAATCTGTGGTTAATTTACTTTCGGCAAAGGATGGATTTGTCTTCGTCATTCCAACAGTAAGTCCATAAAATATGCGCTCTTGGATTCCCACACTCATCCAGCTCTGCGGCTGCTTTATTGTTTTGCTTTTCTCGTCTTGTGGGAGTTGCGCGCAGGAATGAAAGTGCTTTTTAAATCTGCAAATCCAGATTAGAATAAACTCGGAGGCCATCGATCGGGCTACTAGAATCGGCGTTTATTTTTTTTGCTTTGGATCAATCGCAAGAAACGACAGAGAGAGCGCTGGATTCGCAACGACAAAATCGGAAACAGCCCTGAACTTTGTTTGCGGGTCTTTATTTCCCATGCTTAGTACCGTTATCCTAACGCTATGGAGGTAACCATGAGGGAAATTAGAAACGAAATCGGGCTTTAAAATAAAATAAATCACTTGACATCGCCACAATTATTATACACTTATAATAGACGACAAATAAAAAACGACGCAAATTCGATTTAGTGCTCACACGTATGTCAGAGATACTTTTTCGGTTTTTTTTTTTTTTGTTCGCCTGCATTGACTTGTTACACATTTCCAGCCAGCTGATGTGAATCTACAAAGTTTCGTTTATCCTATTTCAATGCAGAAAAAGTTTTAAATAAAAAATAAATAATAATAAAAAATATAATAATAAATGTTATGTTATAGCCACCCAAGCCAAAGTTCAAATTTCAATACTTATATAAATATATAATATATCATCAAGCGTGGACAGCGCACCCGTCAATAAACACATTTATCTTGTGCTACTGGAATTTTAATATTCAATTTATCTGTTATTTAATTGCTGTGCGGGACGCGCGGCTGGGTGAGAATCCGTGAGACGCGTCAGTAACGCGGCGTAGCACAATTTCACCTCGGATCATTAAGATTTATGAAGCGCACTACAAACAGAAATTACAAGGAAGGCTTTTTTGGACAGCATCGAATCCCACAACCCGGGAAATAGCGACGCAAATGTAAACTGTGACATAACTATGAATAAACAAACAGCAAATACAGGTTTATTTCGTTGTTCAGAAAGTTTTCACGAGTGTCTATTTATACATATAGTCATAATAAATGTGCCTTATTAATACTATATATATATATATATATATATATATATATATATATATATATATATATATATATATATATATATATATATATATATATATATATATAAAACTGAAAGAGTACTGATTTAATATTAATATCTGTTTTTGTACAATTATTTAATAATAAATTTTATTCTCATACTAATATTGATCTTAGTCCGAAATAAGACGTAGGGGAAAAAATCCACCTGCTCTATAATATAAAAAAGTTACGGGTTTGTTATTTGTTTTTTAAGCAAATTTTTTAAAGACACAATTTAAACATAGTGATCGGCTGTATACGGGACCAGTTCATTGCATAGCTTTAAATAAATACTAATGTATCACGTCTTGTAAACATTACCAAAATTTGTTTTATTAAGATAAAAGCTCATTTAAGATTAGAGTTATTACGACTGTGATTTTTTTCTAAAGTTGTTTCTCCGCAGAAGTTTAATAAAGAACATGAGCGGCAAAAGATGGCCATCCAAACAGGTGTTTCCTCCCTCACTCCTTAAATTGTTTTCCACTGAACTCCACAGCAGGAAAAGTTGAGAAAACACGGACAGAGTCGTGACATGGGCATCTGAGCGTCGCGTCTAAGACCCAGTAATTAAGTAGAATTAGAAGCACGCGTTAATTCGGTGGTTGATCGCGTCGAAGCCAACAACAAATCTCAGCTCCTCACAATCCCGACGTCTCCCTGCAGCACCACGGTGACGTGCGTCAGCCCTGCGCTTCCAAACACGCGTTTCTTCACCAAAATACGAGCATATGGCTATTTTGCATTGTGTCATATTACTGTATTAAACTCAGCAATACATCCACACCTCAGGGATTGCGATGATCTAATGGAAATGGCTTTGATTCCCAAGCAGTGATTTATAGAAATCACTTTCTTTCTTTTTTAAATAGCACCTACTCTGCTATTCTTAGATGCCTGGTTATATATTTTTCTCCCATAGGGACAAAATGCTTCATATAAAAGAAATTTCCAGGGTGGATTGTTAAAACTCATTCGGGCCTTACAGGTGTTACCCTAGAAACAACAGCTTTGTATTATTACCCCTATCATATATATGAATCTCATATTATTATTATTATTATTATTATTATTATTATTATTATTGTTATTGTTATTATTTGCAAAAAGTTAAGCAGAAGGCAGGTGGAGAATTTCCACGAGTGTGAAAGTTTGCAACTTAGAAATTATTATAGTCACAGCAAACCCTGCAGCGATTCCAACGTGGCTTAAGTTGGCATTTAACTTTATGGCGCACTGGACAAAATTTCTTTATAAGACGATTTTAAGTCAACGATAAACATACACTTGCTGGGGTGCACGGTGGTTAGCCCTGAGCTGACGTTCTGCAATTTTGCCGCTAACAGAACCCCCGACATCAGCCCGCACGTTCTGGGAATAAGTCTTAGAAATAAGCGCAAACTGAGCCAAACAATCCCACGTAGCTACGCACGATCTCCCGAGCTCGGCTGGGGCATTTAGGGCAGTACTCACGGCGTCTGAGATATGTCCTCAGCAGGTCCCGAGCGTCTTTTATCCCGTCCAAGCGCGTGGAACTTTTTTTTTTGCCCCCTCCGTGACAGGCGCGGAAAGCGACGCGGGGCAACCGAGAGGAAAAGTTTGGAGAGGCGCGCAGAGTCGCCGCGTGGAGTCGACTCTCCCCTTCGTCGAATCAGTCGCAAGGATTGATGAGGGGCATGAGGAAATTGAAAAAATAAAACCCACGCACGATGAGGCAGAAAAGGGCAACGGGAACGTGGGGCAAAAAGGAGGTGGACGCGATCACGGACCTGGCGCGCTGTGTCGGAGGTGCAGTGCTGCCGCTCAGCGCCCGATCCGCTCACTGACTGACCTGCAGCTCCTTCCCTCTCCACAACTCCCCCCCTCCTCCCCTCCCGACACCAACCCCCCCTTCCTTCCTTTCCTTTCTTCGGGTTCCCCACGGGGATTTCGTTGCCGTTTGGGGCAAATTAGCCGGCTTTCCGAAGCCTCCACGACGGAGGGGACACTATGGGAAATTAAGTCCGACACGAAATTAAAGGCGTTTAGTTGCGCGGGCTGCGGGGTGCACGCGCAGAGACGCACTGTGGACGTCGGGTCAGCGAAAGAAATCACTGCATCTGCAAGAAATGAATAATTCTCCTGTCGATTAGGGTCTCAGTGGTTTGCATGTTCGCCTCTCAGTGCTAGGGGTTCCTGGTTCGAATCCCAATCTGGGTGGAGTTTCCATGTTCCATGTTCGCTTGGGTTTCATCCGGATACTCCGGTCAATTGAATTCTCCAAATTGCCCCATATAGAGTGTGTGCCCAGTGATAGATTGGTACCCTGGCCTGGGTCTATCTGCCCAGTGCCCGAAACGTTCCCCCCTGGATGGGCATGGGGAATCCCCCCCCATGACCCTAGACCGGAAGATGGGATGGATGTGTGGATAGTTATACTTATACCGTGGATGTCCATCCATTATCTTCCCCATGCCCATCAAGGGGAGAACGTTTCGGGCGCTGGGCAGATACACCCAGGCCAGGGCGCCAATCTATCTCTGGGCACACAGTCACACACACAAACACACACACTATACATGGGGCAATTTGGAGAATTCAATTGACTTTAATCCATGTTTTTTGGACTGTGGGAGGAAACCGGAGAACCCGGAGGAAACCCATGCAGACACGGGGAGGACATGGGAACTCTACCCAGATTGGGATTCGAACCGGGAATCCCTAGTGCTGAGAGGCAAACGTGCTAACCACTAAGCCACCATGCCGCCCCACTGTGGAAAATCAAAAATAAATCACTGCATATGCAATAAATTAATAAATCTCCTGTCAGCCTTCGATTCAACTTTACTGAGGATCTATATCAGGGGCGGCACGGTGGCTTAGTGGTTAGCACATTCTCCTCTCAGTGCTAGGGGTTCCAGGTTCGAATCCCAATCTGGGTGGAGTTTCCATGTTCTCCCCGTGTCCGCGTGGGTTTCCTCTGGGTTCTCCGGTTTCCTCCCACAGTCCAAAAAACAAGGATCAAGGTCAATTTAGTTCTCCAAATTGCCCCATATAGTGTGTTAGTGTGTGAATGTGCCCAGTGATAGATTGGCACCCTGTTCTGGGTGTGTCTGCCCAGCGCCCGAAACGCCTGAAACGTTCTCCCCTGGATGGACATGGGGAACCCCACCACGACTCTAGTAGAGGATAAAGTGGAAGATAATAGATGGCGAGTTGCACTGCGGATGTCCGGTCAGCAAAATAAATCACTGCATCTGCAAGCTTTTAATAATTCTCCTGTCTGCCTGCAATTCAACTTTATTGGTTAAGGATCAATCTCAGTGCATCACTATTGTTGGTGTCATTTTCGAGGTTGCTGATTTCATCCAGATCCAGTCTCTTAACCTCAGTTAGGATGATTAACACCCAAATTCGGTCAGCAACGGGATTCTTTCTATAGCAAAAATACTATGACAGTGTGATACACACAAGAACATGCTCTTTGTTTGTTAGGCCTGAAAAGCTACACTAAGCTGAGCTGTCCTCAGACATCGTGTTAGAAGTTTTTTTTTTTTTTTTTTTGGTTTAAACCCTTTAAATATCTTTAGAACAAACCCTAAGTTCTATTCCAACGTGTCATGTATCTGAAAGACCCTCGCGTAGTAGAACCCCAGTTCTTTCTAAGAGAGTGTGAGGTGGATGTGCCACCACGAACTCTCATCAATCTCGTCCACCTACTGGAGAGACGTGGAATTGCACTGTTGTTTAAGCGACGCTTAAACAACCCTGCGTTTAGTTCCCTTTGGAAATCAAGTGAGCTCTAGAAAGGGCCCTACGTTCAGCCTACTGATTGTGGAAACCAATTAAAAAACATTAGAAAAGCATGCATACAACTAAAGCAATGCACCCTTGCCGAATGATGTACATAATATTTTTATATTTCTATAGTATAATATGCCATGTAAACAATATTGTATTTTATTCTTATCTTATTTTATGATACATGTTAATTAGATTTCCCCGAATTCCCTTTTTATAGAACACTGATGTATATTGTAAACTCTCTCATTTACATTTAGTCATTTTTCAGACTTACAAATGAAAACACAAGTCAGTAGTTACCAAAAAGAAATATCAAAACTGCTCATTATCCTAACCAGCACCCCTTTAAAAAATTTTTTTTATTAATATTATCTCACTCTTAACACTACATTGTGTTATTGTATATTGTTGGGTAAAATACTCAACACATTCCTTTTGTGTATAACACTCCTGACCCTAAATCTCATTCTGATTCTATAATACAGCCCCTCTGCTGCTCTGACGATGTGAATTTGCTCATGGTGGGACCTATAAAGGGATCTTTAATCTTCTCTTATCAACAGCACAACCAAACACAGCATCAGTTTTGTGTTTTATATACCACAACTTGATAAAAACATTACGTCAATAGATCTACATTCATTTTAGCTCCCTCACTAGATCTATAGAAGAGAAGATCTATAGAAGAGAGATAGATAGAGAGAGAGCGAGAGAGAGAGACATACACCCTACACTATATATGTATATATAAAACACTATATATGTATACAGTATATACTCTGTAGATCTTATGCAAGTTTCACAAATCTGTATTGTATTGTAAAATATATCATATTTGTATTTTATTTTATTATTTCTCTTTTTATCTCTTCTATGTCTACATTCATTTTAGCTCCCTGACTAGATCTATAGAAAGAGAGAGAGAAACAAACATACACCCTACACTATATACGTATATATAAAACACTATATATGTATACAGTATATACTCTGTAGATCTTATGTAAATTTCACAAATCTGTATTGTATTGTAAAATATATCATATTTTTATTTCATTATTTCTATTTTTATCTGTTCTACCTTAATTCTTCACCTTTATTATTATTATTATTATTATTATTATTAATATGCTTTTCTTTTTTTACTTATTCTTCTTTGTTGTAATGCTTTGGCAATATTGTTGTACATACAGTAATGCCAATAAAGCTACTTTGAAGCTTAAATCTTGAGAGAGAGAGAGAGAGAGAGAGAGAGAGAGAGAGAGAGAGAGAGAGAGAGAGAGAGAGGGGCCAATGCCTTTTTTCAGTGTTGAGAAAGCAAGCCCTGTATTAAAAGTCAACTCTATGAATTAACCGATATTAGGCAGCAGCCAGGCTCTGATGCCAACCATTAGCACTCTGTTATGTTGCTAATGTTCTCAGCTGGATTATGGACAGGAAAAGGGCTATCCATGACTCAGGTCCCTTTCCATTCAAAATCAAATTTCAGTCCCCAGTCTCTTAACCATTGCTTCTAAATGGACTGGTGAGGACTGGAAGAGAGAAGTGCTTTTGATGTGACAGCAGCTTTTAGTCAGCTTTAAGCAGACATCTTTTCACACTCACTCACCGTCACTCCATTTAGAGCATTTGTACCTTCTCGCTAAACTCTAACCGATAAACACGTTAAGGTACCCTCTCTGCGAATGCTCAGAGCAGACTTAATAGTTAAAAAGAGGAGCTGAAGACTCATTCAAATGCAAATATTGGCTTCTCACATCACTATTTAGATGCTAACAACTCATTAGTTGTTAGAAGGAGTAACACTTTATACCACAACACTGTTACTCTGATGATAAAGGTTTAGTTTTGGTCCACACAGTTTCGAAGTTGTGTGCACATATAGTACTCTCCGTCATTTACTCTCGTTTTCTACTCTTATCCATACATTCATCACATCGAGAACTGACTACAGCATTCTGTATGTTACCTCTAAAAAGGTCCTGATTTTCCATCCATCCATTATCTTCTGCTTTATCCTCTATTAGGGTCACGGGGGGGGTTCCCCATTCCCATCCATAGGAGAACATATCAGGCACTGGGCAGATACACCCAGGACAGGGCGTCAATCTATCGCTGGGCACACACACACACACACACACACACACACACACACTATATGGGGCAAATTAGAGCATTCACTCATGTTTTGAACTGTGAGAGAACCCAGAGGAAAACCATGCAGACACAGAAAGAACATGGAAACTCAATCCAGATTGGGATTCGAACCTGGATCCCCAGCACTGAGAGGAGAACATGCTAACCACTAAGCCACCATGCCGCCCACTTCTAAGACTTCCATCTATTCCATCTATACACGTCTAAGATCTATCTATTATCTTCCAATTTATCCTCTACTAGGCCCATCCAGGGGAGAACGATTCGGGCGCTGGGCAGATACACCCAGAACAGGGCGCCAATCTATCACTGGGCACACACTCACTCACACAGACACACTCCATATGGGGCAATTTGGGGAATTCAATTGCCCTTGATCCATGTTTTTGGAATGTGGGAAGAAACCAGAGAACCCAGAGGAAACCCACACGGACACAGGGAAAACATTGAAACTCCACCCAGATTGACATTAGAACTGGGAATCCCTAGCACTGAGAGGAGAACATGCTAATCACCAAGCCACGTGCCACCCTCTGTTTTTTGTTTCTTTAAAAATTCCCGTCCATCAATAATAAACTATACAACCGAAAAAAAAAGGTTGTAACCACTTAATTGTTTAAAACCATGTGTTTAATCAATAATCTTCTGCAGACTTATGTTTAAAGACGGGAGGTTTCAATTGACGTCAATGTAATAGTCTATTTTTACTTATGTAGCCTTCCTTCTGTCACCTTCATTCTTACCCTGTCTCTGTCTCGGCCTGTCGTCCGTCCACCTGTTTGATGTGAAAGTGCACTTTAGAGGTCATGTTCCACCGAAGGAACCCCAGCTCAGCATGGGAGCAGGATGGGCAGATCAGCCTCCTCCACTGAAATTGCATTAAGGGCTTCCAGTCTTATCTCCTTAGACCTGAAAACACCAAGTCCTCCCAGCAGCACGCCAAGGTCTGCCGCATTGTCCAACTGTGTGTGTGTCTGTCTGCGTAGGGGGGCTCAGAACCGACACGGAACGAGAGGGAGAAAGTGAGCAAAGTATTAGCCTTTTTTTTTTTTTGAGTAAGATGATCAAACAACATGAAGTGCAAAGCGACCAAGGGCTCTAAAAATATCTTAATCCTGGCAGACCCCCCTGAAACACTCTCTCTCTCTCTCTCTCGCTCGCTCACACACTCCCACAGCGCTTTCATATAAGACTAAAAAGTGTGCACCGCTCTCCAGCCGGGGGGCATATATCACATATGCTTGTTTAAGACAAAGAGGCTGCATCACCTCGGTATAGTGGTCCGTCAGGCACCCTTTACTTCTTGGTCCATCTTTTAGAGGAACCGGATATATAGGAGGGATAGGAGCCAGCTCCAAATGCACGGCCAATCAGCGGTAAGCTCCGTCAGGAGCTGCACTGGAATATTGCACTTTAACTCTCATGCATAAAATCAATGATTTGTTTAATTTAGACAGACCTCATAAAAGTGTTAATTCCCAGTGACGGCCTACAAATCTACAGAGGCTTGTTATCCCATTTTCTGCTCCATTAGTTGGGAAATGATAGAAGGAAAATAGTTAAGACATTGAACACTCCGTTTGTTGGCACACTGAGAGGAAGAGGAAATGATGTCAACTAGTCCACTGGCCCTTCTCTTATTAATATCTCACGTAAGCCATTTGTATTAGTACAAAATAGTCCTATTAATCCGAATATAAATAAAGTGTTTATCATATTAAAATATATAAGCATATAATCCAATGCTTGGTTCAACACAAAGGTATGGATTTGTTCTTAGGATGAAAATTTAATTTAATCAAGGGTGATTAGTTTTTATCCATCCATCCATTATCTTCCGCTTTATCCTATATTAGGGTCGCGGGGGGGGGGGGTTCCCCATGCCCATCCAGGGGAGAACGTTTCGGGCGCTAGGCAGATACACCCAGGACAGGGCGGCAATCTTTCGCTGGGCACACACTCACTCACACAGACACACTCTATATGGGGCAATTTGCAGAATTCAATTGACTTGATCCATGTTTTTGGACTGTGGGAGGAAACCGGAGAACCCGGAGGAAACCCACGCGGACATGGGAAAACCATGGAAACTCCACCCAGATGGGGATTCGAACCGGGAATCCCTAGCGCTGAGAGGCAAACATGCAAACCACTAAACCATCATGCCGTGTTTAGTTTTTATATAGTGCTTTGTATAATAGTTCATCGTCTCAAAGCAGCTTAAAAGTATTCCGAGCCTCAAATCCTAAAGAGCAGGGTGAATCTATGTTGGATTTTAAGGAAGATACCTAGGAGGATTCATCTTTTTAACAAAGACCTGTTGTAGAGAGAAAAAAAGGGGGGGGGGGGGGGTTGCAGGATCAGATAACAATCAGGTTTGATAATTATACATTGCAGTTGGTTTTCTTCATAAATACTGACTTGTTCTCATTTCTAAGTCGCTTTGTATAAAAGTGTCTGCTAAATGACTAAATATAAATGTAGAAAGGACCGAGGCTCATTAGGGGACTCATCGTCCTTGAGTAGCCAGGCAGCATCAACAGAAGAGGACAGCCATGTACAGATTGTGTATTAATCAGGTGTCTATTTTTAAAAATTACAAAAACAATGTCAGTTCAGTGACAGCGTCCATTAGGACTGCAACGCCACAAGTCTATAGTCCAGTGTCTCCTGGTGATTCCACCTAACCATGGTGTTAATTCTCACTCAGTATTGTTCATCACTGCAAAATGGTGGATCGATCTTCCCAACCCATGGGCGGCACGGTGGCTTTTAGCATGTTCTCCTCTCAGCACTAAGGATTCCCGGTTCGAATCCCAATCTGGGTGGATTTTCCATGTTCTCCTCGTGTCCCCGTGGGTTTCCTCCAGCAGTCCAAAAACAAGGATCAAGGTCAATTGAATTCTCCAAATAACTCCATATAGAGAGTGTGAGTGAGTGTGTGCCCTGCAATACATTTGCACCCTGTCCTGGGTGTATCTGCCCAGCACCCGCAACCCTAGTACAAGATAAAACAGAAGATAATGTATGGATGGATCTTCCCAATCCACTGTAGTTGTTTGGCACTGGCATATCATCAAAACAGAAAGATCAAGTCCTGTGATCCCAGGACTGGGGGGTGGGGTGGAGGCGGATATGGTAGTTGGTTAGTTCCCCATGCCCAACTAGGAGAGCATGTTTTGGATGCTGGGCAGATACACACAGGACAGGACGCCAAGCTGTCACTGGGCACACACTCACTCACACACACACTACTGTATATAGAGACGATTCACAGTCACCAATTTACCTTGAATCCATGATTTTGGACTGTGGAAGGAAACCGGAGAACCCACAAAAAACCCACATGGACACGGGCGAACATGGAAACTCCACTCCACTGAGGGATGGATGAGCTAAGTAAATATTCATAGTTATTAGATTTATTTAAAAACAACAACAGCAGTAAAGGGGCACGGTAGCTCAGTGGGGGGAGCGGTAACTCAGTGGTTAGGGTGTTGGGTTTTCAATCTGAAGGTTGGGGGTGCAAATTCCAGGTCCACTGCAGTTACCAGTGTGGGTCCTTGAGCAAGACCCTTAACCCTCATTGCTCCAGGGATGTTGTGATTAACCCTGTGCTCACCTTGTAACTCGCTTTGAATATGACCAAAATGTAAATAAAAATAAAAAAAATACCAAATGTAAAGCATATTTTTCACCCGCCTCACATCAGGATTAGGTTTATATTACAAAAATATGTTTTTGTAATATTATTACGGTTTTATTATAATCAGTTTTTTTATGTACAATTAACATTTTTTACATGCATAATTAAATAATAGAAGCCCACACTGCATCTCTGATGCATAGAATACTTTTTCCAAACTGCCAGTAGCACATTAATAGTGCTTACATGGTCTACCACATCAGACATCAACACTCATATGTCTGTGTGCAACGCAGCAATTAGGTGACACACAAGCAAATGCCACACATGACCTGAAGCACAAGCCAACTGACAAACAGGCAGTGACAAATCCCTGGGTAATTTAGAAGAGCAGCGCTAAAGTCTTGTTATTTGGCGATTCAGAATTAGCAGCTTGCCCAGACAGGGCCGTAAACTCATTTAGCCATGAATTATTAAAGTGACAGCAAATTGGTGTACCGCAGAATCAACAGTATTCGGATAAATAATGAAGTTTACAAGTGTTATAAAATTGTGGACATGTTGTATGATTAGCAACATGGCAAGCATGATCGTTCTCACCGGCCATTAGGAAAGATATCTACTCATTAAAAGTACAGTGCTATTAATAACCTTTAATCTCTGTACATCTCTGTAAAGCTCTATGTTCATGGATGTGATGGATATGATTACCCATATGAGTAAAAGTATACAGTATGTTGATTTAACACATTTTTAATATTAATATTAGCATTCCCAATCTGGGTGGAGTTTCCATGTTCTCCCCATGTCTGCGTGGGTTTCCTCCGGGTTCCTCTCACAGCCCACAGTCCAAAAATATGCATTCAAGGTCAATTCCATCCATCCATCCATTATCTTCCACTTTATCCTCTACAAGGGTCATGGGGGGGGTCCCCATGCCCATCCAGGGGAGAATGTTTCGGGCGCTGGGCAGATACACCCAGGACAGTGCGCCAATCCATTGCTGAGCGCACACACTCTATATGGGGCAATTTGGAGAATTTAAATGTTTTTGGACTGTGGGAGGACACCGGACAACCCTGAGAAAACCCATGTAGACACAGGGAGAACATGGAAACTCCACCCATATCGGAATTTGAACAGGAAATCCCCAGCGCTGAGAGGAGAACATGCTAACCACTAAGCCACTGTGCCACCCGCGACATCGGTCCATAGTGCAGAAATGGCTGGGCAGAGTTCAATAGTTTGTATTTGTTATATTCCCCTTAATTATCTACTAGGGTCACATGGGGTGAAGTAACACACGTGCCAGGAGTGGTGGGCAGCCATGTATACAGTACCCAGGGAGCAATTGGGGTCATGTGACTTGCCCAAAGGCACTTAAGCCACAGTATTTGGTGGGACCAGGAATCCTTAACCACAAGGCTATGACTGCCTGAAAGTAATGCTCCTTGCTGACACACAAAAGCAGAATAATTCAAACCCCATGATGGATGTGACCAAAGAAAACATATGTGATGATGAAGACAGGTATACACCCAAAAATAGCTGGCTAAATGATACACACAGGCAAAAACAAACAGAGCCTTGTGAAATCACAGCAATCAAATAACTAACATGCACTACAGTATGTACAGTAGCTGTAATAATATTACATATGAAATATATGGATGGTAAAACTGGATAATTGTAATAAATTATATTCATTGTGCCAGACTATAAATATCATTGATTAACATTCTGAAGGCACTAATATGGCATTGTGTGTGTGTGTGTGTGTGTGTGTGTGTGTGTGTGTGTGTGTGTGTAACTGTCATGAAATGTCCTTGTGGAGTGATCTCAAGCGTGATGGTAATAACAATAATTATCTTCCGAGTGTGGAAAGTCAAAGACATGAATATTCTTATACAGCGAGTGTCTAACAGACGAATCATTTGACTGTTTTCATCAAAACAAATAAATTCTAATTGCACGCTGAATTGTTGCACAAAAAGAAATACTACTGCTTTGTTAATCTGATATTAAAAACCAAATAAAAAAAATGTTTGGACAATGACAACAGGAAAATTGTGTCATGGGAGCAGATTTAAAAATACAATTAAAAAATAAAAGTAAAATTTGTAAAAGAAAATGTGATTTCTTCGGCCGTATCTCCCTTCCTTAAAGAAAAGAACAGCGGGATGTGCCATCACTTTTGATTAACATTTGAGTTACTCTTCCACAGGCATTAGATATCTGAAAAATGATTATTAATAAGAACATAATTTCTGCAGATTAACCCCATTTTGCCTTTATTTCTGCTCAGAGGACCTTTGGAAAATTGATCCTGCAAGATTGATGGATGTCCTGTTCACAGCCTCGTCCTTGTGCAAGTGTTTTTTTTTTTTTTTTTTTTATTTTTTTTCTTTTTTTTTTGGTCTTCTCAAGAGGTCGTTTGTTTAATGATGCAATTGCATCTCATTTCGCCAAGTCTCAGAAATGTCACATTGAACAAACTCAAACAATTTCCCAAATTCACACTAATGAGGAGCCGCATGAAACATTCAGCAAGTCTGTTACAGTGTAGAAACACGCCAAAGCCAAGGTGAAAGTTTGAAGTCGGGACAACTGGTAGCTAAACCAAATGAAAAAGTACAGTACAGGTTCAGTTCTGTAAATACATAAAGAGGAAAAAATGAAATATAGTGCATTTGAGAGAACAAAAGCAAATACAACAAAAAAAACCTGTTGTCCGGTGAATCAAAAAAATAATGAAAACATGGATATAAAATGATTCAAACCATATTATTATTCATCTTACCTCATTATCCATCTATTATCTTCCGCTTTATCCTCTATTAGGGTAGGGGGGGAGAATGCCCCATGCCCATCCAGGGGAGAATGAGGGGGCTGGGAAGATACACCCAGGACAGGGAGCCAATCTATCACTGGGCACACACTAACTCACTCACACACTCTCTATATGGGGCAATTTTGGAGAATTCAATTGACCTTGATCCATGTTTTTGGACTGTGGGAGGAAACCCACACAGATACGGGGAGAACATGGAGACTCTACCCAGATTGGGATTTGAACTGGGAATCCCAAGCGCTGAGAGGCGAACGTGCTAACCACTAAGCCACCATGCCGCCCCCTTATCTCAACAAGGATTGTGGGTAATTGAGGTCCACATGCCTATCCAGGAGAGAACGTTTCAGCGCTGGGCACATACACTCTGGGCAGGGTGTTAATCCATCGTGGGGCACACACTCTATACTATATACTATAGGGCACACACTATATAGGGACAATTTAGATAAGGGCAATTTAGTGCTGCCGATTCACCTTGAATCCATGTTTATGGACTGTGGGAAGAAACCAGAGAACCCAGGGAAAACTCATGAGCCACCCAGTTTAGGACACGAACCTGGATCCTCAGTGCTGAGAGGCAGACGTGACAAACACTATGCAATGTTCCGCGCTGTTATCCATCCATCCATTATCTTCTGCTTTATCTTCAACTAGGGTCGCGGGGGGGTTCCCCATGCCCATCCAGGGGAGAACATTTCAGGCACTGGGCAGATACACACAGGACAGGGTGCCAACCCATCGCTGGGCACACACTCAAACAGACACATTCTATATGGGGCAATTTGGAGAATTTAATTGACTTGATCCATGTTTTTGGACTGTGGAAGGAAACTGGAGAACCCAGAGGAAACCCACGCGGACACAGGGAGAACATGGAAACTCCACCCAGATTGAGATTGGAGATCTAGTGCTGAGAGGAGAACATGCTAACCACTATTCAACGTTCCGCCCTGTTATTATTATTATTATTATTTATTAATTAATTCATTCATTCATTATCTTCCGCTTTATCTTATATTAGGGTCGCGGGGGGGTTCCCCATGCCCATCCAGGGGAGAACGTTTCGGGCGCTGGGCAGAAACACCCAGGACAGGGCGCCAATCCATCGCTGGGCACACACTCACTCAAACAGACACAGACACACACACATACACACTCTATATGGGGGAATTTGGAGAACTCAGTTGACCTTGATCCATGTTTTTGGACTGTGGGAGGAAACCGGAGAACCCGGAGGAAACCCACCCGGACACGGGGAGAACAGGGAAACTCCACCCAGATTGGGATTCGAACCGGGAATCCCTAGCGCTGAGAGGTGAACGTGCTAACCACTAAGCCACCGTGCCGCCCATTATTATTATTATTACTATTATTATTATTATTATTATTATTATTATAGAATTAAAGCGCCATTCCATTTTGTAACTGCACTGACCATGGCTGCTATCATGTTACCAACATAAGACTTTTGGGCAAGGATGAAGAGCTGAAATGAGCCTCATTATGGTCTGTGTGCAGGGGCCCAGTGTGAAAGTTAAAGCTGAGATCGGGCCTGTGCTGCAGAGGAAACCTTGATGTTGACACAAAGGAAATTAGTCACCCTGGAAGAGCAAGGGGCTCTGCCTTTCATTCCCATTTCCTCTCTCTCATTTAAGTGAACCTGCCAAACAGAGCAGATGTGGTCTAGCAGAAGTGGACACCATAGGTGTGTGTGTGTGTGTGTGTGTTGGGCAAGGATTATATTTATTGTTCATGTATTTTTAAAGAGGCCACCTGCAGTGTCAAATGTGCAAACATGGCTTGACCCAGAAGAGTGGCAAGAAAGGGAAGTGATCTAGCACCAAGTGGTAAAAAAAAAAAAAAAAAAATCCCCTGTGGGAAGCCAGTGGCAGACACTCATTTAATTGTGTTAACAATTCCACATGCTGTTCTCTAACATTATTAATGCTACCTGTGAAAACGTATAGCTACATATTAACTGTTAACTACCAATGTCAACTCAACCTGCTATTTTTCTGACATGTACGTTTTTTTAACACCAATACTGATTATAATTACAAAAATATATGGTATATTTACATTTTGGTATGGTATATTTATGAACAACATAAAAATAAGAAGTCCCCCACTTCTTGGGCAACACCAATTGTTTAAAGCTGTACATAGCTGGACATGTTTCTACTGCTACCTCACACACACGCACACACACACACACACACACACACACACACACACACACACACACACACACACATACACACATACAGACATACATACTGTACATATACACACACACACACGTACGTACACACATACATATACACACATTCATTCATTATCTTCCGCTTTATCCTCTACTAGGGTCGCGGGGGGGTTCCCCATGTCCATTCAGGGGAGAACGTTTTGGGCGCTGGGCAGATACACCCAGGACAGGGTGCCAATCTATCGCTGGGCACACACTCACACACACAGATACACTCTATATTGGGCAATTTGGAGAATTCTATTGACTTGATCCATGTTTTAGGACTGTGGGAGGAAACCGGAGAACCTGGAGGAAACCCACACGGACACGGGGAGAACATGTAAACTCCACCCAGATTGGCATTTGAACCGGGAATCCCTAGCGCTGAGAGGCGAACGTGCTAACCACTAAGCCACTGTGCCGCCCCCATACACACACACACACACATATATATATATATATATATATATATATATATATATATATATATATATATATATATATATAAAAAAAATATAAAATATATATATATATATATATATATATATATATATATATATATATATACACACACACGCACATACATACATATATACACACACACACACACACACACACACACACACACACACACACACACACACACACACACCCCTGAACTAACCTGCAACAAGACATCCAAACAGAAGATCACATTAGCACAGCTTTGGAAATCGGAACCAGCAAGACTCAAGTTGTTGTATGATGTCCTGCCACGTCCTCTTAACCTGCATCGCTGGGGGCTAGCAGAAACATCAGCATGTCCACTATGTTCAGGTTAAAGCTCCTTAGAGCATATCTTAAGCTTCTGCTCTAAGGCCAGCTCGCTAAATATCGTACAATAAAGCCAATTGTGCTGCTTCTTGGTGGTTGTGTTGAGTATATAAACCTCCGCAGGGTCCCAAAGAATAAGTTTGCCAAATTTCATGGGGATTCAAGCAACACTGTGGATTTGTACGGGGAATATTATAAATTATGTAGCCTAACGTTTCAATACAGAGTAGTCCTGCAATTCTATATTTTCTTTGTATTAATAATAAGCCACACTTTTTTAGCTTTTCATAGTATTATTATGTGAATTGTGGGCTGTGATCTCTGTCCAATCGGCACAACCCGGTGTAAAGTCACCCTCTCTGTTGGAACAGGGGTTAACTTTCCCTTGAGGCAACCAACCACACGAAACTATTGATTCTGCAGATTACCTTTCTACACGCACAGGTTAGAGCAAGGAGTGACTTCTGTAACCTTTGAACTTTATCAGCAGCGCTGACTGCTTGGGTGCAAGCTAGTTGCTTTACTAAAGTCAGTGATCAGAGAGAGCGCTGGTGAAGTGTGATTAGAAGTCCACTGAACAAACATGGCCACCGCTATTGAATTCCTGTCAAGTCAATGCAAACCAGAGGTGGCAGATACAATTTGTTTGTCCCATTGGCTTAATTTAAGTTGATATCTTTAAGCTAAAGGTAGACCGGGCGAAATGGCAGTTGGAATTGGATGTACGGGAGACTGGGATTGCGAAAGGGAGAGATGAAAGTGTTATCTACAACACGGCCAGTTACTGTTGACTGGTCGATTCGGCGCTTCACAACACCACTCGGTGACCGCCGGCCAATAGGCTTCCATATCTCAGCTGGAGAGAACTATTAAACCAGTGGGCCCGCCACTCCGGCCTCCGCTGAAGAGGAGGAGAAGGAGGAGGAGTTGTGGATTCAGCGAGCTAGTGGGTTAGAGAGGAAAGCAGTGTATTAACCAGGAGTGAAGGCATCATGTGAGTAACTAAGTCTGCTAGAGAGAAAGGAGGAGAGTGCAATGGAGAGAAGTAACAGATGGGAGTGAAGGATAAGTGTGGGTGGATGCATGTGTGTGTGTATGTGAACGAGGACACTGGTGGACAGCTACAAGATGGAGTAGCAGAATGCAGGAGATAAGCTGTCGAGCCCGAGACAGTATGTGACAGTCCTCGAAGCAGCGAGCAGACGCGAGTGTGACAGGGAATACAGAGAGCGGCATTATTGTTTAAATCATTGATTGCTTCCCTCCTCCCCTGCGCCGCTGACATCCGTGACACCAGAGAAAAGGCAGTAAAAAAGCCAGACCATGGCATGCTCTTTGTTCCTCTTTTTTTCCGGGAATTGCACTCTTACCACCTTTGTTCAAGCTTTTGCCTGCATAGCAACTAGTTTGGGATTTTTTCCCCATTTAAAGCGATGACGGGTCATTTACATCCATGGCTGCTGAAAAAACATGAGTATCGTTGACAGCATCTTGGCGGGGATGTGATATTATCTATGAAAATAAATTAGGAATGTAATCGTACACTGTAATCATACACGATATCTATTTACAGTAGATATTTACTGTATTTATGGGGTGGCACGGTGTCTTGGTGGTTCAAATCCCAATCTGGGTGGAGTGTCCATGTTCTCCCTGTGTCCCCATGGGTTTCCTCCAGGTTCTCTGGTTTGCTTCCACAGTCCAAAAACATGGATCAAGGTATATTGAATTCTCCAAATTTTTCCATATAGAGTGTGTGTGTTTGTGTGAGCGTGTGCTCAGCAATGGATTGGCGCCCTGTCCTGGGTGTATCTACCCAGCGCCTGAAATGTTCTCACCCGAATGGGCATGGGGAACCCCCCCCCGCGACCCTACATGTATATAATGTATTTAAACTTATAGATTTGTTCACATTTTCATTACATTTAGTAATATATCTAACGCTTTTACCCAAAGTGACTTACAAATGAGAAAACACGACAATTCAATTAAGGACTACTTATTTTAAAAACCACTACACTATAGTATTATCAAACCCGATCACTATGCGATCTGCCTTTTTTTAAATATACACATTATAGCCAGTGTTCATGGAGGGGATGTGTTTTGACTTGTATCTTAAAGACGCTAAGTGAGTCTGACTTACAGACAGAGTAGGGAAGATGGTTCCATCATTTCCACCATGGTGAGTTTGAATCATCCGTCCATCCATCCATTATCTTCCGCTTTATCCTATATTTGGGTCGCGGGGGGGGAGGGAGTTCCCCATGCCCATCCAGGGGAGAACATTCCAGGCGCTGGGCAGATACACCCAGGACAGGGCGCCAATCTATCGCTGGGCAGAGTTTGAATCACCAGGTGGCAAAACATGATCAGGACATGCAGCCTTTTCAGATTCCTAGTTTTAGGGGTTGACATTTCTGCAGTATTGTGAATGCCAAACATTAAAACATTAACACGTTTTGAACTGCAACCTAAATCTAGATGAAGCCTGTTACTTCCATCCATCCATTATCTTCCAGTTAATCGTCTACTAGGGTCGCGCGGGGGGGTTCCTCATGCCCATCCAGGGGAGAAGGGCAGAAACACCCAGGACAGGGCGTTAATCTATAACTGGGCACACACTCACACACGCAGACACAAACACACTCTATATAGGGCAATTTGAAGAATTCAATTGACCTTGATCCATGTTTTTGTACTGTGGGAGGAAACCGGAGATCATGGAGGAAACCCACGTGGACACGGGGAGAACATGGAAACTCCACCCAGATTGGGATTCGAACCGGGAATCCCTAGTGCTGAGAGGAGAACATGCTAACCACTAAGCCACCATGTCACAGCCTGTTAAAGAAGCAGTAATTTATAATGGTGGAAGCCCATACACCGGATTATGACCTTCCATGCAAGAGTTTTATCCTTGTGGCAGGATTAAGAAACACTTAAAAGTGGTGTAATCCAAAGATACATGCTGTGGAATTAATAAAGGTTCTAGGATTACAGTTTTGTTGTTCGGACTTCTGTGCAATAAAATAAATATTGATGTGAATATAAGAATTTAAGCGTAACATGCCCTACAGTGCGAATCAGGACTGGTCCTTTACGCTGTCTGTTAACAAAATGTCATCAGCCGAACCAAATCACATGTCTGAGGTCCGTCACATGACCCCATGTGCACTTGACGGTGTCAGAGATCTGACAGTGATTTAGAAAACAGGACCTAAAGTAACCTCACCGCTTTAATCAGTCTTTCTCTCTCATGGTCTCTCTCTCTCTCTCTCACTAGGGTGGTTTGCAAATGTTGGACAGAAAATGGCTAACACTAGAGTCTGGAGACATCCCCCAATTTCTGCTCTGTCTTTTTCTCTCTGCCTTAACCAACCACCCCCCCACCTACCACCCCCACCCCAGGCCGCCTGTCTTTCCAACTCGCCCAGAGCCTGACACTGACGTGACACTCGTGAAATAATTATGAACCAAAAACACTGCTGACAGCAAACAGCCCGCTCCCCTCAATGATGTGTCACCCGTGATTAGCATGGGTCCTGCCATCCACACAGCCCCGAGGCACAGCGAGAAAGAGCAAGAGGGAGGGAGATAGCAGAAAGCCGAGAACGGCGATGAATAAGGAAGGCCAGCTTCACAGAGCGCAAAGATATTTTTTTTTAAAAAAAGGGTAAATGGATAGACAAAGAGGGGAGAGCGAAATAAAGGAAAAGCAAAAGGTCAGCGACGAAGAAAACGAGCATAGCGTTAAAAGGCGTGTGAGGCAGCGGTATAGAGACAAATGAGTACACATGGATGGATGCCCTGTTCTAGCCTATGGCGATGCTGGAATAAACCCTGGATAGTGACACCTGTATCTGTCGCCTGCTGTTAACAGACATATGCCTCGCTTCAGGCCAACACGCATCAACACCAGTGCAGCCACTTTCAATGTGCAGGCCCTGGCCTTTAGCTGCTAAATACTAAAGGTCACATTGTGCAGAGGATATGAGAAAAGGGACAGAAAAAAACGCAAGGACAGAGCTGTTCATTTGAATTTTGCATGTGTGATGGAATTTCTTTAAATACATTTACACTTGGGGCAGTACGGTGGCTTAGTGGTTAGCATGTTTGCCTCTCAGCGCTAGGGATTCCCGGTTCGAATCCCCATCTGGGTGGAGTTTCCATGTTCTCCCCGTGGGTTTGCTCCGGGTTCTCCGGTTTCCTCCCACAGTCCAAAAACATGAAGTCAATTGAGTTCTCCAAATTGCCCCATATAGAGTGAGTCTGTGTGAGTAAGTGTGCCCAGCGATGGATTGGAGTCTTGTCCTGGGTGTATCTGCCCAGTGCCAGAAATGTTCTCCCCTGGATGGGCATGGGGAACCCCCCCGTGACCCTAATATAGGATAAAGCAGAAGATGCTTTTATCCAAAGCGACTTACAAGTAGGGCGGCACGGTGTTCGCGTAGGTTTCCTCCGGGTTCTACGGTTTCCTCCCATATATTGCCCCATATAGAGTGTGTTTGTGTGAGTGAGTATCCCCAGTGATAGATTGGCGGGTTCTCTGGGTTCTCTGGTTTCCTCTCTCAAGTATAAGTAATGTATTCATTCAGTTTTTACAGTGTTTTGTGTCTGTACCACCAAAGAGCAAGCCGAATTGACTCTAACCCTAGTCCCAAAAAATAGATTTAAGGTAAGTTGGCTTCTCTAAATTGCCCCACACTTGTCTGTGTGAGTCAGTGATTGTGTTTCAAGTGATGGATCAGCACCCTGCTATCTGCCCATCGCCCAAAACATTCTCGCCTGGAAGGGTATGGGGAACCTATATGAACATTCATTAATTCATTATATTCCACTTTATTCTCTACTAGGGTCACGGGGGGTTCACCATGCCCATGCAGGGGAGAACATTTCAGGCACTGGGCAGATACACACAGGACAGGGCGCCAACCCATCGCTGGGCACACACTCAAACAGACACATTCTATATGGGGCAATTTGGAGAATTTAATTGACTTGATCCATGTTTTTGGACTGTGGAAGGAAACTGGAGAACCCAGAGGAAACCCACGCAGACACAGGGAGAACATGGAAACTCCACCCAGATTGAGATTGGAGATCTAGTGCTGAGAGGAGAACATGCTAATGCAACATTCCACCCTGTTATTATTATTATCATTCATTCATTCATTATCTTCCGCTTTATCCTATATTAGGGTCGCGGGGGGGTTCCCCATGCCCATCCAGGGGAGAACGTTCCGGGCGCTGGGCAGATACACACAGAACAGGGCGCCAATCCATCGCTGGGCACACACTCACTCAAACAGACACAAACACACACACATACACACTCTATATGGGGGAATTTGGAGAACTCAGTTGACCTTGATCCATGTTTTTGGACTGTGGGAGGAAACCGGAGAACCCGGAGGAAACCCACGCGGACACGGGGAGAACATTGAAACTCCACCCAGATTGGGATTTGAACCGCTAGCGCTGAGAGGCGAACATGCTGACCACTAAGCCACCGTGCCGCCCCCTATATGAACATATATGAGATGATTTACAGCATGACAATAGGTGCATCAACATTTATGGTTCACAAATGCCGAACGATATGTGGGAAAATGGCGAAAGAGCAACTCCTTTAAAATAACCCTGTCTCGCCCGCCATGGCGAATGTGTCCACAGCACTGAGATTGATAAGTGGATTTGGAAAGCCTTCTGCAGGAGGTGGTAAACAGCTTTGTCCCCATTACTTGAGGCATAAATGGTCGCGTGTACATAACTCTTTCTACCGTGGGGCAAATCCCAACAAAATAACTTGTCGTCTGTGCGAACAGTACATTCCATTGTAGTATATTTGAAGATAAATCTAAGATGATCAGCCATGAAACACTCAACATCCTGAGCTGGGGAGAAGCCAGATTTATAGACGTGGTCCCTTTAAATGTCAAGGAGCAACAAAACAGTCGCAAAACATATAAGTGCCTTTGTGACCACTGCACTGAAACGGGAATAGCGTCCACATTAAATGAATTGACTTCATTTAACGATTTTTTCTAGATTACGGATTAGGGCGGCATGGTGGCTTAGTGGTTAGCATGTTCTCCTCTCAGGGAATTACCGGTTCAAATCCCAATCTTGGGTGGAGTTTCCTTGTTCTCCCAGTGTGGGTTTCCTACGGGTTCTCTGGTTTCCTCCCACAGTCCAAAAAACATGGGTTCAAGGTGAATTGAATTCTCCAAATTGCCCCATATAGAGTGAGTGTGAGTCCAGTGATAGATTGGCACCCTGTCCTGGGTGTATCTTCCCAACGCCCGAAACGTTCTCCCCTGGATGGGCATAGGGAACTCCACCACGACCTTAGTAGAGGAGAAAGCGGAAGATAATGGATGGATGGATAGTTTAAGTATTCACTTTGGTTTAACAGATATTTTTATATATGGTATATTTTACATTTTAGATCATTTTGAAAGTGATTTTTTACTTAGTAATAGATGGCAGCCACAATATTCAAATATACATATACACTCACCGGCCATTTTGTTAGGTGCAGCTCATTGTTTCTTCGCTTATCATATAGATCAGGGGTGTTGAACCCACTTACACCAGGGACCAAAACTCACAGCACACTTTAGGTCGCAGGCCAAAACATGAACAGGAGAAACATTTATGGAACTCACTCAAAGTAAATGTTTTCTGAACATCAATAGAAATAAAAACAGACAGGAATATTATTTATACAATAAATAAATAATAAAAAATATAATGAGAATGCATTAATGAAAGTTGAAATAATGAAAGTAAAAAATATAATGAAAGTTCGAAATAACTATGAACATGCAGCAAAAAAAAGAAAAAATAATAATAAAAACGATGCTTTTTCCACAAAAGTAAAAATAACAAATCAAAACATTCCATTTTTTGGCCCTCGGGCCATTTCAGAAAAATGAACGTGAATGTTAAATATCTTTAAATATTTCTGCTTTCTGTAAAAATGTTCAAAGTTAAAACATGAGCACGGTCCAAAAAAATATATATCTCCAGGCCGTTGATAACGATAACAATAGATCAATGTAAAATGATCTTGCGGGCCGAATATATGGAGTTTGACACCTATAATATAGCTGGACTTTGTAGTTCTACAATTGCATTCTGTAGTCCATTTGATTCTCTGCTTTACTCTGTTCTCTGATAATCAGGATCCACAAAGCAGGTACTATTAGGATGATGGATGATGGTACAAGTGCATCAGACACCTGTATGTTTTGATTGGTGGACTGTTCTCTGTCCAGCAGCACTGCTGTGTCTGACCCATTCATACCAACACACACTGACACAGCACCACCATGTCAGTATCACTGCAGTACTGAGAATCATTCACCATCCTATTACCTCCTCTGTGGGGGTCCTGATAATTAGAGAACATACTAAAGAGGACTAACAAAGTATGTAGAGAAATAAATAGCCTGCAGAATGTGATTGTAAGACTACAAAGTTCATCTGTATGATCAGTGGCACTGAAGAACACCCCCAAAAAAAGTTCCCCCTGCAAATTCCCCATAAATCTTATCCAACCATCCATTATCTTCCACTTTATCCTATATTAGGGTCGCGGAGAGGTTCCCCATGCCCATCCAGGGGAGAACGTTTCAGGCTTTGGGCAAATACACCCAGGACAGGGTGCCAATCTATCACTGAGCACACTCACTCACACAAACACACTCTATATGGGGCAATTTGAAGAATTCAATTGACCTTGATCCATGTTTTTGGACTGTGGGACGGAACCGGAGAACCCGGAGGAAACCCATGCGGACATGGGGAGAACATGGAAACTCCAGATCGGGAATCACTAGCGCTGAGAGGAGAACATCCTAACCACTTAGCCATTTTTAGACTAATTCTTCCGATTTAGTCTAAAAATCACATGATTTGTTTTTTTCTAAACCATTTTGACTTAAAATTGCTATCAGGTAAAATTCTGATAGGTAATATATATTGGGGGAAGAGGGGGTTTAGCTGTTGGCAACATGGCAGTGTGAGTGAGAAAGCAAGGCAGGTGACACTTTGGCTTTGAAGCCTTCATCCAATATTTATGTCCACAAGGGAGACTCACTCACCCTGCCCCAGGGGTCACCCAATTAACCGCTACACTCTCCTATTACTCACAGCACCACGTGTGTTCTGAGAAGCTGACAATCCCATATTGATGTACTAGTGTATCAGTATACATGATAATACTATAATAGTACGTGCTAGTTTCAGATCAAATGGAACTAAAGCACAAAAGTATTACTAGTGTACTAGTAAAGTGTACTAGTGTGCTATACCATGGGAAGTAAAAAGTGTTTGGGCTTTCATTGTAGTATTTCCATATAACAGTTTGTCATCAGAGTGAATAAACAAGAAGATTATTACTATACTAAACAGCTAATGTGACCATCCATCCACTATCTTCCGCTTTATCCTCTACTAGGGTTGTGGAGGGGTTCTTCATGCTCATCCAGGGGAGAACGCCCCAGGCACACCCAGGACAGGGCGCCAATCCATCGCTGGGCACACACTCACTCACATGGACACACTCTATATGGGGCAATTTGGAGAATTCAATTTACCTTCCATGTTTTTGGACTGTGGGAGGAAACCGGAGAACCCAGAGGAAACCCACGCGGACACTGGGAGAACATGCAAACTCCACCTAGATTGGGATTCAAACCGGGAATCCCAAGCGCCGAGGGGAGAATATGCTAACCACCAAAATTTGTCTCTCAATCTGCCCAGCGATAGATTGGCGCCCTGTCCTGGGTGCCCAGCGTCCCAAATGTTGTTGCCTGAATGGGAATAGGGAACACCCCCGTGATCCTATTAGAGGACTAAGCGGAAGATAATGGATGAGTGAATAATTGTTTTCCATCTCCACTGACAGCATTACATAGATCACAGTGTTTGTGTTCTTCGGAGCCCCATCAGTATCAGCATCTGATCTCATTAGCTTAGTCCTAGACTAGGGACTAAAGTCGGGAAGAGGTTCCCCATGCCCATCCAGGAGAACGTTTCAGGTGCTGGGCAGATACACAGAGGACAGGGTGCCAATCCATCACTGGGCACACACTCACTTACACAGACACACTATATATGGGGCATTGTTGACACCATGTTTTTGGACTGTGGGAGGAAACCGGAGAACCCAATGGAAACCCATACAGACACAAGGAGAACATGGAAACTCCACCCATATTGAAATTCAAACCTGGATCCCCAACGCCGATAGGCGAACATGCTAACCACTAAGCCACCCAACCGCCCAACTGTTCGCATCAGACTTTAACAACAAACACATTTTACTGCATTATTAATAAAAGTGGGCAGCACGGTGGCTTGGTGGTTAGCACGTTCTCCTCTCAGCGCTAGGGATTCCTGGTTCGAATCCCTATCTGGGTGGAGTTTCCATGTTCTCCCCGTGTCCGCGTGGGTTTCCTCCGGGTTCTCCGGTTTCCGCCCACAGTCCAAAAACATGGATCAAGTCAATTGAATGCGCCAAATTGCCCCATAGAGAGTGTGTCTGTGTGAGTGAGTGTGTGCCCAGGGATGGATTGGCGCCTTGTCCTGAGTGTATCTGCCCAGAGCCCGAGACGTTCTCCCCTGGATGGGCATGGGGAACCCCCCCACGACCCTAGAAGAGGATAAAGCGGAAGATAATGGATGGATTAATGAAAGTACATTTAATGTTGAGGCATTATCTGTTTTTATTCCTTGCATATAATTCACAGATGTGTTGATACCGGCTAATTTCACAAGCGTGCCACTTCTGTATTTGGTATTTCCGTTGCATTTGTGGTCTGTGATTATTGATTTGGTTTGTGTTGGATGTTGTTTAGATCTTGTTTGTGTTCCTGCCCTTAATCTTCAATTCAGTCGTGTGATCCGGAATTAATTACACACATTCATAATGGTCCTGTAAAATGCAGCAACTCTTTTTAGAGAATATCAATTATGTTAATGAGGGCAAGGAAATCATTTGAACACAATTAATTCCCCATGAAACATGTTTCAAACCTTTTTCTTCTTTTTGTTTGTGTAAAGGAACGCTTTATAAAAGGTATTTCTTATTTATTTTATATAGAGGCAGTACAGTGGCTTAGTACTTAGCACGTTCGCCTCTCAGCACTGGGGAGCTGAGTTCGAATCCCAATGTGGGTGGAGTTGGCATGTTCTGTAGGTTTTGTCCGGGTTGTTCTGTTTTCTTCCCCAGTCTAAAAACATGGATTCAAGGTCAATTAAATGCTCTAAATTGCCCCATATAGAGTGTTTTTCCGTGTGTCCAGTGATAAACTGTGTTGTAGGTGTATCTGCTCAGTGCCCAAAACGTTCTCCCATGGATGGGCATGGGAACCCCCCCAGCGACACTGATAGACGATTAAGCGGAATATAATGAATGAATGAATTTGATATAGTGCTGGAACGTTTGCTTAAGGGGTTAGCATGTCCAACTCTCAGTGCTGGGAAAATGGGTTCGAATCCTGATCTGGGTGGAGTTTCCATGTTCTCCCTGTGTCCACGTGTATTTTCCCCGGGTTCTCCGGTTTCCTCCCACAGTCCAGAAACATGGATTCGAGGTAAATTAAATGCTCTATATTGCCCTATATAAAGTGTTTTTCTGTGTGCCCAGTGATAGATTGGCGTCCTGTCTTGGGTGTGTATCTGCCCAGCGTCCGAATCGTTCTCCCCTGGATGGGCATGAGGAACCCCTCTGTGACCCTAATAGAGGATTAAGCGGAAGATAATGAATTAATTAATTTTATATGGTGCGGAGAACGTTTCGGGTGCTGGGCAGATACACCCAGGACAGGGTGTACACACAGACACACTCTATACGGGGCAATTTGGAGAACTCAATTGACATGATCCATGTTTTTGGACTGTGGGAGGAAACCGGAGAACCTGGAGGAAACCCACGCGGACACGGGGAGAACATGGAAACTCCACCCAGATGGGGATTCGAACCGGGAATCCCTAGCGCTGAGAGGCGAACGTGCTAACCACTAAACCACCGTGCCGCCCCAAAAGTACACATTCATTCATTCATTATCTCCCGCTTTATCCTCTATTAGGGTCGCGGGGGGGTTCCCCATCCCCATCCAGGGGAGAATGTTTTGGGCACTGGGCAGATACACCAAGGACAGGGCACCAATCTATGGCTGGACACACACTCACTCACACAGACACACTCTATACGGGGCAATTTGGAGAACTCAATTGACATGATCCATGTTTTTGGACTGTGGGAGGAAACCGGAGAACCTGGAGGAAACCCACGCGGACACGGGGAGAACATGGAAACTCCACCCAGATGGGGATTCGAACCGGGAATCCCTAGCGCTGAGAGGCAAACGTGCTAACGACTAAGCCAGCGTGCCACCCCAAAAGTACACAATTCAACAAAAAAAAAAAAACATTGCAACCGAGACACTGAGCAACTCAACTCAACTTTATTTATAAAGCACTTTAAAAAACAACTGCAGCTGCAACAAAAAGTGCTGTACAAAATTATAAAAAACAAGAACATAATAGAAACAATAAAACAATACAAGTAAAACACTAAAAGTTTATTAAAAACAATGTAAAATCATGGTGTGTTAAAAGCCAGAGAGTAAAAATGTTGTTTAAGACTGTGGTTTCCTCCCACAGTCCAAAAACATGGATCGCCAAATTGCCCCATATAGAGTGTGTATGTGTGGGTAAGTGTGTGCCCAGCGATGGATTGGTGCCCTGTCCTGGGTGTATCTGCCCAGTGCCCGAAACATTCTCCCCTGGATGGGCATGGGGGGACCCCCCCCCCCCCGCCGCGACCCTAATATAGGATAAAAGCGGAAGATAATGGATGGATGTTTCTAAGCCATACAGATGGCAGTAAAAGGTAGAACACAGGGGCCTTCACCCCTCACCCCACTTTGTCTGTCTTTTCTTCCTTTCTTTGACTTTATTGGGGAATGCTGTATTGTGGCAGCGAGCTGATAGTGCAGAGTATTGAAGCTGATGAGACGTGCTTGTGTTTGCACAGAGGGAATGAATGTGTGGGACACGGCTGTGATGGGCAGTTAAGAGCCCGTATCAGAGTGTTCAGTGATTATTGGAACAGTGGCCGGGCCAGATACTGATTTTATATCTGTCCCGGGTGTCATTCCGCCTACGCCCACGCCACAGCTTCACCACAGTCTTAACTATCTGCACTTTACACATGGGTCCTGAAGAGTGTGAAGTCCGTATTGTTTTACAGTGTGACAAAAAAATGTTTTATTGTATAGTTTAAATTTATAAGTATCCATAAGACACTCATTATAATAATTGAACAATAATTGAACTGGGCAAATGCTTTTTTAATACACTTTTAACTTTGGAGAATAAAATTTGGTTATTATTAATATGGGCGGCATGGTGGCTTAGTGGTTAGCACGTTCACCTCTCAGCACTAGGGATTCACAGTTCGAATCCCCATCTGGGTGGAGTTTCCATGTTCTCCGGTTTCCTCCCACAGTCCAAAAACATGGATCATGTCAATTGAATGCTCCAAATTGCCCCATATAGAGTGTGTCTGAGTGAGAGTGTGCCCAGCGATGGATTGGCGTCCTGTCCTGGGTGTATCTGCCCCGCGCCCGAGACGTGCATTGAATATCCAACAGTGATGAGGAGGGTGGATGAAGTGGTCTGAGGGTGCTACAGAGACCTGGTTGAAGGGGAAACATACTTGTATAATTTTGTTTGCTTTGCAATAGACACAACAGTTGCCACAACTACTAAAATTCCTCATAAAAAGCAGTTGCCATACTGATAAAATCCCTAATAAACATTGGTTTCTATAATTACAATAACAATCCCTCAAAAACAAGAGTTGCCACAAATACGAAAATCCCTCATAAACATCCATTGCTACAATTACGATATCCCTCATAAACAGTTGCCACAACTACTATAATCCCTCATAAACAAGAGTTGCCACAACTACTATAATCCCTCAAACAGCAGTTGCTACAATTACGATATCCCTCATAAACAACAGTTGCCACAACTACTATAATTCCTCATAAACAGTAGTTTCTACAGTTATGATATCCCTCAGAAACAAGAGTTGCCACAACTACTATAATCCCTCATAAGCAGCAGTTGCTATAATTACGATATCCCTCATAAACAAGTTGCCACAACTACGATAAATCCTCATGAACAGCATTTAGTACAAATACAATATCCCTCAAAAACAACAGTTGCCACAACTACTATATTTCTGGATCTTCTGTTATGTAGAAATTTAATAGGTTGCCAATTATTTGCATGAGTCTAGGACTAATTTCATTATCATAGTTACAATACAAATGACTAAAAATTTGGGAAAAGAAAACAGGCTTTAATTGACAACAATCTGGTCAATTTAGTTCAGAACTGTTGGCTGGTTTTTTTTTTCTCAGTTTTCCAATACAATGAAAGGTAAACAGCAAAAGAAGATAAAGCAACTGAAAAGGAACTCTTTTGTCTCAAAATGGGGACAAAAAAATAGAAAACACAAGCTGGTTGGTGTAAAAACTTCAAACTATAGAACAAAACGCTAACAGCCTGATAGAACCCCGAGTACCAAAGGGACAGTGTCAGCAGCACTGGTAACAATGGAGTTCTGGTTTATTTCAAGCTTTTAAGACTGACTTTTAAGATCAAGCGCTAAAAAAGCCAGGCTTAAATAGATCCAAACACATGCAATGGCGGTTACTGACGAGTCACCATACATAGTCCTCTTTGGTTTTGTCATTAAAGCCAGTTTTGAGTTTTATTCTCCTCGCTTCGTCCACACTTTCTGGATTCCAGCATCAGTCTAGCTAGTTTTAGGTAAATAAGTGGCAACCATGAAATAAACTCAAATCTGGCTTTATTGATCATCTAACAAAATCATTTTTTATTTAACACTTTTTGTGTTGATGTCCTGAGGTCAGACACATCAGCATCTTTTTTATCGGGACTTTAGGATTAAATAGTGACACTGAATGTACAGCTTACCTGCATCTGATTAAGGGAAGGCGCCAGCTCCACTATGCCTTTTATAGACAAGGAAGAGCCCATGTGGTGGGACAGGACAGGAGATTTAAAAAAAGAAACAAACAGTACAGTGAACATTTGACATTGTAACCTATAAGAATACATACCTGTATGCAAGGCATGTATATGTAATGCAAATATATAATGAATGTATTAGTGTGAGGATATGATGGTGTTTAAAGATCCGTTTTTGGAATAAATTACCTGTTGGTTTAGTCCAGGGTGGGGCTAAGGGTATGCTGAGGGACTCTGATTGGGTGTGCCAGAGGAAGTGAATACTAGTTAGTGTGAGGGGGAGTGTGAGAGTGAGTGAGAGGTGAGTGTGCATGAGAGTGTGCATGAGAGAGTGCATGAGAGAGTGAGGGTGAGAGAGCAAGTGAGTGAGAGTGTGAGTGAGAGTGTAAGTGAGAATGAGAGGGAGAGTGTAAGAGTGTGAGTGAAAGTGAGACTGAAAGCGTGAGTGCGAGTGTGAGTCTAAATGAGAGAATGTGAGGGAGAGTGTAAGTGAGAGTGTGAGTGAGAGTGTGAGTGTGAGTGAGAGTGTAAGTGAGAGTGTGAGTTTGAGTGAGAGTGTAAGAGTGTGAGGGAGAGTGTAAGTGAGAGTGTGAGTGAAAGTGAGACTGAAAGTGAGACTGAAAGCGTGAGTGTGAGTGTGAGTGTAAGTGAGAGTGACAGAGTGTAAGTGAGAATGTGAGTAAGAGTGTGAGTGTAAGTGTGAGTCTTAATGAGAGAATGTGAGGGGGAGTGTAAGTGAGAGTGTGAGTTTGAGTGAGAGTGTAAGTGAGAGTTTAATTGAGAGTGTATGTGAGAGTAAGAGTCTGAGTTTGAGAGTGTGAAGGTGAGTGAGAGTGTAAGTAAGAGTGAGAGTGTGAGGGTAAATGAGAGTGTGAAGGTGAGAGTGTGAGGGTGATTGAGTGTGAGCGTGTGATTGTGAGTATGCATGAGAGTGTTAGTGTGAGAGTTTTAGTGAGAGAGTGTAAGTAAGAGTGAGAGTGTGAGGGTAAATGAGAGTGTGAAGGTGAGAGTGTGAGGGTGATTGACTGTGAGCGTGTGATTGTGAGTGTGCATGAGAGTGTTAGTGTGAGAGTTTAAGTGAGGGAGTGTAAGTAAGAGTGAGAGGGTGAGTGAGAGTGAGAGTGTGAGTGTGTGATTGTGAGTGAGAGTGTGCATGAGAGTGTTAGTGTGAGAGTTTTAGTGAGGGAGTGTAAGTAAGATTGAGAGGGTGAGTGAGAGTGCGAGTGTGTGTGATTGTGAGTGAGAGTGTGCATGAGAGTGTTAGTGTGAGAGTTTTAGTGAGGGAGTGTAAGTAAGAGTGAGAGGGTGAGTGAGAGTGAGAGTGCGAGTGTGTGATTGTGAGTGAGAGTGTGCATGAGAGTGTTAGTGTGAGAGTTTTAGTGAGGGAGTGTAAGTAAGAGTGAGAGGGTGAGTGAGAGTGCGAGTGTGTGATTGTGAGTGAGAGTGTGCATGAGAGTGTTAGTGTGAGAGTTTTAGTGAGGGAGTGTAAGTAAGAGTGAGAGGGTGAGTGAGAGTGCGAGTGTGTGATTGTGAGTGAGAGTGTGCATGAGAGTGTTAGTGTGAGTGTAAGAGTGTAAGTAAGAGTGTGAGGGAAAGCTTGAGTGAGAGTACAAGTGAGCGAGTGTGAGTGAAAGTGTGAGATGTGAGAGAGTGAGTGAGAGAGAAAACTGCACAGACACGGGGAGAACATGGAAACCCCACCCAGATCAGGGTTGGAACCTGCTTCCCCAGCACTGAGAGAACCCCACCCCATTGTGTGGGGAACCCCATCCACGACCCTAGTAGAGGATTAAGCAGAAGCTAATGAAAAATAATTGTAAAATCAATATGACCATTTTCAAATCTACTTTAACACAACAACCACACCATTAATGATAATTTTTTGATGACTCTGCGCCATGTCCTACGGGTGACGCACATGGTCCATGTGGGTGAACAGGCGTCCATAGGCACCGTATCAGCTGGCTCTGATTTAGATGATATGCATCCATCCATCCATTATCTTCCGCTTTATCCTCTATTAGGGTCGGGGGGGGGGGGGGCACGGTGGCTTAGTGGTTAGCACGTTCGCCTCTCAGCGCTACGGATTCCCGGTTCGAATCCCCCATCTGGGTGGAGTTTCCATGTTCTCCCCGTGTCTGCATGGGTTTCCTCCGGGTTCTCCGGTTTCCTCCCACAGTCCAAAAACATGGATCAAGTCAATTGAATTCTCAAAAACTGCCCCATATAGAGTGTGTCTGTGTGAGTGAATGTGTGCCCAGCGATGGATTGGCGCCCTGTCCTGGGTCTATATGGGCATGGGGAACCCCACCGCGACCCTAATAGAGGATAAAGCGGGAGATAATGAATGAATGAAAGGGTCGGGGGGGGGTATCACCATGCCCATCCAGGGGACCACGCCTCAAGGTACGCCAATCCATCGCTGGGCACACACTCACTCACACACACACACTCCATATGGGGCAATTTGGAGAACTCAATTGACTTGACCATGTTTTTTGACTGTGGGAGGAAACCGGAGAACCTGGAGGAAACCCACGTGGACACGGGGAGAACATGGAAACTGCACCCAGATTGGGATTCAAACCGGGAATCCACAGTGCTGAGAGGAGAACGTGCTAACCACTAAGCCACTGTGCCCCCCTTAGATGTTATTACTTACATTATTTCTTATAATATTAAAAGTGATGAGTGGGCATGTTGTATGAAATGTGACTATAGTGAAGTTCTAAATTCATTGTCATTTCTGTTTCAAAATTCTAATCGTGCTCTGCATTTTACCTGCGAGCGTTTCTATTGTCCCTCTGCTGCAGGGATGCATGAGCTCTAAGCTCTTTATGCTGGCCAACAAAGATAATCTACATGCATTACAATGGCCTTTTAGAGATCTGAAGTGCTGCTGACAGCTTAGGAATTGTATATCAAGAGGGTTCAAAAGAGACGGATGTATCGCGGGTTTCGGTGGCTCTGCTGCATTCAAAACGCCGCAGATGGAAGTGGTCCTTGATATGGTTTCTCCAAGCGCTGATTGTGAATTGGAATGTAGATCGGGGGCCATGATAGATTGATTTTTAACAGTTTGCAGCATGCATGCAATCCCGCCGTTACCCGGTGGCCTTGTTTGAATGCTGCCGAGTCCCCATTTGAATAAAAGCGAGATATGTTAACGTTTACTTAATGCTACACTTTCCGGCACTGCTCACTGACCTTGGCATGTTTGTCTTTATGTCGGAGGGAAGCCAGACATTTACGTTCATATTTACATTACATTTAGTCATTTAGAAGATGCTTTTATCCAATGGAGTCAATAGTTACGGAAGAAACAGCTACACGGTGGAATATCAAACCTGATCTTTATTCTATCCGGCTTTATTTTTTATTTCAAGTGTTTGTGGAAGAGATGTGTTGGGAGATGTTTCCTGAAGATGCTAAGTGACTCCGTCTCATGGACAGAGTTGGGAAGATGGTTCCACCATTCAGCAGTGGAGAACAATACAGAGAGACATCCATCCATTATCTTCCATTTTATCTAGGGTCGCGGGGGGGTTCCCCATGCCCATCCAGGGGAGAACGTTTAGGGCGCTGGGCAGATACACCCAGGACAGGGTGCCAATCTATCACTGGGCACACTCACTCGCATACATACACACTCTATATGGGGCAATTTGTAGAATTCAATCGACCTTGATCCATGTTTTTGGACTGTGGAAGGAAACCCACGTGGACACAGGGAGAACATGGAAACTCCACCCAGATTGGGATTCGAACCGGAAATCCCTAGCACTGAGAGGAGAACATGCTAAACACTAAGCCACCATGTCATTCCAAGTGTTTGTGGAAGAGATATGTTGGGAGAAGATGCTAAGTGACTCCGCCTTACAGACAGAGCTGGGAAGATGGTTCCACCATTCAGCAGTGGAGAACAATATGGAGAGTTTAAATCAGAGGGGGCAGATCCAGAGATTGTCCTGTAGTTCGAGTTACAGGAGTGTTAAAATAACAGTAATGGAAAGTGAATGGGAATTTTGGCTCGGGAATATCATTCGGTTGAGTTTCATGTTTTTTAGTTTAAAAATTTACCGAATTACGCACTTTGAAAATCCGATTATTCCCATTGAAAAAAATCTAAGCCAACTTTGAAGAGTGATCACAAGCGAAGAAAGGTGCGATCGTCTACGATTTCGAAGATTGGTCTGGCTGCAGTCATCTCTGATTCCAGCGAAGTTTGTTTTCATAGCTTGAAAATTGGCAGAGTTACGGGAGTGCGAATATCACCGTAAAGCAAAGTGAATGGTAACTTTGGCTCGGAAAAATGGAAAATATCTCCGGAACGATTCCTAAGCTGTGTACAAGCAGTAGTCATACAAATGAGCTGGGCGTGTCCTACGCAAACCGTGTTATTAGATTGAAAATTGTGGTGGAAGAAAGCTGGATAATAGCTCTGGAATAATAAAAATTATTAACAATAAACAATAACAATAGAGTGATTGAATAGGGTGCTGGTTTCCTGGAGGTGAAGCCAGATCTTCACCCATGGCTCTGCCGAAGCACTGCGGCTACAACGACGATTACTGGATGGAACCTGGACATTAATTGGACTGGCGGTCCTGCAGGACGCCCTCAATGGACTTACATATAGTTTTCTAGTTATTAGAGTTTTTCCATTTGTTAAATATAGGTCACCTGATCATACACTGTTGATGCTGCCCAGCCACTCAAGGAGGACGAGTCCCCCACTGAGTCTTGGTTCTCCCAAGGTTTCATCCTTAAAAAAACAACATAACAACATTTTTCTTGCCACTGTCACTTCTGCTTGCTTTTTGGGGGTTTAAAGGCTTTTAACTCTGTAAAGCTGCTTTGTGACAATGTGCTATTGTAAAAAGCACTATATATATAAATGACTTGAACTTGATTGCCATTTATGCTATTAACACTAATTACCACCAAATAAACGACTTGCATTTCAGTAGGTCTTTGAGCGATCTCACTTCCTGGCTTTGTTTTCTCAGACAGAACTAAGCAAGCACATTGGTACCACTCTTCATGGAGAGTCTTTTCATCAGAAACATCAGAGTCTTTCCATTCTGTATAGATGAACTCACAGATATGGTTTCTTTCTTTTATTTGGTATTTTTTTTACCAATATCTTCAATATCTGCACAGGTTCTAGTGCCCTATCCCTACTGTCCAAATGTGTGTTGCCTTTGGCGTAATCGGGGCAATAGGAAAAATATTATGTCCTTCCCACAATTATCCGCTTTGCGAATATTAAAGTGTCTGGCTACATAGCTGAGGTGTCTTTGATTGGTATCTTAACCTTTGACTATGCGATGAAGCAGTCGACTCCCTCTGCCCATATTGGAGGGGCCAGAATTTAATTCTGAAATGATTCGGGATAATAAGGAAGATGGATAATGTATGCATGAGAGATATTACATTTGGGCTAAATGCAGTCGGGGGCCGGTGCTATTGGAGTTGAATAATCACGGTGAGTTATAATCGGGGTGATAGAAATACCGCACTGTCACAGTCAAGAGAGCAACTCCTAAATCACACGGCGAGGAGAGGCTGCCAGACCAAAGGCGGCTCTTCGGTTCTACCTTTCATTAGAACGCTCTTTGTTTCAGCAACCCCAGTGTGTCCCCTCTATATGACCCGCCCCGCGGTTGGATCCCTCACAAAAAATGGTCATGAAGTGACTACAAACGGTCATGGATTAGAACTGGGCTTTTTTTTTTCATCCCTTATTGCATCACGGTCTCTCATATTAAGCGATGCTTCCATAAAATCAAAGTATTACGTGAATAAATAAAGAGTTTTTGATTTCAGTATGGATAGACTTCTACTATTAAAGCTTGGTACTGAAGATAGTAAATGATCTGCGACACGTCTTCTTCCATCAGAGGATGTATTATGCTCTTTTCGAACGTTTTAGATGTCTAGGTCCTGCTCTGGCAAATTATACGGCTAAGATTGAACTAAATACGAATGATTAAAAAGCAGACAACAAAGCTCATCCAATAAATCACACACCACATATTGTAACGAGTGATGGGGAAATGTAATTGACAGTTTTTAATTAAACTTTAACATCATGCTCATACATGGTTCTATGAATTAGCATATTCATTTCATATTTCAGTTTTGTCGCAAGAGTTCGGCTGGCATGACCCAAACAACATAAATAAATCAAGTTTAGATACAGTAATAAGATAATTATACCTTTCATCACGATATAATATTGGGCCTGTCAAGATAATTCACGATACAATACAACAATACAACTGGCAAATAGAAATAAAGCTGGGTTATGTATGAAAATGCGCCGCTTTGGTGAGTTGGGAAGCATTATTCTGAGAAATAAACATCCATCAAGGCCCAATCCAAGCTAAAATGAAAATATATTCTGGGTCCACCTCCTGTAATGTGACAAATTGTGTATATTCATTCATTCATTCAATATCTTCATTATCTTTCGCTTAATCCTGTACTAGGGTCGCGGGGGGGGGGGGTTATGTGTATTTATACACAATTTGGGGCATCATGGTGGCGTAGTGGTTAGCACGTTCGCCACTCGGTGCTGGGGATTCAGGTTCGAATCCCAATCTGGGTGGAGTTTCCATGTTCTCCCCGTGTCTGTATGGGTTTCCTCTGGGTTCTCCGGTTTCCTCCCACACTCCAAATACATGTATATGAAGTCAATTAAATGCTTTAAATTGTCCCATATAGTGTGTGTCTGTATGACACATTGGCGCTCTGTCCTGGGTGTATCTGCCCAGTGCCTGAAACTTTGTTCTCTGGATGTGCAAGGGGAACCACCCCGCCAACCCCCCTATTTTGTTGAACCTGCTTGTACTGAGAGTGCCTGTTAACCTGTTTGCGCTAAGAGTCCTGTTAATGTGTCCCACCTTGTGCATGCTTTGTTAGTCTCCTGTTGGTTCTCTGTTCTCTATTGGTCAGCATCATCACAGAACAGGTATCATTTGGGTGGTGGATTGTTTATTGTCAGTTCTGCAGTGACACTGATGCAGTGAGGGGGGTTTAGTGCATCAGTGCTGCATGTAGTTTCATTTAGACACCTCAGTGACACTGCTGGGAAGGAATAATGCACCAACCAAATAATGCCTGCTCTATGGTGCTACAATTGGGGTCCTGACCCTTAGAGAACTGAGTAAAGGGGACGTACAGTATGTACTGTAATCCACAAACAGTTGGAATACAGTCTGGCAATAGGTGGAGCAAAAAGCAGGTGTGTCCAAACTTTTGGTACTATACACAGGAAATACTGCAGAACTGTCTTTAGTAATTAACTATGACATTTTGATAAAAATCTTAAGAAATACATGACATTAACAGCTAGTTAGCTCTTTATGTGTCAATATACATAACAGTTCCATCCATCCATCCATCTTCCACTTTATCCTCTATTAGGGTCGCGAGGTCCCCATGCCCATCCAAGGGAGAACGTTTCGGGTGCTGGGCAGATACACCCAGGACAGGGCGCCAATCTATCGCTGGGCACACACTCACTCACTCAGACACACTCTATATGGGGCAATTTGGAGGATTCAATTGACCTTGATCCATGTTTTTGGACTGTGGGATGAAACTGGAGAACCCGGAGGAAACCCATGCAGCCACGGGGAGAACATGGAAACTCCACTCAGATTAGTATTCGAACCGGGAATCCATAGTGCTGATAGGAGAACATGCTAACCACTAAGCCACCGTGCCACCTTAACAATTATTTCAGGCATTAAAAACAAGTTTTATATATATATATATATATATATATATATATATATATATATATATATATATATATATATATATATAAAAATTTTAATGATGCTAAGAGAAATACATTTTTAAAAATAGATTAAAAGACTCACATAATCTTGAAGCAGCTGCAGAGGGGAGACTTCGAACTTTGATTTCTCACTATGAAACTCTGGCTTCCCTTCAACTGTCTTAGTCGGTCTCTTTCCTTTCTTTCTCCATCTTTTGTTCTCATTGCACCTATTTATCACAGTGTGAAGGTTGAAAGAGATATTATTAATCCTGTGGAATGAAGGCAGGGTTAGCGGCATGGATCGCATTGTGAGAGGGGTAATGATAGGAAGACGTGCTTGGCCAGTGGCCTGTACAGGCTTGATGAATGAGGATTGGGGGCGAAGTGAGTGGCGTTCGGTGTTGGGCCACTGAGCCGTGCAGTAGTCCACCCCCCCCCCCCACACCCCCATCCACCTGGCACTTCATTGCACACCTACACCACTCCTTCTGTCACTGTGTCTCATTCTTTGTCTACTCTATAAGACCTAAACCGTATGAATCCACTTTGCTGACATATTCCACTTCCACCTCTTACATCATCGACACGTTAAGATTTGTTCAAGTAAGTGCTCATGTCACATGTTTTGGGTATTTCTCTAAAGTGCTTATTTAAGAATAATAATGTGTCTTGGGGCTTAGTGGTTAGCACGTTCGCCTCTCAGCACTAGGGATTCCCGGTTCGAATCCCAATCTGGGTGGAGTTTCCATGTTCTCCCCATGTCTGTGTGGGTTTCCTCCGGGTTCTCCGGTTTCCTCCCACAGTCCAAAAACATGGATTGAGTCAATGGAGTTCTCCAAATTGCCCCATATAGAGTGTTTGTGTGTGTGTGTGTGTGTGTGTGTGAGTGAGTGTGTGCCCAGCGATGGATTGGGGCCCTGTCCTGGGTGTATCTGCCCAGCGCCTGAAACGTTCTCCCCTGGATGGGCATGGGGAACCCCACCACGACCCTAATAGAGGATAAAGCGGGAGATAGTGGATGAATGAATGAATATGTGTCTTGGGGCGGCACTGTGGCTTAGTGGTTAGCACGTTCGCCTCTCACCACTAGGGATTCCCGGTTCGAATTCCATCTGGGTGGAGTTTCCATGTTCTCCCCATGTCTGCTTGGGCTTTCTTCAGGTTCTCTGGTTTCCTCCCACAGTCCAAAAACATGGATCAAGTCAATTGAGTTCTCCAAATTGCCCCATATAGAGTGTGTTTGTGTGCGTGAGTGTGAATCCAAAGACTTATTGCCTGTAATAAATGCTGAAGTGACCTGTATCTGTCTCTACTGGGACTGCATCTGTTTTTTGCAAGAGGATATATGTGCACAGTGATATGTCTCTGCATAAGACACTGACAAATGTCATGAAATGTCAGACATATGGCCAAAATGGTGAAATAGATATGTTAGTATGTTACATATGCAGCTGATTCTTTGCTGGAGGATAGCAAACAGAACTCTGACAAACGAGCAAACGAAACATTGACAGGCTGACAAACTTAAAAAGCCGAATGACAGCGTTTGCGGCTCTCATGATGTGTGAGTACAGGATGCTGTTGCTCTCTGGTGGTGCTGGCAGATAGAAAAGATGTCAGACTTTTTTACAAATCAAAAGATCTGATGTAATATAATTGGACTCGGCATGGGCTTAGTGGTTAGCATGTTCTCCTCTCAGCACTAGGGATTCCCAGTTCAAATCCCCATCTGAGGAGTTTCCATGTTCTCCCCATGTCCACGTGGGTTTCTTCCGGGTTCTCCGATTTACTCCCACAGTCCATAAACATGGATCAAGTCAATTGAGTTCTCCAAATTGCCCCATATAGAGTGGGTTTGTGTGAGTGAGTGTGTACTCACAATGGATTGGCGCCCTGTCCTGGGAGTATCTGCCCAGCGCCCGAAACGTTCTCCCCTGGATCCCTAATAGAGGAAGACAATGAAATAAGAAATTATCTTCCGCTTTATCCTATATTAGGGGGGGGGGGGGGGGGGGGGGTCCCATCCAGGGGAGAACATCTTGGGTGCTGGGCAGATACACCCAGGACAGGGCGCGAATCCATCGCTGGGCACACACTCACTCAAATAGACACACACACAAACACACTCTATATGGGGCAATTTGAATAATTCTTTTGACCTTGAACCCATGTTTTTTGGACTGTGGGAGGAAATCAAAGAACCCGGAGGAATCCCATGCGGACAGGGGAGAGCATGGAAACTCCACCCAGATTGGAATTCGAACGTGGAATACCTAGCGCTGAGAGGAGAATGTGCTAACCACTAAGCCACCTTGCCGCCCTAGTTTCTTAACATCCATCCATCCAATATTTCCCGCTTTATGCTCTATAAGGGTCGCGGGGGGGTTCCCCATGCCCATCCAGGGGAGAACGTTTCGGGTGCTGGGCAGATACACCCAGGACAGGGCGCTAATCTATCGCTGGGCACACACTCACTCACACAAACACACTCTATATGGGGCAATTTGGAGAACTCAATTGACTTGATCCATGTTTTTGGAATATTGGAGGAAACCCACGCGGACACGGGGAGAACATGGAAACTCCACCCAGATGGGGATTCGAACTGGGAATCCCTAGTGCTGAGAGGCTAACCACTATGCCACCGTGCCGCCAAATGGGAAAGGCCACTAGATAATGACAAAGCAGACACATAAACACATTCATTTACACCTTAGAGTTATCCTACAATAACTCTCGCCCAAAAATGCTAGTTGTTAAACTAAACTTAAAATAAATTGGAGCGCCCATGCAGCCACAGGGGAATCATGCTAACGCCATACAAAAAGGACCACGTCTAGTCCCCCTCAGAAACAGACTTTGATGTAAAGTGGGAGAGCTAACCACCGTAGCATCCCAGGTTTACATCAACGTAAAAAACGTGTACATTGTGTAGAAATGCCGAATTTCTTTCGAGTCTTTAAATATCATATTAAGTCACCGCAGTAATCTCAGTAAGCTGAGCTCGAATGCCATTTTGGTAAGATTTACCACTAAGCAGTTTAAAGATCCCTGCTCCTGTAACAGCTCGGAGGATTAGAAAACCTACCATTTGCATTTAACCTAACCAAATGCTAAGCAGAGGGAACCGACAATGAATAAAATAATTCATTAAAAACATTGCGAATCTGAGGTGCAAGAGTTTATGTAAACATCAGTTCTTTCCCGAAAGAAAGGGTATATGAAGGGTGACTATGGAGATGGTAAATTATTATGAATTATTAAGAATTACAAACCTCATAATATTGAATCCATTCTAATGGAGGTTAAGCACAACCTGGGGGGTGGGCTGGTTTGCACTTTCTAACTGCTCATACTGATGCCCTTGAGGGAGGTAGTTTAGCCTACGATGGATGGGGTCAAGCAGTCAAATTTGCCCTGGTCTTAATATAAAGGTGATGCTTAAGTTGGCAGCTTGGAATCTGTAACACATGACAATGATGAGTGCTCAGATCATTAATGTAGACAGGTCTAACTCTCTTTAAATATTCACATGATAACAGGACTGGAAGAAGACTGTGTTCCATGTTCTCCCTGTGTCCACGTGGGTTTCCTTCCAGGTTCTCCGGTTTCCTCTCACAGACAAAAAACATGCATTCAGGGTAAATTTAATGCTCTAAATTGCCCCATATAGAGTGAGTGTGCCCAGCGATAGATTGGCGCCCTGTCGTGGGTGTATCTACCCAGCTCCCGAAACGTTCTCCCCCATTGTTTAGCATGCTTTATATTAAAACATTTCCTCAAAGTAAATGCCTGAACTCTAAAGAACATACCAAGGAATGGTTTGGCCTGCTTTACAAATATAATAGTCATTCTCTGGTGGCACGGTGGCTTAGTGGTTAGCATGTTCTCCTCTCAGCGCTAGGGATTCCCGGTTCGAATCCCAATCTGGGTGGAGTTGCCATGTTCTCCCCGTGTCTATGTGGGTTTCCTCCGGGTTCTCCGGTTTCCTCTCACAGTAAAAAAACATGGATGAAGGTCAGTTGAATTCTGCAAATTGCCCCATATAGAGTGTGTTTGTGTGTGTCTGTGTAAGTGAGTGTGTGCCCAGTGATAGATTGGCGCCCTGTTCTGGGTGTATCTGCCCAGCGCCCGAAACTTTCTCCCCTGGATGGGCATAGGGAACCCCCCCGTAATTAATGGATGGATGGATGGATGGATGGATGGATGGATGGATGGATGGATGTTCATTCGCCTCCTCGTTGCCTGTTTTTTTTTTACTACCATAACTCTCTAACAACGGAAAAAAAAATATTCAGCCAAAACTCTTAGCATTTCCAGCAGGTTTCAAATGCTAACTACACATCATGCTGTCTGGAGTCCTAGCCAAGAGCCATTTTTACCTGCCACCTGTCCTCATTCAGTCCAATTACAGGTATTCAGTGCACTGGATCTAATATATATTTTAACTTTTGGCTGGCTGTGCCAGCATCCTGCTTCCCCCACATTTAGCCCATCATTGTCTTACTTAAGAAGCAATAGCTCATATTTCTTCTGCACTTGAATCAGCGCTGGACAATTCAATGGTGCTTTTTAAGTAACTGCGGCATAATAATTATTTTGAGGAATTGGGCCGCTCAGGACAGAAGGTGTCACGGCGTCTTATGCATGACCTGTCCTCCATCATGCTAAAAGCTCTGTCTATTGAAATGGCTTCTCATTTCATTAAGAACGTAATACTTCAGCAGCAAAAAGTTATTTTATACACTGAAAATCAGTCATTTTGTCCATTAGTGTGCCTTCCTTAGTGCCTTTTTTTGACATAAGGGATCCGGGAGCATCTCATTTGAGCTACACTGACAGCATCAGTATTCAGGTCTGTGATCATATACCTAACAAGCATTTTCCATGTCAAATTAAAAGAGAAATCTCATCTCTAAAAGGGAACAGGAGGAAAAAAAAATATTACATCGCAAACGTCTGATCATAGCAAACAAGACTGCATTTGATCTCGTTTCAAAGGTCTCAGCCTAAACAAACAGTGATCAATAGAAAAGCATATTTCGCAGCAAAATGCTAATATGACTTTACTTTTTCTGGCTAAAGCTCGGCTAACGTACAGAAATATGCCTCCAATAAGGGTGTCCTGCTGTTTATTAACACAGGAAGAGAGAAGGACGCCTGCCATGCTGGAAAACACATACTTAAACTTCTGTCTTTCTTTGGCTGGCCAGTCAGGTTGATCCATAATGCACTGGTGATTACCCCGGGTGAGAGAGGAGTGCCTGGAGTATGTGGAGTATGTGGCGTTTGGCGGCATGCGGTGGTTCCATCAGCAGCCTCTGTGACAGTGCATAGCCCAGCCTGATTATGCATCAGCTTCCCCTTTTCTGGCGAACCATAGCATGTGATTTGGGGGCTGGTGATCAAGGTTCGAATGTGGCGAGAGGCTGTGCCAGCTTGTCAGAACATTAGGGCCGCTAATGGAAAAGTCCCCCTCCGTACACACACAGACACACAGACACCTCACCCACGGTGGTCATATGAGAGCTGCATTACTGTGACCTGTCACACTCCAGTGGCCACTAAACTAATGGGGCAGCAACTGTGGAACAAGGGGGAGAAAGCAAGGGAGAGCGAGAGAGAGAGAGAGTACGTAGGAGCAAGAGACATAGACTGGTGGAGACAAAGGAAAAATAAAAAATGTGGAGGTGCAAGGTGGGAAGCATATAAATAAAGAGAGCTATAAAATGGATGAGGATGGAAGAGGGATATAGGAAGATGGTTGCGAGAGAGAGGGAGAGAGAGAGGCTCATTATTTAGCAGTGAATGACGTGGCTGAGCTATGGGCTGTTGATGAGCGTGATGCCCTATTGGCATTAACGTTGGCAGCCCTGCCACCTCATTCTCTGGAACAAGGCGGCAAACAAGCCATCGCCCAGGGGAAAAAGAAATACACCCCATCGGCATGTGGCAGCTGCTGACACCACAGCATGGCACACGAATCCAGCCCAGCCCAACATTATTAGCTTCACTCTTATCTCACCATGTAAATATGTGTTTTGTTATCGCAATACGTGCCATGCAGAGGCGGCAGCACGCTCGAAGTGGGACACATGCAAATAGCAAAAGTTTGTTCGACTCGTTCGAAGAGAATTGCCCGCCGAGGTGTCAGATGAGGAATAGCTCAGGTGTCAGGTGTATCAGCTCAGATTTTGGATCCCACTTCGATTGGATAGCTTACTGCCTCGAGTTTTTATCATGGTGATTAGAAGATACCATCCAAAAAAAAACCTTCAGAAATCGAATAAATGTTGGTGTATTAAAGCAATAAGGCATGAGAGGCCGTGCATTATTGTAAATAAATCATGGGAAAGAGGTGTTTTGAGGCTGGGCACAAAGCAGAGTCCTGTTACACCTCTTTCCCTTTATTTTTTATTCACTGTAATATACAACCTCGAGTGCCTTATTGCTGTTAAAAAATGGTTAGAAAATGGTTTGATTCACAAATGTGTTTATTGATAACAAAATCGTTAATAAACTAGACTTCTGCGACATAATCTGGTATGTTTTTTATTTAAAGCCAATGTTAATCACTGAGTAGCTGATTTCTTTAACAATCTATTATATTTTTATGCTTACATTTTTATTATACACTGCTATATTTATTTTTTATTTATATTTAGACTTAGACTTACACTTAGATAACCTTTATTGTCATTCGTAATACACTTGGTGTACATTTAAAAAAAAAAGAATTATTGGCTCGCAAGGTTAAAAAAAGTTGGAAAATTTTTGTACGTGTAGAAACATGGGTATAAAAACAATAATAAAATAAAAAATAAATAAATAAATATATATATATATATATATATATATATATATATATATATATATATATATATATATATATATATATATATATATATATATTTACACACAGCAGCATGATGAGATGAGAATGACAACGTGATTAGTGAAATGAATGTGATTTGTAAAGGATTAATATTAAAATATGCCCAGCGATGGATTGGCGCCCTGTCCTGGGTCTATCTGCCCAGCGCCCGAAACGTTCTCCCCTGGATGGGCATGGGGAACCCCACCGCGACCCTAATAGAGGATAAAGCGGAAGATAATGAATGAATGAATAATATTAAAATATATATTATATGTATATTATATATATAATATATAATTAAATTTTTTATTTCATTTGAATTTTTATTAAAATTTAATTTCATTTTATTATTATTTCTTTTTTTCTAACGTAATATTAAAATTATTTTTTTCATTTTTTTTTTTTTTTTTAATGAATTTAGTAAAAATGCTATTGGTCACTACAGCCTGGCTGCTACTGATTCCTGTAAAGTTCTAGTCATGTTCCAACTAACCTTTTAATCCCTATTTTCCTAACCAGGCCATTACAAGAGCGGTTTTCTCCATTTGAAGGTATTGTGGTGCTTTGACTGCTTTGAATGACCATCGCTATGATTCCTGAGCTCAGCTGGGATAAAGCACTAAAGATAGCATCTCACACTGAGAACATACATTCAATGAAGTTATGATGGTCAGCCTACTACACTGACCCCCTCCACGCGGACCTTCCCTTCCCTGCAAACAGAGCCCAACAAAGCCCAGCACTCTTCCTAAAAACACTTTATTGTGCCTTATCAGGAAATATAACCCTGTGTTGCATGACGTGCTGTGGTAGCTGAATAGATATGCCAATACATTTTTTCCTTTTTTGTAGCCAGGCCGATTTGACAAGCTAGACTGCTCTTCCTGAAAAGCATCAGTCAAGCACACCGCTGTCATTTTGGCTTTTCTACGCTGCAAGCCATCTCTCTGTCTTCTCTCTTACTCCCCATCTCTTGCACTATAGCAATCTATATGCTTTGCCTCTTTGGTAATCGAAAGATGACAGAAAGAGTTTAAAGGGAAGACAGGGAAGGAAAGGGGTATGATCCTATATAAGAGGACTAGAAAAAGATTTAAGTATTGGAAATATGAAATGTTCCAAATGGTATATAGAGGCTATTGGAGATAACATTGTAGAAAGCATCAGGGGAAATGGAAAGGAAGAAAGTTGGTGGAGCGCGGGGAGGCAGGAAAAGAATGGGGCGAGAACGAGACTGACAGACAGACAGACAGATTGAAACCATAAGCTCCAGGTTGAGGAGATGACGGCAACACTAATACGAGTGTTTAAATATTTGATGCTGAAGGATAAAAATGAATCGCCTTTGAATGGAATTGAGTGTCTGCAGGAGAATCTATTAAGGGAAATCGGTCAGGATTTGACAGCGGCACGGAGGCCTTATGTGTTACACCTCCATCGCTCCAGCAATCTCCTTCTCCCCTCTTGACTTAAATGTTTCGTTGCTCTGCTTTAGCAAATGCTGATTATCCTCATTTTTTTCCACATGCAGACCTTAAACATCTTTAGTGGAGGAAAGAACAACATTATAATCGAACAAATGTATCCGAGTAACTCATATACACAAGGCAATAAAATACTAGAAATTTTATCATTAATAATTTTGCATGGCGTTAAAAAACAAGCAAAATATAAAAAATAATATAATATATATTGTGTTAAATTACTTTATCCTAAATTAATTCTGCTTGTGAAGTACAACATTTAGTTGAAAATGGGCAATGCATCCATAGAAAACAAAATGAATTAATTACAGCTAATTAATTCATTAATTGGCCAATTTTCTAATTGATTCATGCGTTGCCATCGATGATGAACAATTGTGCAAAGTTGCAGCTTAATCGGATAACGGGAGGTGGGTGAAATTCCATTTTCAAACATTTTACCAGACACAGATGATGCTAATATAGGGCTGGTAATAATAATAATAATAATAATAATAATAATAATAATAATAATAATAATAATAATAATAATAATAATAATAATAATAAATACTATTTTAAACAAAATAAATTGTATTGCATAAACAATTGCCTTTTAACAAATTAATAAATAATTATTGTAGATTGAAAAACACAATCCTTAAAATATATATTTCAATATCATACTATTATTGTTTTTTTACTATTTTACTATTTAATTTTTTTTTTTACATTATTTTTTGTTACAGCACCGAATTTAGTTTTACCAAGAGTCTCACCGTAGACAAAAACTGTCATTCTGAGTTCATTCTAAGACATGAAAATATGGACATGGAAAATAAAAACAGTTTCTGTAACTATTTAAATAACAGATAACAGTTTGAAATATGTTTTTTTCTTTTACTGAAATAATTATTAACTTAATTTATTTGGAAATATATAGTACAATTAATGGCACAACCTTAGGTCTCTTTACGGACTACTGACCACCAGGTTTTAAAAATTATATTGCATGTCATTATTATATCTGTGAATCATAAGATTTTATTTAAACCTGTAACAATTTTCAGAAGTAGCATCCATCCATCCATTCTCTTCCGCTTTATCCTCTATTTGGGTCACGGGGGGTTCCCCATGTCCATCCAGGGGAGAACGTTTCGTGCGCTGGGCAGATACATCCAGGACAGGGCACCATTGTGAGTACACACTCACTCATACGGCAATTGTGGAGAATTCACTTGATTTTATCCATGTTTTGGGACTGTGGGAGGAAACAGGAGAACCCGGAGTAAACCCACACGGACACGTGGGAAAACATGGAAACTCCACCTAGATCAGGATTGGGATTCGAACCTGGATCCCTGGTGCTAAGAGGCGAATGTGCCAACCACTAAGCCACCTTAGAAGCCTTAGAAGTAGCATTAATATAAAAATACAATAAAAGCCTTGAATTTGTTCCTTAATAAATTAAGTGACTAAATACATGTATTTAATTACATGTCTGATGTACTTCTATATTATTGCTCCTCATAATTCCAGTCCTTGGCATGGTGGCTTGGCATGTTCTCCTCTCATCGCTAGGGATTCAGGTTTGAATTCCAAACTGGGTGGAGTTTCCATGTTCTCCCTGTGTTTGTGTGGGTTTCCTCCAGATTCTCCAGTTTCCTCCCATAGTCCAAAAACATGGAATTAATGTAAATTAAATACTCTAAATTGCCCCATATAGATTGTGTCTGTGTGAGTGAGTGTGCCCAGTGATGGATTGGCACCGAAACGTTCTCCCTGGGATGGGCATGGGGAAACCCTTGCGACCATACTAGAGGATTAAGCAGAAGATAATGAACGAATGTGTAATTCAGGTTTATATGGCATATTATGGTTTTGTTTTGTATAAAAACATCGATGTTAAAGCCACACTTGTACTTTTCTGGCGTATGTGCTGTCAGGAACAAGCGAAAACAAGCTGAACAATACATTTTCCTTCTTCCCTGAACCTGATTGAGACCATTGCCTGGTCTGATGTGTGACTGATGTTGGTGTGGCCAAGCTTTACCTCCACAAAATGAGGCCACTGGTCCACAGATTGCAGGTGTTAGCCCTTGTCAAACAGTCCTGGCCTTTCATGAACCAGAGCTGAAAAATGGTATTTGTTCCAATTTGTACGTGCAATAAATTAACACATTACTTACTTTCTTCAGACAGACTGCTGGACTGTACAAAAGCCCCAGAACAAGCGCCAACTGTTTGTTTCCACCGGTCACCTACAGTATGTTATACACCAGAGCATGCCTCAAGATTTAAAAGCATTAATTTTATAAGCATTAACGAATGATATAAATTAGGATGCAATAAAAACAGATGCAATATTTATATCGTATAGTAATGTTGTGAAGACTGGCGTGGGGTGGAACTAAACTCTAAGGATTCGTCCCCCTAGCCTTTATATTCCTTCCATCCATTATCTTCTGCTTTATCCTCTATTAGGGTTGCAGTGGGGGGTTCCCCATGCCCATCCAGGGGAGAACGTTTTGGGTGCTGGGCAGATACACCCAGGACAGGGCGCCAATCTATCACTGGGTACACACTCACTCACACAGACACACTCTATATGGGGCAATTTGGAGTTCTCAATTGACTTGATCCATGTTTTTGGACTGTGGGAGGAAACCGGAGAACCCGGAGGAAACCCACGTGGACACGGGGAGAACATGGGAACTCCACCCAGATTGGGATTCGAACCGGGAATCCTTAGTGCTGAGAGGAGAACATGCTAATCACTAAGCCACTGTGCCACCCCTCCTTTATATTTTCTCTCCCACTTCATTTACTTTGTTTACTTTCAGTGCTGGGGATCCAGGTACAAATCCCAATCTGGGTGGAGTTTCGTATCTGCGTAGGTTTCCTCCGGGTTCTCTGTTTTCCTCCCACAGTCCAAAAGCATGGATTCAATGTAAATTGAATGCTCTAAATTGCCCCATAAAGAGTGTGTGCCCAGTGATAGATTATAAATATATAAATATTCAGTATTGAATGAATGTTTTAATAATTTTATGTTTCTTTATATTTCCAGCTTTTAAACGCTTAAGGGGAAGCACACATTCTTCTCTAAGCGCTAGGGATTCCCGGTTCGAATCCCAGTCTGGGTGGAGTTTCCATGTTCTCCCCGTGTCCGCGTGGGTTTCCTCCGGGTTCTCTGGTTTCCTCCCACAGTCCAAAACATGGATCAAGGTCTGAATGCTCCAAATTGCCCCATATAGAGTGTGTTTGTGTCTGTGTGAGTGAGTGTGTGCCCAGTGATAGATTAGTGCCCTGTCCTGGGTGTATCTGCCCAGCGCCCGAGACGTTCTCCCCTGGATGAACATGGGACACGTTCTCCCCTCTCATTATTTTTATTTATTTCTATTTTCTAATCAATTGAGACTTTCACATCTCCCTGCTGTTTCTTTCAAAATCTGGTTGCATTTCAGTAACAGAGCAATCCTGAATTAAAGTCCACTAAGGAGTGTGTTTAGTGAGTGTGTGTGAGATTATCCACTGCAACACTTACTCCATAATGAACCACACACACACTCTATAATAGCCCAGCCCAGCTTTTCCCGTTCTCACCTCATGACTTCAAGAATATGGGGCTCTCTCTCTCTATTTCTTACTCTCTCCATCTATCTGTCACACACACACACACACACACACACACACACACACACACACACACACACACACACACACATATGCACGCACGCACATGCAATTCAAACACACAACCATGAAAGACAGATGCAGATGTTGTGTCGCCACTGTCTCTTGTCACATTTCCCCTTTGTCTGCCACACAGTCGCCAAACACACACACACACACACACACACACACACACACACACACACACCTGCCGTGTAAGTGGCCTTGTCTGCAGTCGATCAATAGCTGCTGGCACTTCTTTCCCCAGCCTAGGAAAAAACAATTAAAACCCATCGATCCTTAAACTGGTCCCCTCCATGAATATGCAGGAGCTTCTCCTTGACCTTCAAAAGATTTCAGAATGCCAGGTGACTTCATTCCTCACGCCCCGACCCTACCTCATGCGTTTACCACTTCTCCCTTCATACGTGTACAACCCCACACATACTTTTTTTGTGGTTAACCGTGGACACTAGTTCCTCAAACCCGGGTTTCAAATCATTCCAAGGCACTACATGACACACACGTATACATGGTTTGTGAATCTGAGGTTCTCTGTCATCCTGTCACCATCGTCAGATGTCTTGCTTGCCTGGCACTGCTTGGCTTGTGGGAGTTGGGGCTGCTTATTACTGCTGGTGTACATACATACTACATACTGGAAGGGGAAGGCTGCTTGCTCTTTCATTTGAGTTGTCATTGCACCAGAGAGCTGATTTAATATGCTGAACTTCAACGCTGGATCAATTATGCAAAAACAACATGCTAACGTGTCAGTCTGCTGATGGCTGGCATGTGCTAGCACTGCTAAATGCTTGAACCAAGTCTGCTTAGATGTTTGTTTGGGTCAGAGTATTTGATGGCATGTCACACTGGATTTTAAGAACAAACACTAACCTCCCCCATACCGTTTTACTTTGGTTTATTTTGCTTTACTTGCGTTAGTCAGGGCGGTACGGTGGCTTAGTGGTTAGCATGTTCTCCTCTCAGCGCTAGGGATTCCTGGTTCAAATCCCAATCAGGGCGGAGATTCCATGTTCACCCAGTGTCCGCGTGGGTTTCCTCCGGGTTCTTTGGTTTCCTCCCACAGTCCAAAAACATGGATCAAGTCAATTGAGTTCTCCAAATTGCCCCTTATAGAGTGTGTTTGTGTGTCTGTGTCAGTGAGTGTGTGCCCAGCGATAGATTGGTGCCCTGTCACACACACACACACACACACACACACACACACACACACACACACACACACACACACGACCCTAGTACAGGATAAAGTGAAAGATAATGGATGGATGGACTAAATCGATGCGTTCGTCATTCCAGTATAACTGACTAACAGGTTTGATTTCCTCAATTAAATATTGGTTTGGATTTAGTCATCAACAGTTCCTGTTCTTAAATCTTATTGGCTGAACTGTTTGCCCAATCATGACAATAATGTCCATATCTGACCGCTTCACATTTGTGTCAATGCATGATATACAAAACATTATTTTAAATCCATCCATCCATCCATTATCTTCCACTTTATCCTCTATTAGGGTCGCAGGGGAGTTCCCGCATGCCAATCCAGGGGAGAACATTTCAGGCGCAGATACACCCAGGACAGGGTGCCAATCAATCGCTGGGCACACACTCACTCACTTACACAAACACACACAAACACACTCTATATGGGGCAATTTGGAGAATTCAATTGACCTTGATCCATGTTTTTGGATCTGGGTCGAGATTCCATGTTCTCCCCGTGTCCGCGTGGGTTTCCTCCGGGTTCTCCGGTTTCTTCCCACAGTCCAAAAACATGGATCAAGGTCAATTAAATTCTCCAAATAACCCCATATAGAGTGTGTTTGTGAGTGTGTCTGTGTGAGTGAGTGTGTGCCCAGCGATAGATTGGCGCCCTGCCAAGTGCCCGAAACGTTCTCCCCTGGACAGGCATGGGGAACCCACACCTGTGAAGATAAAGCGGAAGATAATGGATGGATGGATGGATTTTAGTGTGAAATCAGGTTATCAATCTGCGATGCAATGGATCTTTAAGCTGCATTTCTGTATAATAAGATGTTTTTTATAGCCATTAAATAGTCATTGACAGGTGGATTCATTCAGAAGGAGCATCACTGAAGGGCTAGTGTGAACTGCACGGCCCGCCACTGACTTACAGTAACCTACAGGTAAACAGTAAGGTCCGGGGTATTATAGAATGTCATAAAAGCTTTTGTAGGTATAATGTGCATGTAACCCAACACTTATACATATAATGCATGTCCATTTATACTGAGTTCATGCAGGAGCAGCTGCACATTAAGCAGACCAATTAGATTACTGTGTGTAATACATGCTGTACAGTCAAGCAGCAACATACCTTCTGCACTATCTTAATGTACCATATTAAATGCAACACTCACAAAACACACACACACACACATACACACACACACACATAGAATCAGTCTGTCAGTCTCCCTCACTCACTCATCACCCAGAAGCCCTTTGATTCCCACCACTCGCTGCCAAGAGAAGAAATAATGAGGAAGAGAAAATTTATCACTTAGACAACCTACTTCACCTGATCTGATTTCCTGACTCCGCCTCCCATACACACATGACGTTTGATCGAGGCGTGTTTCCCCCCCCCCCGCAGTTCTGGGTTGAGCGTTGGCAGGTCTGTGACTGACTAAACTTAACGTAACCTGTAAGAAAACGTCAGCTACCACCATCTGTGTTCTCAGTCTGTAGACCACGTGACATTAGTTTGTAAGTTTGGTGGCTTAGTGGTTAGCACATTCGCCTCTCAGCGGTTCGAATCCTAATCTGGGTGGAGTTTCCATTTTCTTCCGTGTCCCTGTGCGTTTCCTACGGGTTCTCCACATGGATTAAGATAACATGGATTGCAAATTGCCCCATATAGAGTGTGTTTGTGTGAGTGGGTGTGTGCCCAGCGATAGATTGGCACCCTGTCTTGGGTGTATCTGCCCAGCATCCCGGTTCGAATCCCCATCTGGGTGGCGTTTCCATGTTCTCCCCGTGTCCATTTGGGTTTCCTCTGGGTTCTCCGGTTTCCTCACACAGTCCAAAAACATGGATCAAGTCAATTGAGTTCTCCAAATTGCCCCATATAGAGTGTGCTTGTGTGCGTGTCTGTGTGTGTGAGTGTGTGCCCAGCGATAGATTGGCGCCCTGTCCTGGGTGTATCTGCCCAGCGCCCGAAACGTTCTCCCCTGGATGGGCATGGGGAACCCCCCCGCAACATAATTTAGGATAAAGTGGAAGATAATGAATGAATGAATGAATGAATGAATGAATGAATAATTTATTTATATAGCGCTTTTTACAACAGTATATTGTCGCAAAGCAGCTTCACAGTGTTGTAGGCCTTTAAACCCACAAAGAGCAAGCTTAAGCGACAGTGGCAAGAAACTCCGTTATGTTGAAATTTTAAGGAAGAAACCTTGGGTGGACCAAGGCTAAGTGGGGGACTCATCTTCCTTGAGCGGCCGGGCAGCATCAACAGTGTAGGACAGCCATTTACGATTGTGTATTGATCAGGTGACTGGTATTTAACAATTGGAAAACTCTAAAAGTCCATTGAGGGCGTCCTGCAGGACCGCCAGACCAATAAAAATCCAGGTTCTATAGAAATACAGGTTCAAGGGTTTGATGTCCAAACACTCTTTTTCATCTTACGGATTACAGTATTGGGCAATACTCTCCCTCCATGTCTTAAATATAAACATTGATAAAATAAAGAATAATAAAGACGGGGTTCCCCATGCTCATCCAGTGGAGAACGTTTCGGTGCTGGGCAGATACATGCAGAACAGGGCACCAATCTATTACTAGGCACACACTCATTCACACACCTACTCAGAGACACACTTTATAGGGAATCTATTACAACTTACGATCAAGAGCAGCCAATTTACCTTAAATCCATCTTTTTAGACTGTTGGAGAAAACCCACCTAGATCAGGATTTGAATCTGGATCCACAGGATTAAAAGTGCTGGACATTCATTTATCTTCCCAAGTTCCTCACAGATACACCCAGGACAGGGCACCAATCTATTGCTGGGCACACACTACATATACACACACACTACAATACACTCTATATGGGGAAATTTGGAGAATTCAATTGATCCTGAACCCATGTTTTTGGACTGTGGGAGAAAACCAGAGAACCTGGACGAAACCAACGTGGTCACGGGGAGAACATGGAAACTCCACCTAGATTGGGATTCGAACCTGGAGGTGAACTTGCTAACCACTAAGCCACTCTGTCACCGTATTTTTTTCTCATTTTAAAATTTACAATGTTTTCCAGATATTTGTTTGAGATATCATTTGACAACCATTAAAAAAATCTAAATTTAAACCAGGTTTGTGTCGCTTAAAAACTTACCATTAAATAAAATCTTTGTAAAAAATTACAAAATAATTATCTTGCCTGATTTTTTTTCCAATGAACTCAACCAATAATGGCTCAGTCCTGGACAGGCCAGCCATACTAGCAGATTTATTCAAGAAAATGTCTAATAAACTAGTAAACTGGGATGGTCACTGCTGCTGTAAACACTCAAGGCATAATCGATGCAGGCTAGCGCTCATTGTAAGGCAATCTCGACTGAAGTGCTATAGGTCAGGACATTCTTATTCTGCACCATACCAGGCCAAGCTACAAAGGCACACCATTCAATATTGCTGGAAATGTACACATATTGAACACATCACACAGACCATTTCCCAAACCAGCATCAATGGTGATTCTTAGATGCAATACCCAACTCTGCTCTCTGGAGCGGGTCATCTGAAGTGGCCACACATGCTTAAGTCCCTGTCGCAGAATTTTAGTGGTGTGATTTCCTTTTGCACCAAATCTTTGGCTATTTCATTTGGTCTCAACCGAACCATGACATCAGTCAACCTAACCTAACCTAACCTGATCAGGTCATGATGTGATTTACATACATTATTTCACATCACCACCTGTTTAACTATCTTTGTATGCATATGCAGGTTTCCTCGGTGCCAGAATCTCATATTAATCTTCCGCTTAATCCTATACTAGGGTCACGGGAGGTTTCGGGTGATGGGCTGTTTAGCCCAGGACAGGGCACCAATCAATCGCTGGGCACACACACACACACACACACTGGCAAATTAGATATGAGCAATTTAAAGCAGCCAATTTACTTTATATCCATGTTTTTGGAAACCTGAGAACCCAGAGAAAACCCACGTGGATACGGAAAGAACATGGAAACTCCACTCAGATTGGGATACCAACCTGGACCCCCAGTGAACATGCCACTGTGCTGGAATAAAGCTTAATAAAAGCTGGTCCAATAAATAAATTAAAGTCTTAGCCTCATATGTACTGTAACCTCGTGATAGTCTCATTCCTACACTTTTGTTGATTTAGGCATTGATTTCTGACTGAGAACACTCACTCCCACAAACACACACTATATGGGGCAATTTAGAGCAGCCAATTCACCTGTATCTATGTTTTTGGATTGTTGGAGGAAACCGGAGAACGTGAAGGAAGCCCATGGAGACATGGGGAGAACATGGACACTCCACCCAGTTTGGGATACGAACCTGTATCTCTAGAGCTGAGAGGTGAACATGTTAACCACTAAGCCACCCTCTGCTTAAAACGCTTAATTTTAATCAAATGTACCAAAACTAAGATTTTATACTTCACCACATGAGGACAAGTCAAATGTCATTGTGCATTAAAACTAACTACGAACTACACACACACACACACACACACACACACACACACACACACACACACACACACACACACAACACTGAAATTAAGTGCCTAAGTGTTTCATTGCTGGCTAATTGATTTAATGGCCATCAATGATTAAATGTAATTAAATGTAACAGTTAAACAGTTACATTTAAAGCAGTATTAAATTCTGCAGACCTCAGCTGTAAGCTGTAAGCAAATGGAAGAGGGCTTATTCTCCCGATCACAAAGTGAACGAGAAAAATGATGAAAAGTGATGAAATACTTTTCAAAACCTGCAGTAATATATTTCAAGTGTTAGCGTATCATTGCATAATATATTAGTATTTAAGATGAAAACTTTGATTTATTTCGAATTAAAACCTAGTGGTGTTGATTACCATTTCATTTCATTTCTAATCATAAGGGCAATACTGTATTGTTGTGCAATTCTGTTTTTCATATCGTCTCCCCCTGTATTATATGCCATGTACATACATAATTGAGTAGTTTTTATTCCATTTTATTTTATTTCGTATATACTGAGCTCCAGCGATGGATTGGCGCCCTGTCCTGGGTGTATCTGCCCAGCGCCCGAGACGTTCTCCCCTGGATGGGCATGGGGATCCCCACCGCGACCCTAGTAGAGGATAAAGCGGGAGATAATGAATGAATGAATGAATATACTGAGCTCTATTTCTATTACATTTTTCTTTTTAAAGTACTTCATGTAATAGATGCATCAGATATATCTATAACTTTTCCCAATTACTGTCACTTCTGCTGCTGAGAATGTGAATTTCCCACATTGTGGGACAAATAATGGACTATCGTTTCATATCTTAACTTTTCCTATCTTATTTTATCTTGTCTTAGCTTATTGTATCGTATCTTGCCATGCCTCATCTTGTCGTATCGTATCGTGCCTTGCCTTATCTTATCTTATCTTATCTTATCTTGTCTTATCTTATCTTATCTTATCTTATCTTTTCGTATCATATCGTATCTTGCCTTGCCTTATCTTATCATATCTCATCGTATTGTATCTTGCCTTATGTTATTCTATCGTATAGTTTAGTATCTTGCCTTGCCTTATCGTATCATATCGTATCGTATCATATCGTATCTTGCCTTGCCTTGCCTTATCTTATCGTATTGTGTCATATCGTATCTTGCCTTGCCTTGCCTTGCCTTAACTTATCGTATTGTATCGTGCCTTGCCTTGACTTGCCTAATCGTATTATATCGTATCGTATCATATCGTATTTTGCCTCGCCTTATCTTATCGTATCGTATTGTATCATATCGTGTCTTGCCTTGCCTTATCGTATCGTATCGTATCGTATCGTATTGTATCGTATCGTATCGTATCGTGCCTTGCCTTGCCTTGCCTTATCTTATTGTATTGTATTGTATCATATCGTATCTTTCCTTGCCTTACCTTATCGTATTGTAACATATCGTATCTTCCCTTGCCTTGTCTAATCTTATCTTGTCTTATCTTATGAAGGACAACTTGGCTGCGTCTTTAAAATTCATAATAAATAGTAATAAATAGTATTTGGAATATTGGTTGCTACCAGGAGAGGGAGAGAAAGCCCCAACACATAAAGTCACAGACAAGCGTATATGTTTGAGTGTAGTCAATTTTACAGCTCTACTCCTGAAGCAGAACTGACCAATCGATGAAAGTTAAGGAGCTAAATTATTTAAAGCCAACTCTAATTAGTTGGCTATTTCTAGAGCTATGGATTCTTTTAGAATATTGATGATGTGGTTCAGTATTTTAGAGAGGCTGGATTTCTCTTTCTGCATTCCAAGAATTGTGTTCATTTTTCTTTTTATTTCTTTTTGTACCTCATTGATAATATAAGAGTTGTGTAAAGAGCCCAGACCCGAGGCTGACACTACAATTCCTGTTACCTGCTGCAAAGATGAAGCGTTCTGGTGTGGTAGCTCAGTGGTTAGGGTGTTGGTTGTACTAACAGAAGTTTGGGAATAGAACCGTCCTTTTCTATCAGATTCTGATGCTGAAATGTTGGTTCATGCTTTCATTTTCACTCGCTTTAATCACGTTATTTCTTCCGCTTTATCCTGTACTAGGGTCGTGTTTTGGGTGCTGGGCAGATACACCCAGGACAGGGCACCAATCTATCGCTGGGCACACACTCAGTTACACAAACACACTCTGTGTGGGGCAATTTGGAGACTTCAGTTGACCTAGATCCATGTTTTTGGACTGTGGGAGGAAACCGGAGAACCCGGAAGGATCCCACGCGGACACAGGGAGAACATGGAAACTCCACCCAGATTGGGATTCGAACTGGGAATCCCTAGCGCTGAGAGGCGAACGTGCTAACCACTAAGCCAAAGACTAAACCACTAAGAAGAGTGACATCCTTTATAACAATAAAGCAGATGGTATACATTTCTGAAACAATGACGAACACCTCACACTGCAGTGCAGTGCAGTTAAAATTATAACGAGCAATTTAATTAACCGTAAGAGACTAAAATAAAGAATATGTTGCACAAAGAGAAATAGCACCTGCCAAAACATTTATGGCAATTATTTAATTTCTTCAATTCCTAGACAATGCTTATTGGCAATCATTTGCTCTCAAGGGATATATATAAACCACTGATTGGCTGGTTACTCCATCTCTTGTTCTGTCATTCCTCTCAATATGTCCCAATTCCGTAGACCCACTCTACCAGCTCTCTGAAGCAGGGCTGCCATCTTAATGATGGCTTTAGAAGGGACTGTAGCATGGCAGAGCAGAACAGCTGTAATCCACCGTCATGTCACGGGTTGGCAGCCATGCCAGAAGTTGGCACATGGCAGCACTCTTGGCACCATGCCTGCCATCCAGCAGGGCATATTCCCCTTGCCCAGACAGCAGTGAATAAAGGCCAAAACCGGAGGTGCCAGAGAGAGAAAGAGAGAGTCGAGAAGAGCACTGACACACTTCCCAAAGACCCTACCCAAACTGCCATCCCAATGAATAAAAGAACTCTTTCCACCTTACGTTTTAAGCAGTAGGCGACCTGTGAGGAAATTGACAGCTAATTACACTATAAAAATGGATTCCCTCCTGCCAACTCCACCGAATGAATAATATAAGAACCCAGTGTCTCTTTACAAAATGGATCGCCGAAACGATAGTAAACAAATCAGCAGACATTATAATCCTACGCGATCTCAACACTGCAATTTCAAATGCAGCCCTTACTAAAAACCTTGCCATAACACCTTTTGGAAAGCTAATAAGCCGTGGTCTGTCTGGAAGTCATGGGATATTACCGGCATCGGCTCTACACTCATTTGCGTTTGACTGGATCAGCGGCAAAGCCGAGGTGGAGACAGAGCTTTGGCCTGGTTGGGAAGGCACATGGGTGGGAAAAGATGCAAGAGCGGGACAGGAGTCATGGAGGAGAAGGCGAGACGGTGTCGGGATGAGTGAAGGTTGAGCTGAAGATGGGAGGTGGGGTGGGGAGATACGGGCCACTCAGCCCTCCTCTCTCTCTCTTAATTGAAAAGGAAGAGAGTGCAGGCCGTTGTCAGGGCAAACAGGACTCACTCAGTCCGTCAGGCAGTGCATTATTCCACAGTGTTTGGCTGGCCTTCCCTTTTCTCCGCTGTAATTTAAATGACTGTCAGGTCAGTGGCAAAGACCAGCACCACTCCTGTTAAAAGGAAGACTGCCACCGCCGTCGCCAGGTTGCCACACTCTTGATTGTCTCGCTCTGCCTTTTCTTCTCTATCTCACTCACGCATTTTACTCTCCAAACCAAATAGCAGGGAGGCACAACTGTCAGCCCGTGGTCACAATGCATTTACTTAGTGACAGAATTCTAATTAGTTGCTGAGGTGGTGTCACTAGACAGAGAGGAGTAGAAAGAAAGAGGTAGATGTATGTGTGGGGGACCAAGCCTTGGTTAAGAAGACCGAGCCGAGAAAGGTTAAAATAACTAGAGAGATTGCACTAATATTACACAGGTTTTTATACCTTTCTTTGGAAACAAAAGCAATTTCACATAGAAAAAATATTTCCTCTACATGCCTAATTTAGTTAATTGTGCTGAGCTTCATAGTATTTCGATGTCGCTCATGTCATCTCATTGCCTTTTCCTTATCCCAATATGACTAGGGACTAGAATCGCAGGTCGCGGGTTCCCCATGCCCAGCCAGAGGACGGGGTGCCAATTTATCGCTCACTCACATGGGCGCACACTATATATGGGCAATTAAGAGCAGCCAATTCACCTTGAATTTATGTTTTTGCACTGTGGGAGGAAGCCGGAGAAACCATGCTGACAGGGAGAGAACATGGAAACTCTAATGATTTAAAGAAGGCTGAAGATATATATATATATTTTTTTTTTTACTGATATAGATTCAAACTTAAACACTGAATCAGCCATAAATAGAATAAAGTAACAGTTAATAAGTTATAGTAGTTGTTTTTATATAAAAGTACCAAAATTCAGAGACGTTTAATGATGAAATTTTTATTTTGCTTAATTATAAGCCAGTGGTTTTCATTAAAAATATCATAGGATGTGATGACATCACATACTCGCAACTGTTTGAGGTACAGGAGAAAACCTGATTGTGGAGATCTTTCACAATCTTTTGATTTTGGTCTGGGGCTGGTGTCTATACAGTACACACACATAGTGTATGGGACAATTTACATACAAGCAATTTAGAACAGCCAAATCACCTTAAATACATATTTTTAAAAACGGAGAAACTCACATGGACACGGTAAAAACATGGATCCACACCCCTGAGAGGTGATCATGCTATCCACTGCCACAACTAGATGTGCACCTTCACTGACATTTTATTGTTTTGTTTTTTTGTGTTAATTTTGCTTAAGGCAGCACGGTGGCTTAGTGGTTAGCACGTTCGCCTCTCAGAGCTAGGGATTCTCGGTTCGAATCCCCAACTGGAGTTTCCATGTGTCTGCGTGGGTTTCCTCTGGGTTCTCCGGTTTCCTCCCACAGTCCAAAAACATGGATCAAGTCAATTGAGTTCTCCAAATTGCCCCATATAGAGTGTGTCTGTGTGTGTGAGTGTGTGCCCAGCGATAGAATGGCACCCTGTCCCAGCTCCCAAAACGTTGTCCCCTGGATGAGCATGGGGAACACCCCCACAGAAGATAAAGCAGATTAAGCAAAAGATAATGAACATATATGCCCCGCGATGGATTGGCGCCCTGTCCTGGGTCTATCTGCCCAGCGCCCGAAACGTTCTCCCCTGGATGGGCATGGGGAACCCCACCGAGACCCTAATAGAGGATAAAGCAGACGATAATGGTTGAATGAATGAATAATGAACATATAATATACATATATATGTTATAATATATATAATAATTATATAATACATATATAATAAAAAAAAATTATTTATATATATATATATATATATATATATATATATATATATATATATATATATATATACAGTATATATATACCTGTACACAGACACATATACATATATATACACACCTATATATATTCATTCATTCATTATCTTACATTTTATCCTATATTAGGGTCAGGGGGCCCATGCCCATCCAGGGGAGAACGTTTCGGGCGCTGGGCAGATACACCCAGGACAGGGCACCTGTCTATCGCTGTATATATATATATATATATATATATAAACATCGAAACATTTTTTATAAAAATTAAATGATATTATGAAAATGTTTGTATTCCTTACAAAGGTTTTTGATGTTATTTATGTATTAGGTTAAGTTTTTCATTTTTTTCAAAAATTATTTTTGTCTAAGCACTAATTTAAAAAATCTAAAATCTTCAATAGCAATACAGACACCAGTTAAGCAACTAGATCCAGTAATGGATGCATTATTTTCCCAGTTCTGTTTCCTGTTTTAATCCTGCTGTGTGTAAGGGTCCTCTAGAGCCTCTGAATGATGTGTTGAGGCTCCATTAGCATAAGTCAGAAGGCACAGAGGCATTCCTTGCCTTTAGAATGGGGCTGAAGGGCCCTACATGACAATAACATCCCAAAAGTACGGCTCTCCTCCATTCCTGCCTTTTTATTCTTCTTAGTGATATAAACCACTCTCTTCGCTTACTTTCTCTAAACCTTACACACACACACACACACACACACACACATTTTAAAATTGGCAGACAGGGCTGACCAAGGTCTCTGATGAAGCAGTTGGAAGGGTCATCCATGGCACTAAAGATTGCACATGCACAGGTCCAGGTCACAGCGCATTTACTCACTGACACAATTCTAATTAACCAGCTTCGACTGTGTCACTGCACTTCACAGACACTGCACAACCACACACACACTCAACGTAAAATGATTAATTTAGTCTGACTAGAGATGTCTTATTATGCTTTGTTTTACTTTCAAGATCTTAACTCTTTTAAATCTGCTACACTTAAAAGCACTACCGCAAAGTTGCACTAGAATAAAAGCTGAATCGATTTTAAAAACAGAACATTGGCAATTGAACTGGCTCGGGAGATTCATAGTCATAGTGAGATTAATTATTGTAATAATTAAAATTAATGAAAATTGAGTTGCCCTTTTTTACATTATCAAACTGCACTCACCATACATCTCATAGAGTGACGCAGTGGCTTAGTGGTTTGTCTGTAGCCTCTCAGCGCTGGGGATCCAGGTTCCTATCCCAATCTGGGTGGAGTTTCCATATTATCCACATGTTCATTGGGGTTTCCTCCGACGGACCAAAAACATAGGTACATTAAGAATTTCATATTGTCACATTGAGCATATCTAAAATATAAATTTTGGTTTGTTTATTTATTTATTCCAAAAAAAATCCTCTTATTTCTTTTTTTTTAATTAATTGACATCAGCGGCACGGTGGCTTAGTGGTTAGCACGTCCACCTCACAGCGCTATGGATTCCCGGTTCGAATCCCCATCTGGGTGGAGTTTCCATGTTCTCCCCGTGTCTGCGTGGGTTTCCTCCAGGTTCTCCGGTTTCCTCCCACAGTCCAAAAACATGGATCAAGTCAATTGAATTCTCCAAATTGCCCCATATAGAGTGTGTCTGTGTGAGTGAGTGTGTGCCCAGCGATGGATTGGCGCCCTGTCCTGGGTCTATCTGCCTAGCGCCCGAGACGGTCTCCCCTGGATGGGCATGGGGAACCCCCCGCGACCCTAATAGAGGATAAAGCGGGAGATAATGAATGAATGAAAGAATGAATGAATGAAGTTTCCATGTTCTCCCCGTGTCCATGTTCTCCAGTATCCTCACACAGTCCAAAAACATGGTCAAGTCAATTGAATTCTTCAAATTGCCCCATATAGAGTGTTAGTGTGAGTGAGTGTGTGTCCAGTGATGGCACCCTGTCCTGGGTGTATCTGCCCAGCGCCCGAAACGTTCTCCCCTAGATGGGCATGGTGAACCCTCCCCGACCCTAATATAGGATAAAGCAGAAGATAATGAATGGATAATGGACATCATGCATTTGGACAAAAGTATAAGAACACACCACTCAATTTATTTATTCAGGTGTTTCCTTTAGTGTCCTCAATTCATTCTTTCATTCATTATCTTCCGCTTTATCCTCTACTAGGGTCGTGGGGGTGTTCCCAATCCCATCCTTCGGAGAATGTGTCGGGCGCTGGGCGTTGGCAGATCTATCGCTGGACACACACCCACTCACACAGATACACACAAACACACTCTATATGGGGCAATTTAGTGTATTCAATTCACATTGAATCCATTTTTTTGGATTGTGGGAGGAAACTGGAGAACCCGGAGGAAGCTCCATCCAGATTGGGATCCCCAGCGCTGAGAGGCAAACATATTAACCACTAGGCCACCGTGCCATGAATTACTCTGTATAATTTAGGCTTGGGCATCTTCAACTATGAGAATCCACAAGTCTATATAATGTTTTTTTTTTTTTGATAAATTGGTTATAAAGAGAGCCAGCACGGTGGCTTAGTGGTTAGCATGTTCTCCTCTTAGCACTAGGGATTCCTGGTTCGAATCCCCATCTGGGTGGAGTTTCCATGTTCTCCCGTGTCTGCGTGGGTGTCCTTCAGGTTCTCTGGTTTCTTCCCACAGTCCAAAAATATGGATCAAGTCAATTGAATTCTCCAAATTGCCCAATATAGAGTGTGTCTGTGTGAGTGAGAGTGTGCCCAGCGATAAATTGGCGCCCTGTCCTGGGTGTATCTGCACAGCGCTCGAAACTTTCTCCCCTGGATGGGCATAGTGAACCCCCCCGTGACCCCTAGTAGAGGATAAAGCGGAAGATAATGGATGGATGGATGGATGGATGGATGGATGGATATAAAACAAGACAGTAAAATTTTCAACTTCCCCTTTAACGTTCATACTTATTTCAGTCACTCTAAAACATTTGGCATATTTAATCTGTCACATCTAAAAGCTTCTCAAGGCAGTGTGGACAGTGTTCCAAAAAAAAAAAACGCCGCTCACCCCGGGTACAAGATATTAAAATGGAGAGGCAAGTGATTGCCCCAGGTGCCAATCTAAACTACTGATTCCAGCCTTAATGTTGATTTGGAATGCAACCAGTAGCAGCAACGGTCCAGTAGCTGCTGGGAAGCTGGCCTTGTTCCTACCGCTGCATTTCACTAAACTACTAGCAATTTCCCTTGAGAGTCAGCACGTCGTACCAAAACATAAGTTAACTGTCCGTTTGGCAGCTAAGAGCAGCCAGTTAAGCTTCCTACTAAAGACAACTTACGGAATGATGCTGCTCTTTTGATTCGCAGTCCACTCCGTGTTCATTTGATCTGTCTAATGATGCTATGAGAAAGCATGAGAAAATAAAGTAAAATTGGAGAAAATCTGACAGCCACTGACTAGGGTGCTGGGCACGGTTCCCCCATGCCCATCAAGGGGAGATCGTTTTATTAAAAACCCAGGCCTCTATAATATTACAGGGGTAGGTGCATTTATTAAAATCATTTAAATTAGATACCAATAACATGATGTGGTTTTGCTCATTGTACCTTCTGTACAGTAGATGACACACAAAATTAGTAGATTCTAAAGTCAAATGAAATCAAATTATGTCTTTTGTGCATATGCAATGCTTATGTTCATGATGCTGATTCCATTAGAATAATTATTCATGACAGTTTAATTTCAACATGCAAAATACTCATTTGAGTGTTCGGCTGTTATTGACTAATGCCACGTCTTTGTACATTTTTAATTCTTTCGTTTACACACACACACACGCGCACACACACACACACACACACACGCACACACACACACACATGCACACATGCAAAATACATATGTATATTCACAATTAAGCTAAAGCTAAGATAGTGACCTGCCTAGGATGTCTTTGGCTCTTTGTATATATATATATATATATATATATATATATATATATATATATATATATATATATATATATATATATATATATATATATATGTATATATATATACTGTATATATATATATAAATAAAATGCCACGTCTTTGTACATTTTTAATTCTTTCTTTTACATGCACACACACACACACAAATGCAGAATACATATCTATATTCACAATTAAGCTAAAGCAAAGATAGTGGTTATGGTTACAAATACACTAATCAGGTTACAAAACTAAATGGTTACAAAAACACTAATCAGGATACATCATATTGTCTGTTTTAAGATAATATAACTGATACATGTAATGTTTTGATTAAGCTAGCAATGCAAAGTTAATATTTAATGAAGAAAATTTGGAAAATAACCTCATCTCAACTAACTTCCGCTTAAGATTCTATTCTATAGGATTCTATTCTATTACCCCCTTTATGTAAATTTTGAATTTTATGGTGTTACCTGTCAAGATAAATAATATATATATATATATAATATGGGGGCGGCACAGTGGCTTAGTGGTTAGCACATTCAGCAGTTGGGATTCCCAGTTCAAATCCCAATCTGTTCCATGTTCTCCCCGTGTCTCGTGTGTTTGTGTGAGTGAGTGTGTGCCCAGCGATGGCTTGGCACCCTGTCCTGTGTGTGTCTGCCCAGCACCTGAAACGTTCTCCCCTGGATGGTCATGGGGAACCCCTCCACGACCCTAGTATAGGATAAAGCGGAAGATAATGGATGGATGATATTATCTGGAATAATAGCTTTAAAAATAGGTAAATACTGCCTCAGATGCCTCACATAATAAATTACAGTGATTTATTATTTATTTCATTCTCTTATGCTTAATTCTATATTTAAATCACGGGAGGGTTCCACATGCCCATCCAGGGGAGAATGTTTTGAGTGCCATTCCATCTCTGGGCACACGCTCACTCACACAGGCACACACACATACAGTATATAGGGCCAATTTAGATAAAGCCATTTAGAGCAGCCAATATACGTTGATATACTGTGGGAGACTCTGGAGAACATAGAAATTGCACCCGGATTCGAGCCTGGATCCCCAGCACTGTGAGGTGAACGTGCGAGCCGCTTAACCCCTGGAAAAAAAAAATAAAAAATTATTTTGGGCTTTAGATGCGAGTTTATAATGTGTTTTATGCTTACATTATTTACCCATGAAATTAATCATTACAATCCTCACCCTCATTTTCCTGTTAACTCATGACATGTCTCTCATGACATGTCTCTCTCCAGTCTCTTTTTTCCCCCTCTCTTTCAAATCATTAGCACCGGGGTGGTCAGTTCAAGGTTAAAATTAAAGTCGCCTGCAGAAGTTAAAGGCTTAGGCCAATAAGACAATAATGGAAAAGGCAAATTAAACACAGACACTAACCCAGTTCTGGGGGTAAAATGAACATGATGGCTCCATTAATGAGCTGGATGGGGCTGATATGATGCCTGAATAGGCTTGTCATTTTTCAGAGCTATTCTTACAGTAGCCATCACATTCCACCTCTACGGATAAGAGTCTAAGTGAGGAGAGAGAATGTGGAAAATGTGGTGAAGGGTCACCTTTCTAATGAGGAAGCATCTGATAGGTGGGGATTCGTACTTGGGGTAATGTCCAACACTTTGCATATTCTCCAACCCTGGTGGAAATCAGAAAATATCCATCCATCCATTATCTTCTGCTTAATCCTATATTAGGGTTGCGGGGGGCATTGGGCAGATACACCCAGGACAGGGCGCCAATCCATCGCTGGGCACACACTCACTCACACAAACACACTCTATATGGGGCAATTTGGAGAACTCAATTGATTTGATCCATGTTTTTGGACTGTGGGAGGAAACCCATGTGGATTCAGGGAGAACATGGAAACTCCACCCAGATTGGGATTCGAACCGGGAATCCCTAGCGCTGAGAGGCGAACGTGCTAACCATTAAGCCATCGTGCCACCCAATCATAAAATATGGTTACAATAATCATTATTATCCAGTAAGGGTGTACAGTAGGGGTATATTGTTTCCACTCATCATACACAACCTCTAAACTAAGCTACACTTAGCTTAGCAGCGTGTAGCGCTAAGGTGCCACTCGCAATTAAACTCGTCAAGACAACTCGCCTCTTAATTTCAGTTCCTTATGTTTCTTCGTCTGGGTGCATTCCTATAGGATGCATGTACTGTGTTTTATATGAGTGATGGCATGATCCGAACCGTGTGCTCGATACTGAACAGTTCCCATCCAGAGGAGAGTGTTTTGGGCGCTGGGCACCTCACTCACACATACAAATACACTTTATTTGGGACTATTTAGAGCATTCAGTTTACCTTGAATCCATGTTTTTGGGCTGAGAACCCAGAGGAAACCCACACAGCCAAGAGAAGAACATTAAACCTCCACCCATATTGGATCCCCAGCACTGAGCCTGGATCCCCAGCACTGAGCCACCGTGCCACCCCAGTTTGACAACTAAACAAACACAAATATCCATCCATTCATGATCTTTCACTTAATCCTCTCATATGGTGCTGTGGAGGAGGGGTGGGGTTCCCCCATGCCCATCCAAGGAAGACTATTTTGGGCGCTGGGCAGATACATCCAGGACAGGGCGCCAATCTATTGCCTGGCACACACTCAATCATACAAACACACTATATGGGGCAATTTGGAGAATTCAATTGACCTTGATCCATGTTTTAGGACTGAGGGAGGAAATCAGAGAACCCGGAGGAAACTCACGTGGACACGTGCCGTCCCAGTTTTACAACTAAATAAACACAATTATCCATCCATCCATTATCTTCCACTTAATTTTCTATTAGGGTCATAGGGGGGTTCCCCATGCCCATCCAAGGAAGACTGTTTCGGGCGCTGGGCAGATACACCCAGGACAGGGTGCCAATCTATCGCTGGGCACACACTCACTCACACAGACACACTCTATATGGGGCAATTTAGAGCTTTCAATTGACCTTGATCCATGTTTTTGGACTGTGGAATGAAACTGGAGGACCTGGAAAAAACCCAAGCAGGCACGGGGAGAACATGGAAACTCCACCCAGAGTAGGATTCGAACCTGGATTCCCAGCACTGAGAGGCGAATGTGCTAACCACTAAGCCACCGTGCCACCCCGGTTCCACAACTAAAGGAACACAATTATTTGTTGGCTAATACAGAACACATAGCCTCCATTCAAGCTCTCTGAACAGTATAGTATGTATAATATTAGTATTTAGCACAACGCTACATGCCATATATGAATAATATATGAATAATAGCAGCAAAAATTGCATGTGGTGTACATAGCCTCCCTCGGGAGCAGCCAACAATTCTGTTTTATGTTAGTCTTTGTCATAAAATGAAGAGTCGTTAGCATGCACGGCCAGAAAAAGAAAACAAAGCTGTTTCCCCATGCTTTAAAACCGTGACTATATTTATGTCTGGCTGTACAGTTATGCGCACCTCTTTTATATGCTTGTGAAGAGTTGTTGCGACCATCAAAGGCCCAGTTTTCCAGAGTTTGTTCACATGGTAATAAGGACACCTCAATGAACTGGCAGCAACTGTGTAGGTTTTAATGATGTAGTGAGCGATTTCTTATCAGCTCTATTTAACAATACAGCAAATAAATCGAGGACATCCCACTGTTCTGGAATGCATCGGTTTAATGAGGCGGTTCTCCGTCGAACCCACATTGTCCGCCGCATGGTCCACTCGATTGTCCGTGGCTCAGGTGTGTGGGTTTTTTTATTTTTGGTTTTTCCACAGGCTTTAATTGGAGCAGATTTAAAACAGCAATCACACCCACCAAAAGTAGGGCCAGGCTTTAAACATGTAGATGTGCTGCTTATTAAACCCAGACCTACAGTCTGCTCTGAATGTATGATAAAAAATGATGACGATGATGATGAGGTGGATGAGGATGATGAAGCATGGCTGTTTTTTTGTGTGTGTTTTTGTGTGTCATTTTTTTTTCCCAAGGCTTAGGGTATTTATGTCTAATGAGTAGTGGCTGCGAAAGCTAGTTAGCACAGGGGAGTGTTTTGGCACAGTCAAGCTGGCTGATTTGAGGTACAGGGGTTAGAGGGCAGCCCAATTATGTCCTTGGAGTTAGCGCCTCCTGGTTCTTTGATTCCACACTTCTAAAGGGGCAGAAGGGGCATAGGGGGTCCATGGTCGCTGTGTTAAGGTGATGTTAATTGGAGCATGTTGTTTTTGACGGTCAAGCCATCAGGCCAGGGCACAGCATCGTCGCCAGTCTAATTACGGTGCCAAAGGCCTCGTCTGCCCAAAGTGTTACAAACCCTGCCAAAAAAGAACTTGTGGCCGATGTTGTGATGCACAATTGCATTGGTGAACTCAGCATGCATAAGGCCACCTGATGTTGAATTCAATGAAAAAGAACAAGTTCCTCACAATATAACGCTCCCAAAAGGCCTTTTCTCTTCCAGCTAAGCAAAGGGAAAAAGTCTGGCTGGATAAAGCTCTATGTCATGTTCTCTTTAGCAACCGCCTCTGGAGGAAGGGAGTGAAAGAAGGTAAGAAGAGGATCTCATTCAGGCGCTAATTAGCTGGGCTGTCTCGTGGGCCCTTGCTCATTGTAATGTTTAATTACAGGCTGAGCAGTGAAAAGGGCTGTGTGCTGGCTTTCCCGCCTGTCAACACTGCTTAAATGAAGCCATCTTCCGCCGTGCACTCTGTCAGCCTGCTGCAGAAGCTTCCATCCATCCATTATATTTCGCTTTATCCTGTACAAGGGTCGTGGGGGGGTTCCCCATGCCCATCTAGGGGAGAACATTTCAGACGCTGGGCAGACACACCCAGGACAGGGCGCCAATCACACACTCACTGACAGACACACTCTATATAGGGCAATTTGAAGCATTTAATTTAGAAATATATGGTTACAGTAGGGGCGGCACGGTGGTTTAGTGGTTAGCACGTTCTCCTCTCAGCACTAGGGATTCCCGGTTCGAATCCCAATCTGGGTGGAGTTGAAATGTTCTCCCCATGTCTGCGTGGCTTTCTCCGGTTCTCCGGTTTCCTCTCACAGTCCAAAATCATGGATCAAGGTGGATTGAATCTTCCAAATGGCCCCATATAGTGTGTCAGTGTGAGTTTGTGCCCAGCAATGGAGTGGAACCCTGCGCTGGGTGTATCTTCCCAGTGCCCAAGACGTTCTCCCCTGGATGGGCATGGGGAAATCCCCCCCCCCCCCCCACGGATGGATGGTTACAGTTTTTTTAATCATTATTATCCAGTAGGCGTGTATAGCTAATGTGAACAACTCACCTCTTAATTTCAGTTCTGCCTTATGTTTCTTGGTCTTGAGGCACATTCCTATTGGATGCATGTACCATGTGTATTATGTATGACAGCACGATCCGAACCGTGTGCCCCTCACTCAAACAGACACACACACACAGACACACTCTATATGGGGCAATTTGGAGAATTCACTTGACCTGGATCAATGTTTTTGGACTGTGGAAGGAAACTGGAGAACCCGGAGGAAACCCACGCGGACACGGGGAGAACATGGAAACTCCACCCAGATTGGGATTCAAACCAGGAATCCCTAGCGCTGAGAGGAGAACATGCTAACCACTAAGCCATCATTCCGCCCTTTGCAGAAGCTTCAGTTCACGTTTCTGATTATCAAAGCCTGCCTTTTCTCCAATGTTTACCCATGTTTGACCACAAAACTAAAGACTTACAATCTCCCACAACAGACCATTTCATTAGACCATCAGAACCAAGTGTTTATTCACTACATTGGTACTACTGGGGCGGCACGGTGGCTTAGTGGTTAGCACGTACGCCTGTCATCGCTAGGGAATCCCGGTTCGAATCCCAATCTCGGTGGAGTTTCCATGTTCTCCCCGTGTCCGCGTGGGTTTCCTCCGGGTTCTCCGGTTTCCTCCCACAGTCCAAAAACATGGATCAAGTCAATGGAATTATCCAAATTGCCCCATATAGAGTGTGTCTGTGTGAGTGAGTGTGTGTCCAGTGATAGATTGGCACACTGTCCTGGGTGTATCTGCCCAGCACCTGAAACGTTCTCCCCTGGATGGGCATCGGGAACCCCCCCCCCACCCGACCCCAATAGAGTATAAAGCGGAAGATAATGGATGGATGGATGGTACTACTGGTACATTTCTTTTCCCCTCACATTTCTTGGAATTGTAATATCCTAACCTAGAGCTGACGATAGCCACGCTTAGCTTGTCAACACGGCACAATTTAAGAGATAGAGCTATTGAGCGATTACATTGAGCCAGTGGTTCGCCTGGCCCGTCATAAAGCATGTGCTCTTTATTGGGCTGGCTTCAGGCAATAGGTCTGTCCACTACTCTTTAATCCAGCACAAAGAAGGCTCTCCTGGGTCCCTACTCCGCACTCGGGTGTTTGGGCCACTGATCAATGCTTGTCAGACAAGCGTGTGCATTTTAAACCACACAGAGTGCAGGTACTGCTGGGACTTGGACCCTGCTCTACTGCGCTTTGAACACCAGCTAGCATTCCCAGGTCGGAAGTTACTCATATCCCACATGTTTTACAGCGCTGGCCTCTCATTTGCACAGCAGCTATTGATTGGGAAGCAACCAACAGTAGGTACTGAGTCAGCAGCTCATTTTTATGTGCGAGCATTATAACGGGACAGGACTAAAGGGATCATAACTGATGAAATTATGGTGAAGTTAAAGATTAGGTTTTTATTTAGCGTCAAGCAAATCATACAGATGGAGTAAACAGATGCTGGAAGGAATCGATTCCCATAGTACACTAGTACACCTCTGTGTTTGGTTAAAACATGAAAAGCTGCTGATTATGGTAAAGAATACTGAATTTAAAGGTGCTATATATATATATATATATATATATATATATATATATATATATATATATATATATATATATATATATATTCATTCATTCATTCATTATCTCCCGCAATATCCTCTATTAGGGTCGTGGTGGGATTCCCCATGCCCATCCAGGGGAGAACGTCTCGGGCGCTGGGCAGATAGACCCAGGAAAGGGCACCAATCCATCGCTGGGCACACACTCACTCACACAGACACACTCTATATGGGGCAATTTTTGAGAATTCAATTGACTTGATCCATGTTTTTGGACTGTGGGAGGAAACCGGAGAACCCGGAGGAAACCCACGCAGACACGGGAAGAACATGGAAACTCCACCCAGATGGGGATTCGAACCGGGAATCCCTAGTGCTGACAGGAGAACATGCTAACCACTAAGCCACCGTGCCGCCTATATATATATATATATATATATATATATATATATATATATATATATATATATATATATATATATATATATATATACAGTTGTGATCAAATTTATTCAACCCCCAATGCTGCGAAGGGTTTTATGGAATTCAGTGCACATTTGTAATTGTGTTCATAATGAAATCTTACAAGGACTTGTTAAAGAACTAAATGCAACTAAGATAGCATCAATTGTTTTTGTCATAAAGTATTAAATGGCCTTTTTGTGATTTCTTCATTGACACAATTATTCAACCCCTTTACAACTACCACTCATAAGAACAGAGGTTCATTCCAGTGTTTTCAATCAGGTATTGAAAACACCTGTGGATGTCAACGAGCAGCAATCAAGCATGATAAGCACCAATTAGGCAGATTTAAAAGGACTGTGATACTCAGCTCCTTCTAGACATCTACTGGTGTGTTTACAAGCATGGTGAAGGCAAGAGAATGGTCCCAGAAGACAAGAGAAGAGGTTATTGCTCTTCACAAGAATGGCAATGGATATAAAAAGATTGCGAAGTTGTTAAATATTCCAAGAGACATTATCGGAAGTATCATTCGCAAGTTCAAGTTAAAGGGCACAGTGGAAACGTTACCTGGTCGTGGCAGAAAGAAGATCCTGACCGCGACTGCTGTGCGCTACCTGAAGCGTAATGTGGAGAAAAATCCCTGCGTGACTGCTAAGGAACTGAAAAAAGACCTGTCAGATGTGGGCACTGAAGTTTCAGCTCAGACAATAAGGCGCGCACTGCATAACGAAGACCTCCATGCCAGAACTCCCAGGCGCACCCCCTTGCTGACTCCAAAGAACAAGAAAAGTCGACTGCAGTATGCCAAAAGTCATGTGGACAAGCCACAAAGGTTTTGGGACAGTGTACTGTGGTCAGATGAAACTAAATTAGAACTGTTTGGGACAATGGATCAGCGCTATGTTTGGAGGAGGAAGAACCAGGCTTATGAACAAAAGAACACCTTGCCTACTGTGAAGCATGGCGGAGGGTCAATTATGCTTTGGGGCTGTTTTGCTTCTAATGGTACAGGAAAGCTTCAACGTGTGCAGGGTACCATGAATTCCCTTCAGTACCAGGAGATCTTGGAGGAAAATGTGATGGAGTCAGTCACAAACCTGCGGCTTGGGAGACGTTGGACCTTCCAACAGGACAATGATCCGAAGCACACATCCAAGTCCACTAGAGCATGGTTGAACATGAAAGGCTGGAACATTCTAGAGTGGCCATCGCAATCACCAGACTTAAATCCAATTGAGAACCTCTGGTGGGACCTAAAGAAGGCAGTTGCAGTGCGCAAGCCTAAGAATGTGACTGAACTGGAGGCTTTTGCCCATGAAGAATGGGCTAAGATACCCATAGGTCGCTGCAAGACACTTGTGTCAAGCTATGCTTCACGCTTGAAAGCTGTCATAACTGGAAAAGGATGTTGTACTAAGTACTAAATAATAATGTCACTAGGGGGTTGAATAAAACTGATAATGATGTGAGCACAGTAAAGACATTTGTGGTTATTCCATCATAAATATTATGTTATATTTGTCTAATTTATAAGTGCCTCTTTGATATAATTGTAAATAAGATGACTGAAATGATCCAAATCAATGTCAAACTGGCCAAAACACTTTATTTCAGTGGGTTCTCCGGTTTCCTCCCACAGTCCAAAAAAGTGGACCAAGGTCAATTGAATTCTCCAAATTGCCCCATATAGAGTGTGTCTGTGTGAGTGTGTGTGTGTGCCCAACGATAGATTGGCGCCCTGTCCTGGGTGTATCTGACCAGCGCCCGAAGCGTTCTCCCCTTGATGAGCATGGAGAACCCCCCTGCAACCCTAGTACAGGATAAAGCAGATGGCTGGATAGTTAATAGTGTAATAGGGTATAAATAGTGGTTAGCATGTTTGCTTCTAAGTGCTAGGGATCCAGGTTCGAATCCCGACCTGGGTCGAGTTTCCATGTTCTGGGTTCTCTTGCTTCCTCCCACAGTCCAAAAACATGGATTCAAGGTAAATTAACTGCTCTAAATTGGTCTTATCTAAATTGCCAGCAATGGATTAGTGCCCTGTCCTGGGTGTATCTGCCCAGTGCCCTGGATGGACATGTAGAACCCCTCCATGACCCTAGTCCCTAGTATAGATAATTAGATGAGGTGAATATTCAAAATGATCGTTATTTTGTAATCAGGGGACGTGTCTGCATTGTACTGGAGGGGGAAACGTAATGTACACATGATGTTTTGTTATGGTGGTGTCATCCATCTTAGCTTTTTAATGAATTTATTTAGACGACCAAAATGGACCCAATGTCATGAAGCATTGCTGGCAGGTCTGAACTGCCCACCTGAGGACCGGTGGCTTGGCCTGTCAGCCGGTCCAGACAGCGAGGCTAGAGGATGTTAAGATGCATGATGAAACAAACAGTGCAGTGTTGTTTGTGAACATTTCTTCTCTTTGCAGTCCGATATTGCACATTGCGTCTGGTCTGTCTGCTGTGACATATCTTGTAAAAGGCAACATGTTCTTGTTTTCACCTGCTGGGTTTTACAAAAGATATGGCCAAGGAAAGGCAAGGTGGCACAGGGAGAAGGAGGATGAACAAATAAAAGCAGTTTGAGATAAAGCTGGTAAGTTTGGTTAAGTAATAAGTTTAATAAAAAGCATTAAAATGTTTTACAATGTCAGCCTTTGCTTTATTCCGCATACAGTCATGGGAAAAACCCTTTTCAAAAACATTATTTTTATATAAAAATATATGCTCCTTGGAAGCTTGAAAAATATTGTAAAATTGTAAAATAAATACTGCCTGAACAACTGTGAACAACACATGATAAATTCCATCCATCCATTATCTTCTGCTTTATCCTCTATTAGGGCAGTTATTCTTTTCTGTTAAGCCCCCCCTAGGAAGAAGAAAACATTTTGCGCCCCCCCCCCACACACACACACACGCACACTCACCTCACCCCCCCCCCACATGACAAAATGTTATAAGGTATTTTTACACGCCCACTGTAGTATGATTTGTCTATAAATTTATTAGTACACCTCTTTTATAACAATGTCTCCTTATTAACAATAAAGAAAACAAAAAAGAAAGAAATATAGATCAACTTAGAACAGAATAATCTTATTAACTTTGTTTTTTAGTTTGTAACAGAAACGAATGAAATCCTTATTATTATTTTTTATTATTATTATTATTAACTAGAAACATTTTTGAACTGACTGGCATTTGATACTGAAAAATGAAATGAAATCAATAAATAATAATACATTCAAATTCATCAGCAACATTAATTCAGGAGCACAATTTATTAAGACTTTAACCTACAAAACAAAAATGAATACAACAATTTGTGCTGTTTTTTTTTTTTTTTTTTTTTGAGGAAGTCAGAACTGATGTCTCCAACGCACCCATTTTGCAGCACAGCTTTTCTTTTATGAAAGTAGCTTTCATAAAGCGTTATGATTGCTGGCTATACGTGTCACGTGTCGATTAAAAAACCTCAAGCGGTTATCGGTGTGATCGGGGTGTAATGTCTTTAAGTGACGCCTTCATCTATTTGGCTTCACGATGTCCGCTGCCAACATTTTACGACACGGTCTTTCTTCGTCTCCACCTCAGTTACAGAGAAGTTACAGTTACAGTGAAGCCAGGCGCTACGTTCGGTTCGACATTTAGTTTTTGGTTGACTTTTGTTGGTCTCATTATCTTCGTCTCTCTCCGCCTTTCTCTCCTCATCTCTGTTAAATATTTTTCCATGTTGTCTCTTGAGGGTTTGTTCAGTACACTTAATATCACTTGCTCTGTGATTTTCGCCCCACTATTTGAGAAGCACTGTATTAGGGTCGCGGGGGGGTTCCCCATGCCCATCCAGTGGAGAACATTTCAGGCACTGGGCGGATACACCCAGGACAGGGCGCCAATCCATCGCTGGGCACACACTCACTCACTCACTCACACAAACACACTCTATATGGGGCAATTTGGAGAATTCATTTCACCTCGATCCATGTTTTTTGGACTGTGGGAGGAAACCAGAGAACCCTGGGGGAAACCCCAGCGGACACGGGGGAGAACATGGAAACTCCACCCAGATTTGGATTCGAAATAGGAATCCCTAGTGCTGAGAGGAGAACATGCTAACCACTAAGCCACCGTGCCGCCCTATAATATTATATATATAATAAATAGTTTATGTTATAATTTGTAAGTCAGAAAGTTAGTTTTGCTCTCCTACAAACAACAGGCAACGTTTTGCTGAATAAAGATGGGTTCCCATTGCATCTGTGCCTCCCCCCCAACTAATGTATTAGTCTTTCAGTATCTGTAATATTTATTCATGGTGATGTGTTACTCAGCCCGAAGCCGAACATTTTATGTTAATGCTTGATAACAGGAATTCTAGGAAAACGGGAGGAAAATCAGTAGTAAATTTCTTTTCCGTTCATCTATTTCGTTCGATCTAAATGTTTAATCATTCATTAAAATGATTCACCTCTTATGCCCGCAGATACGCTTCTAGTCGGATGGTGGATCATATTTCTAAGCAAACAGACTGATGTGTAGCCACAGAGCCTATAAAATTTATACTTTAATAAGGCTTCTAAGTTGTGATGCAAATTTACAATGACACGCAAGGCGATTCATAATCGCAGACACATGCATCATGAATCATCAAGAAAACAATCATTATATTAATGTATTACCCATTTTATTATCTACATGATATACGATTTAAATAGAATTTCTAGTAAAATTATAGAACTTCTACTTTTTATATAGGAATTGGGCTTAATTGCAACTTTTTGGAGTACTTTGGGTCCTAGCAAATAATTTTTTTTGTTACATCCGATACCAGAACCCCACCCATCCTGCAGGCCAGTACAGGTTCCTCTCCACCTCAATGATCCATGATGCATGCCGCCTGATGGATGGGCCCCTTCCAGGAATAGACACCATGATGAACACAACCCCTGGAGCCCAAGCTGGATCTGCAAGAGAGGCTTTCTCCACAGGCTACACTCCCAAAGGTCTTGCTGCACTGCTACAATGCCATACTCGGTTTCACACTATCCATTTTGTTGCCTTTATTTATTCATCCACTCACGGCCTGTTTGTTTTTTAAGCATGACAAATTGAATGGAATAAGAGCTAGGTGAAAGTTGTTGTTTTTATACTCTGCTCTATGTCTAACGGTTAGATGCAGGGTTGTGCATCATGTCATGTGGGTTATGCATAATCTTGCACATGGCGAGACATGATTAAAGTTGGGACAGGAGATGCTGGCGAAAGCCATGTTGGGTAAGCAGCACCTACAAAGAACTTTTTAAAAAAATGAGAAGGCTCTAGAAGGCTGTGGAACATCCCAAACCAAAATGAAGTCAGACCTCAGACCTAAGTATAAGTGGGATTGCCATATATGGCATTCACACCATTGTTATTGTATCCAACCATCCATTATCTTCTGCTTTATCCTCTGCTAGGGTCACGGGGGTTCCCCATGCCCATCCAGAGGAGGGGTTTCGGGCGCTGGGCAGATACATCTAGGACAGGGTGTCAATCTATCACTGGGCACAATCACTCTCACAAACAAACTCTATATGGGGCAATTTGGAGAATTCAATTGACCTTAGTCCATGTTTTTGGACAGTGGGAGGAAACCAGAGAAGCCAGAGGAAACCCTCGCAGACACGGGGAGAACATGGAAACTCCACCCAGACTGGGTTTCAACTTGGGAATCCCTAGCGCTGAGAGGTGAACGTGCTAGCCACTAAGCCACCGTGCCGCTATTGTTATTCCATTTTTCAGTTTTCGAGTTATCAACACGGTTGTCACAGGACACATTGTTTTTCCAAGCCCAAATTCCCATTAACTTTACATTACGGTGATTTTTGCACTACCATAACCTACTGCTACCATAAGTTTTGAGCTACAAAGGTGTAAAAACTCACTGTTTCTGAGTTTGAGATTGCTGCAGCCAAACAGGTCCTGTGAAACCACAGAGTGATTGCACTCTTTAAATTTGGCTTAGATCATGTCATATGGTAAAAATCCAATTTTCATAGTGGCGCAACACGTCAATTTTCGAAACTCGCCAGTTTTGGTTCCACTTAATTGCAGTGCTTTTTGAATATTTTGAGATATCAATGCCTTTCCAGTTATAAACTATCCTGACCATTGGTGTGACCAAAGTTAATAGACATCCTAATACCCGGCAACATCCACTTTTTACCTCGTTCACTGTATTGCTTTGATATGCGTATGCATGTGTCTTCTACAGCCAAGCTGCAATAACACTCTTTTAAGAAATACACCTCTCTAGTTTGTTATTTAGCAACCACTGAAGTATGTATAATTACTGAGTAGCACTCATGATGAGAGTCCCGAAATGAACACTGCAAATAGTGCGTCTGTTCGTTTCAGAACCACGGACAGCATTCATATCTGCAGGGCCTCTGGAGCTGCAGTCGCAGCAGCAGGTGGACAATAGCCTTTCATACTGATCTGTTTTTAATTGGCATCCTTATGATTTTAGTTGCTGAACTTGGGCCTACGGACCAGTATCAAAGGCGTACTTCAGTTCCTGGAACCGTAAGTCCTCTCAGTTACTGTAAACCCTTAAGGATTTTTTCACACTTGCTTCGCTGGATCCAACTGATCACAAGTGTCCAACCAATAAGCTTGACTGCTTTGAAGCCCGAGCCAAATATTCAAAGTAGGAATCATTAAATTTAGTACAACTGATAACAGCGTCCATTTCAAAAACCTCTGTGAGCTGGGAACCGACGGGAACAGTGTCAGAGCAGTACCATCACTCTCCTCTTTAGGTCGGTGGCACTTCAATGAAATAGCAGGGGGAACGAATCCAGCTGAATCCCCCCAAGTGGAACTCAATAATGGTGTGAATGTCACATTGACAAATGATGCAACCCGGGATTATTTATTAGTAAGACTATGTTAAAACAGCCTGGGTTCGTCCTGCATACGTTCCCTCTTGACAAAAACCGGCCGGGCTAAATCTTCCGGTGATAAATAAGAAAGGGGAAGTTGCCGTCGGCAGATTGGCCCTGGTGGTGTTGTTGATGTTCGTTCATGTTTACCCTCAACCTTAGGCTGTTTCATCACACACACCCCCACACACACACACACACACCTCTCTATCTCCACATCGTGTCCATAGAAAGTGTCTTGTTGGAACGGGTCCAGGTTGACAGAGAGCACCGACTTTAATTTTGTCCAGAGGGGGATCAATCCCCTCAATCTCTCCAGCCCTTTCTCTGGCTCTCGCCTCTGGAACAAACAAATATTTGTCCTCATTACTAATTAAACACGGCGAAGAGGCGCACTAAGGTAAATTGTTGACAAGTCGTCTTCAAGCTGTACACGCGCACGTACGCATGCTCTCATACTGAGCCGACCCCGGGAAAACAACTCGGCGCTTGTGATTTACGAGGCCCGTTCTATGCAGACTCGGGCCTGCACCAGTAAGCTATTCATAAACAAAAGCGGCTAAATAATGAATGTGGAGCTGGCTGCACGTCCTGCCCATGTGGTGTTTAAATGAATAGGAATTAGTGGGGAAGACTCAAGGAGGGCTCTGTGTGATGTTGTTTATGTGTATGAGGATATTCTTTTATCTCCCACAAAGTTCACTGCCATGTGGCAATAGTTGGAGCTCTGAGCCTATAAAATCTGGGAGTGTGTTTGTGTGTGTGTGTGTGTGTGTGTGTCAAGGAAGACTTGCTGCTCTATACTTGTGGATGTTTGTAAGCATGTTGTGTAGCATGATAGCAGATGATTCACTGACACTCAAGCTACTTTATATAGCTCGTCGTACTCTACTGACAGAGCCAGATGATGGACAGTGACCATGTACTGATTCATCTGTGTACATGACCTGATTTATGTCACAGGCCTAGAGTCCAGTTAGATTCAAGGATTCGAGGATTTTTATTGTTACATCACCTAGTACAGGTGTGCTGGTGAGTGAAAAGCTCATGTGCAGGTACCCACTACTGTGCAAATGCAATATTTACAAGAAATCTTTTTTTTTATTAAATTAAATTATCGGAGAAAAGCATGGAATTAAATAAAATGGAATCGCACATGGGGCAGCACATTGGCTTAGTGGTTAGCACGTTTGCCTCACAGCGCTAGGGATTCTTGGTTCGAATCCCCATCTGGGTGGAGTTTTCATGTTCTCCACCTGTCCGCGTGGGTTTCCTCCGGGTTCTACGGTTTCCTCCCACAGTCCAAAAACATGAATCAAGTCAATTGAGTTCTCCAAATTGCCCCATGTAGAGTGTGTCTGTGTGAGTGGGTGTGTGCCCAGTGATAGATTGGCGCCCTGTCCTGGGTGTATCTGCCCGAAACGTTCTCCCCTGGAGGGGCATGGGGAACCCCCCCGCGACCGTAAAAGCGGAAGATAATGGATGGATAGATGGATGGATGGAATCGGATATGGGGATGTTCGAGGATGTATGGAAAAGTGGGTGCCGCATGTCATTATGTCACATAAAGTTATTCTACTGAATAAGGTTTTGTTGCTTTGGTAATCTAAAAAATATTACCAGACCCTCTACAAGGAACACACGCTCTAGTGATGAATGTCACCTGGTGATCCAACCCACTAGTGATGAGTTGGTCGACAACGATCCAGCTCTAAGAGTCAGCTCTTTAACGTGAACGAGGAGAGCTGGTTAATGATTGGGAGTCAATGTGGGAGGAGACACGGTTAACACACTGAGAGAAGTTTGCACAATAAATAGAGAAATAAATAGCTGGTCAGGTGAAGAAAATGAGTGACAGAAAGCGGAGTAAGGTTTGGACACATTTTAATGTGATGGACAGTTTAAAGGCAGAGTATAGAATGTGCAAAATTAAAATTTTATATCGAGCCTGCCCTACAAACAACACGCACTGACATATTTATCCATCCATCCATTATCTTCCGCTTTACCCTGTGCTAGGGTCACGGGGGTTCCCCATGCCCATCCAGGGGAGAACGTTTTGGGTGCTGGGCAGATACACCCAGGAAAGGGCGCCAATCTATCACTGGGCACACACTCATTCACACAGACATACACTCACAAACATACTCTATATGGGGCAATTTGGAAGATTCAATTGTGGGAGGAAACCGGAGAACCCGGAAGAAACCCACAGGGACATGGGAACAACATGGAAAGTTAACCCAGATTGGGATACATCCAGGACAGGGCACCAATCTATCGCTGGGCACACACACATACACACACAAACACACTCTACAGTATATGGGGTAATTTGGAGAATTCAATTCACCTTGATCCATGTTTTTGGACTGTGGGAGGAAGCCGGAGAACCCGGAGGAAATCCACTCGGACATGGGGAGAACATGGAAATTCCACCCAGATTGGAATCCAAACCGGGAATTCCTAGTGCTGAGAGGAGAACATGCTAACCACTAAGCTACCATGCTGCTGCCTTAGTAGAAATTTTATAATAAAATCATTCTATCACAGGGTGAGTGAAAGAAGCAGCGAAAGTAAAAATCATCAGTCCTTAGTGCAAATTTGGCCTCCATCTGCCTTTCCTTCCATCTGCATGAATCAGCTGGACGTTTTGGCTGACAAAAGCACTGACCTTTTCTCTGTCCGATGGCCTAGCCCTTAGCCAAAGCCATCTAATGGCACGAGTCACACACTGTTTGAGCAGCAGGAAGGTCTGTCAGGAAAGCTGAATCAGTCAGCCATGCCACATCAGCCAGAGAAACACTTACCTCAGGCTGATTGACAGCTGTGAGGCCAGAGACGGGCATCATTCACACACAATAAATCATAAAGATGTTTACACTGACGCATCTGTGAAGACAGTGCGACTTCCATTGTGCAGCTATCCCGACCGATATACACTGGCTTAACCGTGGATTGGTCTAATTTAAATGTAAGGTTCATCTCAACAGACTATATGACTAAAAAGTAATATAAATAAAGAAAACAGGTTTTTTTTAATGAGGATGAAGCCAGGGTTGGATGCTCTAATTAATAGTAGAAGCTTATTACTAAAACACAAGTAAAGGCAGGACGCAGGTGCAGATTCTTGGCATCTCTTTTGGGATGTCCAGAAACAATAGTCAAGTAAATGCAAGAACTGAAAGGTTAAGAATGAAATGGCGATTTGAAGACATAAAGTCAAAAACAGGAAATCAACAGAGAATGAACGACAATCTACAACATATGATGTGAAGGAAAACCACAACGCTACAAACATTTCATAATTGCAGAACCGAAAACGAGTCAAATGTTAACACAAAACACACGTATTGTCCACTTTATATTTATTTGTATCGATTGCACATTCTGCACTGGCCACGTTGCACTTCTGGTAAGAAAAAAAAAATTCTACTTTATCCTCTATTAGGGTCGCGGTGGGGTTCCCCATGCCCATCCAGGGGAGAACGTTTCGGGCGCTGGGCAGATACACCCAGGACAGGGCGCCAATCTATCTCTGGGCACACACTCACTCACACAGACACACTCTATATGGGGCAATTTGAAGAACTCAATTGACCTTGATCCATGTTTTTGGACTGTGGGAGGAAACCGGAGAACCTGGAGGAAACCCACGCAGACACGGGGATGACATGGAAGCTCCACCCAGATTGGGATTCGAACCGGGAATCCCTAGTGCTGAGAGGACACTTATTGTCCACTTTATATCTATTTGTATCTATTGCACATTTTGCATTTGCCATGTTGCACTTCTGGAAAGAAACAAAATATTTTGTTGCTTTGTACTTGTACATGTGTAATGACAATAAAGTTGAATAAAAAAAAGAGACAAACACTTTTTTAAGCCTTTTTAAGGCTTATGACACTATAAAGCTTCTATGTGACAATGCACTATTCTAAAAAGCACTATATAAATAAATTACTTGAACTAATTACTTGGCGGCGGCATGGTGGATTAGTGGTTAGCACGTTCGCCTCTCAGCGCTAGGGATTCCCGGTTCGAATCCCCATCTGGGTGGAGTTTCCATGTTCTCCCTGTGTCCGTGTGGGTTTCCTCCGGGTTCTTCGGTTTCCTCCCACAGTCCAAAAACATGGATCAAATCAATTGAGTTCTCCAAATTGCCCCATACAGAGTGTGTCTGTGTGAGTGAGTGTGTGCCCAGTGATAAATTGTGCACGCTGTCCTGGGTGTATCTGCCCAGTGCCCGAAATGTTCTCCCCTGGATGGGCATGGGGAACCCCCCCGCGACCCTAATATAGGATAAGATCCATGGCGCTGAGAGGAGAACATGCTAACCACTAAGCACTAACCAATAAAAATATATACTGTAACTGTAAATGATACAATGGTAATTAAACAACTGGTGGATCATGAAGCATGCACATGCTCAATTTTAATCATGAGATCAGTTGTATCCCATACCTAACCACTCTCAGTGGATAAAATGCAACCACATTGTTGTTGAGGACACTTGGATGTGCATTTGGATGCACAGTGCTGTAAATCTGCATGTTGGTGCCAACGGGAACAAATCATGACCCTCATTTTATGTGTGTGCGGGAATATAATGAACAAATATCATTTGAGGAGAAAGCAACCAAGTCTTCCAATATTTCCAGCTATGGCCAAGCATAAAAAGAAGGAAAACAGTCCTAGACAAGCAAAAATATGGGGTCTTCCATCCATCCATCTATTATCTTCTGCTTTATCCTCTACAAGTTCGCGAGGGGGGGTTCCCCGTGCCCATCCAGGGAAGAACATTTAGGGCTCTGTGCAAATACACCCAGGACACAAACTCACACTCACTCACACACATACACACACACACACACACACACACACAATCACATTCTATATGGGGCAATTTGGAGAATTCAATTGATCTTGACCCATGTTTTTTGGACTGTGGGAGGAAACCGGAGGACCCGGAGGGAACCCACGTGGTCATGGAGAGAACATGGGAACTCCACCCTGATTGGGATTCGAACCAGGAATCCCTAGTGCCAGGGGCGTCGTTACACCTGGGGTTTTGGGGCTATAGCCCTGGATGTTTTGTCAGCAGCCCCGGATATAATGAGGGCAGCTTTCTCTGGCCGCCTCTCCTCCAGCAGCGGGACCGAAGGATTGAGTCACCATCAGCTGTTTGTGCTTCCACACACCTGTGTGTGTGTGTGTGTGTGTGTGTGTGTGTGTGTGTGTGTGAGGAGATAGATATTTTTCGCCAGTATCGGGAGTAAATTACCGTAATAACTGTATGTTGGCTTCTCAGCTTTCAGAAACCGTCAAAATTTTTCTGAAGGCGTAAACTGTCGCAAAGTTACGGTATTTCAAATCAGAACCTTTCTAAAACTGTCTCATCTGCGACCGACTCGTAAAACGGATTCATGCCTTTCTGCCGAAGCTCAGGTTCATTTATTCAAAAATTTTCATCAAAAATCATCATTTATTACAACTGAATGTGCTCTCCACTGCTTTCATGTGTTTCATATGTTATTTTATTTTATCCAATATAACTAATAAATTGGGCGGCACGGTGGTTACCACATTCGCCTCTCAGCACTAGGGATTCCTGGTTCGAATCCCCATCTGGGTGGAGTTTCCATGTTCACCCTGTGTCCGCGTGGGTTTCCTCCGGGTTCTTCGGTTTCCTCCCACAGTCCAAAAACATGGATCAAGTCAATTGAATTCTCAAAAATTGCCTCATATAGAGTGTGTCTGTGTGAGTGAGTGTGTGCCCAGCAATGGATTGGCGCCCTGTCCTGGGTCTATCTGCCCAGCACCCGAGACGCTCTCCCCTGGATGGGCATGGGGAACCCCCCCCCCACGACCCTAATAGAGGATAAAGCGAGAGATACTGAATGAATGAATAACTAATAAATGATAATAAAAAAAATGAATGTAACAACAGTTTGAAAATACATAATGGATAAATTAACTCATGAAAGTGCACTGTTTAAAGAGGACAGAGGGGGAATAAGAGATCTGGGCTAAAGCCCCTGATGTTTCTAAACCCTAAAAACGCCCCTGCCTAGCGCTGAGAGGAGAACGTACTAACCACTAAGCCACCATGCCGCCCCTTGTACAGAGTCTTCAAACACAAAAAATCATTATCATTGTTGTCATTCCAGTGTCTGATTGATCAGCCATTGATATTTACTCACTGAAATCTAAAGGATGCAATGAAGCAAATCATGCTTTAATGCCCATACACTTAGTTATTATTATTATTACAGCAGTTTGTTCACTGTCACCACACTTACCGCATCAAAAAAAAATTAAAACACTCCTTCCATCCACTGCCAAGTCCCTCTATTGACAGTGCACTACAGAGTGTAACAGGCAGAAAAAAGAACACTGGCCTTGGGGCATCCTTTCACCTCTACTGACATTTAACTATAAACCAATCTCCATCTCTGTGAGCACTAGTTCTTAGCCCAAGGCTGTGCATGCTTCAGTGCGTGTGTATTAGAACTGTACTCAAAGAAAAAATTAGCAGGTCTTATCTCGTGCTTTATGTACCAGCCCATAATGTGCAATTTAGCTGTTTCTGCCTAGTAGATACATGACATTAAGAGTAATCTCTTTAACCATTGAATAAGTGTCTTCTCACAGCCCCCCACCAGTAGATAGGTCAAGGTGCAAGACACTGGAAGCCCATTATCTCCATCTTATCAGTCCTGGAATAGTTTGACGATAAAATAAAATAAATAATAAAGGAGCTTCATAATCCCGGGCCAGCTGGAATTGGAAACTTATACAAGGGTTAGCAAGCAGAGGGAGATGATGCCCTTGGGCCTCAGCTGTGCAGCAGCGGTGTGCCGAGAGAACGAGTGAAAATGTCCTTCTGTTTGACATATTGCACATCACGTTGCCCCTCTTTTACGGTTCTGCGATCTTTAGCATTTCACAGAGGGGTCTCTGAGTGCAGGTTAACTAGTAGCCAGGGGCTACAAGAATTCTATGTGTGACAAATAGGACAGTCAATTGGCAGTGCAGAAAAGCTTCAGAAGGAACGAGGATGAGGTATTTGACCAAATGTAGCGCTCAGGGTAAGATTGCATGGGCTGGTAGCATGTAGATAGCATGTAGTGTCGGTGCTATCTTGTTCCGTGATCCTGTGGTAGATCCTCATAATGCACAGTGGGTAGAAAGATCTTCCTCGGTCTGCACTGGATTCTACTGATAAATCATCTCATCTCATTATCTTCCACTTAATCCTATACTGGGATCGCAGTGCGGTTCCCTGTGCCATCCAGGGGAGAACGTTTCAGGCTCTGGGAAGATACACACAGGACCGGGCGCCAATACGTCACTTACACACAGTATGTAGTGGTAGTTTAGAGCAGCCACGTTACTTTGGATCCATGTTTTTGGACTGTGGGAGGAAACAGGAGAACCCGGAGGAAACCCACGTGGACATGTGGAGAAAATGGAACCTCCAACCTGGATCCTGAGGGCTGAGAGGCCAACATGCTAACCACTATGTCAATAATAAAATAAGTAATGCAACACTGGGTGGCACAGTGGCTTAGTGGTTAGCACTGCGGATCCAGGTTCGAATCCTGATCTGGTTGGAGTTTATATGTTCTCCCCGTATCCGCATGGGTTTCCTCTGGGTTCTCCAATCTGTACATTGTTGTCCCGCACTATTAACACTGCTCAAGAATGATGAGTGGATCTGAGTTTCCATGTTCATATAGGTTCCCTCTGGGTTCTCCGGTTTGCATCCACAATCCAAAAACATGGATTCAAAGAAATATGGATGATCTACATTGCCCCTATAGTGTGCATGTGTGTGGCTGTGTGAGTGAGTGTGTGCCCAGCAATAGATTGGCGCCCTGACCTGGGTGTATCTCCCTGTGCCCATCCAGAAGAGAATGTCTCAGGGGCTAGGCAGATACACCCAGCACAGGGTGCCAATCTATTGCTTGGCACACACTCACACTCTATATGGGGCAATTTGGAGAATTCAATTGACTTGATCCATGTTTTTCAACTGTGGGAGGAAAATGGAGAACCTGGAGGAAAGCCATGCAGACACGGGGAGAACATGGAAACTCCACCCAGATTGGGATTCAAACCGGGAATCCCTAGTGCTGAGAGGAGAACATACTAACCACTAAGCCACCGTGCTGCGAGGCATTCATTCATTCATTCATTATCTAACGCTTTATCCTCTATTAGGGTCGCGGTGGGGTTCCCCATGCCCATCCAGGGAAGAACATCTCAGGCGCTGGGCAGATAGACCCAGGACAGGGCGCCAATCCATCGCTGGGCACACACTCACTCACACAGACACACCCTATATGGGGCAATTTTGAGAATTCAATTGACTTGATCCATGTTTTTGGACTGTGGGAGGAAACCGGAGAACCCAGAGGAAACCCACGCAGACACGGGGAGAACATGGAAAGTTCACCCAGATGGGGATTCGAACTGGGAATCCCTAGCGCTGAGAGGCGAACGTGCTAACCACTAAGCCAACGTGCCGCGATGCAATGCTATATAAATTGATAATAGTCAAGTTTTGTTGTAGAGAGTTGTAGAAGAGAACTTCTTTGCCGTTATATTTTCCACATTTTATTTTTCTCATCAGTCTAAAACAAACAGACACGGAAACCCATATTCTCCACCCCAAACATACACTCACATTCAAACCCACAGGCACATCCTCTGCCACCCTCACCTCGGTGCCTCTCGGCTCCTCAAATGCATTTGTTCAATACCTCTAGCAAACAGATTAGAGGCCTCTTATCGTCGACAGCGAGTACGTGATAATGGTTTTCACCAGATCCGTGCACTGTCACAGATTAAAATGGCTCTGGCTCAAGCGTATTAGCAATCAGTTTTTTACCCCTTCCATTTTTTCCCCTTTTCATCCTTTGCTTGCCATTGGATTTCCTGTCCAATCTATTGTAGCCAGGGCCCTAAAGATACAAGGGGAAGTCAGTTTCAATCTGATATGTGATTGTTTTTTTACCTCTCCTTGTTGCTGATTCCCTTGTCTGCCATCGATCGCAGCTTCGCTCCAGCTGCTTGTCACCTTGGTGTATGTGTGACTGGGTCAGTGTGTGTGTGTGTGTGTGTGTGTGTGCACATCTGAGCACTCACCTCCCACACTCCCTTTAAACTTGATACAAAGTGATTGATCTTTAGGTCTGGTGGACAAAGGCAGGCAAGTGAAGTTGGCAGACAGGTACTTTGTGTTGCAGCAGGAGAATCTACAGATACTCAATTATGGGGCTTTCCTGTAACTGTTATGGGATCTCGCCCATCCATGCATCAGTAAGGATCCTGCACTTCAGTTTTCACCACTACACCTCTTTTAGTGTAATTTAACGAGAGGCTGGAGCAATATCAATTTCCTTTAACCATAGTGTTTAAGCGAGCGGCACGGTGGCTTAGTGGTTAGCACATTCTCCTCTCAGCACTGGGGATTCCTGGTTCAAATCCCAATCTGGGTGGAGTTTCCATGTTCTCCGTGTCCGCGTGGGTTTCCTCCGGGTTCTCCGGTTTCCTCCAATAAAAAAAAAATTAAAAATTAAAAGAAAGAAACCATATCTGTGAGTTCATCTATACAGAATGGAAAGACTCTGGTGTTTCAGATGAAAAGACTCTCCATGAAGAGTGGTACCAATGGGCTCGCTTAGTTCTGTCTGAGAAAACAAAGCCAGGAAGTGAGATCGCTCACTTCCAAAGACCTACTGAAATGCAGTCATTTATTTGGTGGTAATTAGTGTGGATGGGGGCAGCACGGTGGCTTAGTGGTTAGCACATTCTCCTCTCAGCGCTAGGAATTCCCGGTTTGAATCCCAATCTGGGTGGAGTTTCCATGTTCTCCCCGTGTCCGTGTGGCTTTCCTCCGGGTTCTCCGGTTTCCTCCCACAGTCCAAAAACATGGATCAAATCAATTGAGTTCTCCAAATTGCCCCATATAGAGCGTGTTTGTGTGAGTGAGTGTGTGCCCAGTGATAGATTGGCGCCCTGTCATGGGTGTATCTGCCCAGCGCCCGAAACGTTCTCCCCTGGATGGGAATGGGGAACCCCCCCCGTGACCTTGGTAGAGGTTAAAGCAGAATATAATAGATGGATGGACATTTTTAAGCATTGCCAGTAAGAATTTTGTAAAGATGTGACATTTTTTTTTAAATGTTTTATTAAATTTTATCAAATTTTTTTGTTGGGCAGCTTAGTGGTTAGTACATACCCACGCAGACACGGGGAGAACATGGAAACTCCACCCAGACTGGGATTCGAACCGGGAATCCCTAGCGCTGAGGGGTGAACGTGCTAACCACTAAGCCACCGCACCGCGCCACAGCATTCTGAATGAAATAAATAACACATTTGTCAGTAACATGAGGTAAAATGTACAATAAAACTCCAAATATAGTGAGTGTCTAGTGAGATTTGCTGACAAATATACAGTTAAAATGACTGTATGACATGAATTTCTAATGGTATTAGTGGTTAAAAAATGATTTTGTGATTCAGTGAATGAACAACATGGATGTGAGCATCTCAAGGACCTCACGTTGGCTTGTGCCACTTGGTGTAAGCAGTTGTTCACTAATTAGATTATTGTCACTTTTCCCTTGTTCGTACTGTCCTTTTCACCTTACTGTCGCCTTCCCCGGCACATTAGCAGAGCGGCATGTCCCTGATATACACTTCTCGGGCCTGTAGCGGCACTGCAAAAATTTACAGCATGCAAATCAAGCCAAGATGCGCAAGAAGATGAGATATACATATTTAATGAGACAGAATGAAAGGTGGGAGAAGCCGTAGGCTGAAGGGCATTAGAGACCTCCTACACACATGCACGGAGGCATGCACACACACACACACACACACACACACATTTGCGTTTGCTTGCTTTTATAGACTTGTCCCTTACAAGCCACCAAATGTCACCACTGCTGTTAATCCTAGTACAGCTGGACTAATGAGGTTGTAATACACACACTCACGGGACAGTGTGGTAGTAAGAAAAGACAAGTGAAAATAGAACGGCAACTTCTAAGTGGGGCAACAAGGAAGCAGTAAACGGCATTCACATCAGTATAAACGAGTATATGAACTAGTTTCTTCACTGAGCACTAATTACTATACATCCATCCATTAATCCATTATCTTCTGCTTTATCCTCTACTAGGGTCACGGGGGGGTTCCCCATGCCCATCCAGGGGAGAACGTTTCGGGCGCTGGGCAGGTACACCCAGGACAGGACGCCAATCTATGGCTGGGCACACTCACTAACACAAACAATTTGGCAATTTGGAGCATTCTCTTGACCTTGATCTATGTTTTTGGACTGTAGGAGGTAACCCACACGGACACAGTGAGAACATGGAAACTCAACCCAGGAATCCTTAGTGCTGAGAGGCGAACGTGCTAACCACTAAGCCACTGTGCAGCCCAATCACTATACATGAGTAGCTTCAAAATGACGGGTTGTGTGTATATGCATTTGTGTATACGAGTGTATACATGTCATTGTCTCAGGGTGCGTGATTAGAGATAGTGATTAGAGAGAGTCATGCAGTCCACCTTCCTTATAATAATGAAAGTACATCCAAGCACACACACTCACACACACACACACACACACACACACACAATGCCGGCGTCTGCAGCTCAGTAGTGCATTGTTTTAATTACAGATAGTCCCTGTGATTCCTACTTTGAACATAAACTAGTTCTGACTTTCTTTCTTACTTTTTTTCCTTTTTTCTCACAGAGGGTCAGTTTTACATACAACCTCATTATGTTTGTCAGTTAAGGAATAGTGCCAGATCACACACACACACACACACACACACACACACACACACACACACACACACACACACACACACACACACACAGAACCAGTAACTAAAGTGTGTTTTTTACATTCTAGCAAACAAATGCTCTGAATAAATTAATGCATTTATTTATTCACCATATGTTACGTTTTAACGACATCTTTACAATGGCTGTTCAATAATTCTTTGATGTTGTTTTTAAAATTTTAGTACTTAAATGTAAGTATTTTCAAACTTACATTTTTTTTTTATTTTTTATACTTAAATATTACAAATACAAGCCATGTGTCACAGGTGCCTGGGGCACCTGTCCCTCATTTGTGTATCCATTGTCTCTGTTGGGTGATTGGTTTAGTTTGTGCACGTGATTGGGTGTTTTTTCCTATTTAGTTTCCGTATTCCCTAAATCCTGTGCACGTCTTTGTTTGTGGATTATTCCCGGTGTTGGTGCATTTCGTTTGTTCCCCATTTCTGTTGGTGTCCCTACACCATTTTAATAATAAATCTGTTTTTGATTTTTATACCCGGTGTTCTCGGGACTCTCCTTCCGCGCTCAACCACGGTACAACGCTGAGCACTATCCCCGCGCAGGTTGTATCCGTGGGAGTGTTTTACCCGACGGACAGGTGTACGCATTCTTTCCCGCGTAGCCGTTCCCGGGAAGCGCTCACTAGGCGCGAGCGGCGTACGCATTTTCCCCACGTAGCCGATCTCCTCCGGGGAAGAACGGAGCATCTAACACCATGTAAACATTTGCAAAAAGGAGGTTTTAAGTATTACATAAAATAGTCTGGCATAGTGGTAAGATTTAAAATATAGGTAAAGAGAGGTAATTCTACACATTTTTTTTAATTAACTAGTTTTATCAATTAATAAATGTAAAAAATAATTAACAAAAGGGCGACATGGTGGCACGTTAGCACGTTCGCCTCTCAGTGCTATGGAATTTAGGTTCGAATCCCAATCTGGGTGGAGTGTCCATGTTCTCCCCGTGTCCGCGTGGGTTTCCTCCGGGTTCTCCGGTTTCCTCCCACAGTCCAAAAACATAGATCAAGGCCAATTGAATTCTCCAAATTGTCCCATATAGAGTGAGTCTGAGTGAGTGTGTTCCCAGCAATAGATTAATGCCCTGTCCTGGGTGTATCTGCCTAGTGCCCGAAACGTTCTCCCCGGAATAGGCATGGGGCCTGTGACCCCAGTAGAGGATAAAGCGGAAGATAATTGATAGATGGATGGACAAACGTTTTTATGTATTTTAAATTTATACATTGACCAAAATTTTCATTCATTCGTTATCTTCTACTTAATCCCAAGGGTTGCTGGGGGGTTCCCCATGCCCATCCAGGGAAGAACGTTTCGGGCACTGGGCAGATACACCCAGGACAGGACGCCAATCTATCGCTGGGCACACATTCACTCACACAGACACACACACAAACACACTCTATCTGAGGCAATTTAAAGCATTCAATCAACCTTAAATCCATGTTTTTGGATTGTGTTAGAAAACCAGAGAACCCAGAGGAAGCCCACGTGGACACGGGGAGAACATGGAAACTGCATCCATACTGGGATTGGAGAATGTGCAAACCACTAAGCCACCGTGCCGCCCTCGACCTGAATCTTATCAGTTATATTTCTGTTTTGTAAAATAAAAATTCTAAAAACTCTCCATCCCAATCCCCATCTGCTTCCCACTATCTACCCTATGCTGTTCTCATGTCTGCTGGGAGCTCTCACGAAAAAGAAGGGACAAAACAATCACAATCTATGGTCAACAAAAGTATGCCAAAGAGAATCACAACCAAGAGAGATACACAGAAAAGATACATAATAAAGACGTGTACTAGAGATTCCATATGTTTCGTAAGTGCTGTTTTGTAGCTCTGATTTGTTTCCATTGTGGAATTCACTTCTGTAATTCATGACACAGGGTCAGTGTGTTGGTTTGTGTCTACTGTTGCGATGAGGAATGTCCGAACGTGCTGTTGCTTTAAATCACAAGAAAACTGTTTCTTTCAAGCTTGATTGTGAAGGTAAATGGAAGTGCATGTGACTTTATGGACAACTCTTATTGTGTGTGTGTGTGTGTGTGTGTGTGTGTGTGTGTGTGTGTGTGTGTGTGTGTGTGTGTGTGAGTGAGTGTTTTATCTTGTTTAACGTGTGAGCACGTTTGCTTCTCAGCATTAGGGATTCCCGGTTCGAATCCCAATCTGGGTGGAGTTTTCATGTTCTCCCCGTGTCCGCTTGGGTTTCCTCCGGGTTCTCCGGTTTCCTCCCACAGTCCAAAAACATGGATCAAATCAATTGAGTTCTCCAAATTGCCCCATATAGAGTGTGTTTGTGTGAGTGAGTGTGGGCCCAGCGATAGATTGGCGCCCTGTCCTGGGTGTTTCTGCCCGGCGCCCGGAACGTTCTACCCTGGATGGGCATGGGGAACCCCCCCGCAACCCTAATATAGGATAAAGCGGAAGATAATGGATGGATGGATGTTTCTTAATGAATATTATTGGGATGGGGTTGCATTTGTGGCTGATTAATTTAATTCCCATGATTTTATTCCAGTCCAAAAACCTTTAATATCCTAAACTGCAACTTTAAAATGATTCAAGTTGGAGTGGGCTCATTAATATTTTATTCGACTTAGCACGGTATAAGGCGATGGGTTTCGGAATGGCCTGTGGATATTAGATGCTTGGCATGCAATCAATAAAAGAAGTTTTGTTGTGCAACAACAGAAGATCCTCCATGCATTGTTTTTTTTTTCTTGCAATAAATTATTGAATAGGCAACATGTGCCACATCGCCAGCAAATGATATATCATCTCTGAATTACAGCGAGATATAACCAGGGCCAGCATAATGAGGAAAAAACAAGGAGATGGCGTCTCCATAAGAAAATGGGGGAATCATGGGGCAGGAGTGTCCTGGCTCGGCCTCATCCTCCCGTCCCCATCTTCCACACTCTCTGTCACCGTGCTGTTATTATGAAGAGTGAGCATAATGCATCGCCATGAATAGGATTGTCTGCCTGATTGTGATGTATAGTTTTTCATTACCGCTTCTCGGCCCCTGCCATTAGGCATGTGGAAAATTCTATTTATCCCCTAATTTGTAAAAATCCCCTCCCTGTCTGATAGCAATCAGAGGGCTGTAATTGTCTGTGGGAGCGGTGACGGGTCTGGCTTGATGAAGAGCTATGGACCAGTGGCCCCCACCAGACCTTTTTCACCATATGGATCCAAGCAACTAAAATCATACACCCTGCTAAGATGTAGTCTAGGTAAAACTGTTAGTATGAACATAGTCTGTTATTAATTAACAAGCGGCGAAGAGCACAGCCAGGCAATCAAACCTGAGACACAAATAAGCAGGTTAAATCTATTACATGTTACATGCCAAACTCAGATTTATATTCATTTATGTATATATATATATATATATATATATATATATATATATATATATATATATATATATATATATATATATATTAGCTATGTATGTTATTATGTATGTATATTATTCTTGAATAATAAGTAGCATAGTAAACTTTTAAAGACCAATAATTGTAACCACATAAAATAAAATAAATATATAATACACTAATATTAATACTGTAAGGGTATTAAATTGTTAATACATAAGGGTATGAATTAAAAAAATTACAAAATCCTATATTATTTATTTAGACATAACACAGTTGTGCACTGCATAATTAAGCTTCATTATTAAAAAATGAATAAATAAAAAAGTATTTTTACATATTCATTTCTTTATATGTATTTGAAAAGATAGTGGCCACTATATTAGGTATGGACTTTGCTAATCTCCAATTATAATTTGTGCATAATTTGTTTTATATATATATATATATATATATATATATATATATATATATATATATATATATATATATATATATATATTTGTTATATATATATTCTTTAATAATAAGTAGCATTGTAAACTTTTATAGAACAATAACTGTAACCACATAAAATAAAATAAAAAAATACAATAATATTAATACATTACCTGAAGGAATAAATTTTTAATTATTTAGACATAACACATGACAAGCTTCATTATAATTATTTTTTTTTTTACATATTGACTTCTTTATATGTATTTGAAAACTTAGTGGCCACTACATTAGATACCCTTTGTCCAGTTTTTAACGCCACATATATATATGGACTTTGTTGTTCTCCAATTATAATTTGTGCATAATTTGTTAGTCTCATTTATTCTGTTTTTTAATAGGCAGGGTCACCACAGGACCTCTCCAGAGCAGGGATTGTTTGGCTGGTGGGTGATTCTCAGCAGTCAGTGTAGTTGTGTCAATGGGCAGGTATGTGTAAAACAGACACAGCATTGCTGCTGGAGTTTTTATATAATATATATATATATATATATATATATATATATATATATATATATATATATATATATATATATATATATATATATATATATATATATATATATATACAGTATATATTCTTTAATGATAAGTAGCATAGTAAACTTTTATAGACCAATAATTGTAACCACATAAAATAAAAAAATAAATAATACAATAATATTAATTCATTACATTAATACATTAAAATCCTATATTATTTATTTAGATATACCACATGAAAAGCTTCATTATTATTTTTATTTTTTTTACATATTGACTTCTTGGGCGGTGCGGTGGCTTAGTGGTTAGCACGTTCACCTCTCAGCGCTAGGGATTCCCGGTTCGAATTCCAATTCTGGTGGAGTTTCCATGTTCTCCCCGTGTCTGTGTGGGATTCCTCCAGGTTCTCCGGTTTCCTCCCACAGTCCAAAAACATGGATTAAGGTCAATTGAATTCTCCAAATTGCCCCATATAGAGTGTGTCTGTGTGAGTGAGTTTGTGTCCAGCAATAGTTTGGTACCTTGTCCTGGATGTATCAGCGCCTGAACGTTCTCCCCTGGATGGGCATGGGGAACCCCTCCGCGACCCTAGTAGAGGATAAAGAGGAACATAATTGATGGATGGATGACTTCTTTATATGTATTTGAAAAGTTAGTAATTCTGATAAAGAATTACAGGATGACTAACATGAACTTCAAACTAAATGAACTAATGTAATGCTGCATATGTCCAAGTGACAAGTGATTAGTACAGTCGCCTCTCAGCGATCAAGGTTTCAATCCTAATCTGGGTGTCCATGTGGGTTTCCTCTTTCTAATTTTCTCTTTCAAATTTTCTCCAAAAATGTGTATTCAAGGTAAATGGACTGCTCTTAATTGCCCCTATATATAGTCTATGTGTGTTAGTGAGTGAGTGTCTAGAGATAGATCAGCGCCCTGTCCTGGGTGTATCTGCCCAGCGTCGGAAACGTTCTCCCATGGATGGGCATGGGTAACCCCCCCCCCCCCCCCCCCCTGCGATGCAAGTAGAGGATAAAGCGGAAGATAATGACTGAATAAACGAATTAACTTGAAATTTAACTTCTTCTGAGGTCCTCAATAAGCCCTTTATTGGTGCCATGATAGACTTCCATAGATATGGTTTGTTAAGATTAGACCTTAATAAATCCCTGCTCTAAAAAACAAAACTAAGTCAGGGTGCGCAGCAACACCTATTTATAATCCTATTCATTAAAATCACTAAAAAAACTGATTTCACCTTTAAAATAATTTCTAATCCTCAAGGTTCACATAATTTTGCCACTTAGAGATATGAAATATTCATTCATTAAAAACAAAAACAGAATAACTAATATGTTTGGTTTAATATTAGACTAATAGACTCAGGTTTAGCTACTTTTTGTCCAAAAATAATGTTTTAAACTTTAATGTTGAATTTGTGTTTATCCATCCATTATCTTCCACTTCATCCTATAGTAGTGTCGTCAGGGGGGATGCCAGTGTCGTCAGGACAGGACGCCAATCTATCACTGAGCACACACTCACTCACACAGACACACAAACACACTCTATATGGGGCAATTTGGAGAATTCAGTTGAACTTGATCATGTTTTTGGACTGTGGGAGCAAACCGGAGAACGGGATTGACTTGGTTAGCACGTTCACCTCTCAGAGCTAGGGATTCCCGGTTCGAATCCCCATCTGGGTGGAGTTTCCATCTTCTTCCCGTGTCGGTGTGGGTTTCCTCCGGGTTCTCTGGTTTCCTCCCACAGTCCAAAATCATGAATCAAGTCAATTGAGTTCTCCAAATTGCCCCATATAGAGTGTGTTTGTGTGAATGAGTGTGTGCCCAGCGATAGATTGGCGCCTTGTCCTGGGTCTATCTGCCCAGCGCCCGAAACATTCTCCCCTGGATGGGCATGGGGAACTCCCCAAGACCCTAATATAGGATAAAGCGGAAGATAATGGATGGATGGATGTACGAACAATGGTATTGTACTCAGAGGGAAAGAATCAGTAGTAATAGGTAAGAGGAAAAATTAATAATCTTTTATATAAAGCAATCAAAAACTGAACCTTCATTCTGAGTCTTTACTCCATTTGGACGTCTAATGTGGTGACTAAAGAAGGAGATAGGAAACTGGGAATAGAAGAGGGAGGAGAGGGGTATTAAAATAGTAGTGTCACTTTCCAGACAGCCAGAAAAATAAGGTTGGAAGAGCCCCCCACCCAAACGCACACCACAAAAATAAAAAAAATAATAAGCTGCTCTGTTAATGAATGCAAATGGAACACGTGATGGCTTCATCTCCGTGTTGTTGTTTCCCCCTCTGGTTAATTTAGAGCTGGAGAACTCCAGGCTATCAACAGCACCGTCTCTGCAGGCTACGTCTCCCACAGCAGATTTTCCGATGAAAAAGCCGCGTGGATGGGGAAACGCAGGGCTGCAATTTTGACATGTCCGTTGTGCGTGGCCGCTCCTAATTCTTCTCATTTTGCGGCATAATATATGCGTCTGCATTTATTTTAGGCAAATTTTACAATTTTGCATGTTAATCAGGTTATTCTAATTGATGATCCACCATTATGCAGATCATGGTGAATTACTTCTTGATTGAGCACCCTCTCACCCTAATACACCCACCCAGCCAAAAAAATTAAGAACAAGCAAAGCCTTCTATCTAGCCGGAGAAAACATTGGCGTCTTTGTACTAACAGTCTTTGTAATTTCAAATGCAGGCCCTTTTTAAGTAGACGTCTGTCTTGATAAACACTTTATGCATATCAGGCTCCACTTGTGGCCTGGCACTGAGAATAATGCCTGTCTAATTGACTCATTTAGAGGCTTTTTGCCTACAGGAGAAGCTTGCATTAAATGTTTGATCACCTTAATTTCCAAACACATCATTAGGTCCATCCCTGGCCTCTTAATATCAACTTTATGAGGCTGTTTTAAAAGTCTATCTTTCTCCCGCTCCCTCTCTCTTGTGTCCCTGGTAATAATTAAGTCAAACATTTCAAAATATGGTAATGCAGACCTGCGTGAATAAGAGTCCTCCATTTCCATAATTTTATTAGCACCTAAAGCACACTAATTGGTTGAGAGTGTGGGCATTGCTTGGCAAAAAATACAGCAGTAATTAGAAGGAGAGTGGTCAAACGGGGGCATAGTGTAAACACACACACACACCCACTGCATTTCCAAACCATTGCAGCATGCGTTGACATGATACCGCATGGGCTTGCTTTTATTTATTTTATGTCCGTATGTTATTATGGTTGTTATTTAGTGATGCGGTTGGTCGGAATCCATTGTTAAGAGAAAGGTCATTATTATAATCACAGGATGCTATCACATCAATGTACTTTATTCCATTATCCCTTTTTGAAGTTACATTTCTAAAGACATAAATATGTAAATTTCTGATCTGTGCATAATAATTCTGCTTGTTTAGTAGGAAATTAAATCTCTTCATCATTTTTAAGATTAAATCTAATTGAATATGTCCTTTCTGCCTGTTTTGCAGACACAGTTGATATTTGGTTTATTTTATTTTATTGTAGTATCAAATTTAATTAAAACCAGAAACTGTACAGTATATTTAAATGTGCACATGTTGATATCTTATCTTATCATAACATGTTGATATCAGTGTTTCTTAAAGGTAAGGTCTATGATATGAATATAAAAATATGTGGCTACTAGATACAGTATGCGGTCATTTTCTTTTTATTCGTCTTGTTTCCATTAATTGTTGCGATAGAGGAGATCAGCATATTTGGAATGGCACAGGTTTATACCGGAAGCCCGTCCTGAACAATCATCCTTTTCCTCTGGCACTACGAGTGCACTGACACATAAACTCCTAATTGCCAGGGTGATTTACTCTCTCTGATTTACCTATGGGCATCTCTTTTGATTTGTGAGGAAATCGGAAGTGTCGACACAGGGAAGACATGCAGAAACATCCTGGAGAAACAGGATTTGTGTTTTCCGCACCGAGGATCAAAGCTTTTTGGCTTGTTTTGGACCTTTTTGCTGTGAGGTCACAATGCCACCAAATCAGGTTTTATAGTAATATTTAATTTAAGGATAAATATTGTAAATATAGTATAGGATATAAGACATAAAGTCATTACACAAATGTAAAGAACTTATAATAATAATAATAATAATAATAATAATTATTATTATTATTATTATTATTATTCATTCATTCATTATCACCCGCTTTATCCTCTATTAGGGTCGCGGTGGGGTTCCCCATGCCCATCCAGGGGAGAACGTCTCGGGCGCTGGGCAGATACACCCAAGACAGGGCGCCAATCCATCGCTGTATTATTATTATTATTATTATTATTATTAATAATAATAATAATAATAATAATAATAATAGTAATAATAATAATATCATGGGGGGGCTTCTCTTGACCATCCAGGGGAGAAGGTTTCGGGTGCTGGGCAGATACAACCAGGACAGGGTGCCAATCTATACCTGGGCACATTCACTCACACAAACACATACACACTATATGGGGCAATTAGGCACATTCAATTAACCTTGAATCTATGTTTTTGGACTGTGGGAGGATTGGGATTCGAACTTGGAATCCCCAGCGCTGAACATACTATTATAGTTATTATTATTAATTTTATTATTATTATCATTATTATTATTATTATTATTATTATTATTATTATTATTATTATTATTACTATTATTTGTTCTGTTCGCTATACTGAATTAAACAAAATTTATTTAATAACTAGGAAAAATAATGAAACAAAAAACTGTTACTGAACAGTTCAACTTAAATAGTATATTAAACATTAGTTTTAGTAGTTTTAATGTGCAAATAAATAATTTCTCAAATAATTTCAAATATTTGTAAGATAAATTCTGCAGCCCTCAAACATTGGATAGCATAACAGCATATACTGGTTTTGTTTAAGGATTTGTGAACTGGATACATTTTGATTGGCTGCAGAACAATACTCAACCTGAATGTTTATGCTTTCTTGTGACCTCCGCTGCCAAAAACCAGGCATTCTAATACACAAAACAGAACACACATCCACAAAGTTGATCCCTAGCCTCTGCTCATTAAGCATGCTTACCTGTTATGGTACTTATTACAATGAGCCAGAATCAAAAGCTTATTAGTGGGGTAGTAGAGGAGGTGCGAAAAACGGAAAAAAAAAAAACACAAAACATGGCGTACACCCGCGGCTCCAGCATCTGTAATTAACCTTGATGCTTAGTGCTGTTGTTGCCATTGATTTTCCTGTTTCACATGTGGGTGAAAATTGCACTTTAAGTTACCCTGAGTGTTTAAATTAATAATGAAACCACCAGAGTGCCCTCCTCTGACTTTCAATTAAAACAATCAAGATTATCGGATCAGTGTGTGTGGGGGGGGAGAGGAGAAGAAAAGAGAAGAGATACATTTTGTCTACTCTGACATGTTTGGCATAAGACAGCAGGATGTTCATCATACAAACATGTCTATTCCAGAGGAAGCAGGTGTATACACTCGTGCTTGTGTGAGTGTGTGTGTGTGTGTGTGTGTGTGTGTGTGTGTGTGTGTGTGTGTGACAGCTGTGCAGAGCTTTTGTCTAATCAGCTTCTCAACAGCCAGATGCATCCAGGTCACTCAGCCCTAGTGGCACCCACTCAGTGTTCTACACACATGCATACACATTTGTTTTCATGAATTGTGGAGACAAACATTAACCATAAATTAAATTAAATAAATGCAAGAACCCTATTGTTATAGGGTTAATAACCTTATTGTAAACATATCGCCATTTATCAATCCATTATCTTCAGCTTTATCCTCTACTAGGGTCGTGGGATGGGGGTGTTCCCCATGCCCATCCAGAGAATTCAATTGACTTGATCAATGTTTTTGGACTGTGGGAGGAAACCGGAGAACCCGAGGGAAACCCCACGGACATGGGGAGAACATGGAAACTCCACCCAGATTGGGATTCCGAAGAATCCCTAGAGTTCAGAGGCGAATCTTGCTAAACACTAAGCCACCGTCCATCCATCCATTATCTTCTACAACAAAATTTGTACTTTGCTCCTCGCCAAGAATGTCTAGTGGTAAATTTAAACACATGAATAGTAATAATAGCAATGCTAACAAAATGCAATAAGGCCAAAATATTAGTAGTTTTCATTGCCAACCTCATATATACCTCATATATACTCATATATACACACACACACACACACACACACACACACACACACACACACACACACACACACACACACACACACACATACAATACACATACAATCAGAAAATTGCATAGCAATTTGACCGAAACCTAAAATTTGAACATTATGTCTGAGAATTTAATTTCTGGCATTTAAAAATTGTTCACCTTCAATAGGAACACAAAATAAAATGTTTTACCTTTAAATTATTTCAATATTCCAGATCAAAAACAATTTAAAATAGTGGTAATTTAATACTATTATATTTATATTAAATCTGGAGTTATATTTATATGTAAACATATAACTTGCTGGTTTTAAGTCCTTTGAACATAAATTACTGCTGTCAGATTATGACACAGGTTCAAATCCCGATCTGGGTGGAGTTTCCACGTTCTCCACGTGGTTTTCTCCGGGTTCAGTCCAAAAACATGGATTAAAGGTAAATTGGCTGCTCTAAATTGCCCCATATAGTGTGTGTGTGTGAGTGAGTGCGTGTCCAGACGCCCTGGACATGGGGAACAACCCCCCCCTCACCCCTGCGACCCTATTTCCCTATAAGGAATAAGTGGAAGATTATAAGATGAGATTTTTATTATATTTATAGCTAACAATTTCAATATTTTCTGGTTTCAGGTTCTCTCCTCAATTTTTCCAATTAAATCTACTGATGTCAGGTCATGATACGGTGTAAAATGGGGTTTGAAAACCCTGGTCGTGTTGGACGTCAAACTTAATGTTAGAAACAGCTGGCTCGTTCAAGTTGGGCTAAACATATAGTTTAGCTACACAACCTCTAACCATCCATCCATCCATTATCTTCCGCTTTATCCTATACTAGGGTCGCGGGGGGTTCCCCATGCCCATCCAGGGGAGAACGTTTCAGGCACTGAGCAGATAGACCCAGGACAGGGCGCCAATCTATCGCTGGGCACACACTCACTCACACAGACACGCTCTATATGGGGCAATTTGGAGAGCTCAATTGACTTGATCCATGTTTTTGGACTGTGGGAGGAAACCGGAGAACCCGGAGGAAACCCCCGTGGACACGGGGAGAACATGGAAACTCCACCCAGATGAGGATTCGAACCGGGAATCCCTAGTGCTGAGAAGCAAACGTGCTATCCACTAAACCACCGTGCCACCCACCTCTATAATCATTCATTCATTCCTTCATTCATTCATTAATTCCGCTTTATCCTCTATTAGGGTTGCAGGGGGGTTCCCCATGCCCATCCAGGGGAGAACGTTTCGGGCGCTGGGCAGATACACCCAGGACAGGGCGCCAATCTATCGCTGGGCACACACTCACTCACACAGACACGCACACATACACACTCTATATGGGGCAATTTGGAGAACTCAATTGACTTGATCCATGTTTTTGGACTGTGGGAGGAAACCGGAGAACCCGGAGGAAACCCACGCGGACACGGGGAGAACATGGAAACTCCACCCAGATGGGGATTCGAACCGGGAATCCCTAGTGCTGAGAGGAGAACGTGCTAACCACTAAACCACCGTGCCACCCACCTCTATAATCAAACCTATTAATTTACCAGGATTAAATTTGGCTTTACTCAGCTCAAGAATTTTAAATTCACAATGCAGTGACAATTGCAAAACTGACAATTAGAAAACCCTCCACGACAATTTTATATACAAGAATTTCACACAAGTCAGTAGGATTTAAGTGATGCCCTCAAAGTACCCTGACTGAAGAAAGGCACCCGACCAATGGCTGAAACCTCTGCGTTGCCTGTACCATGCCCAGGTCTCCCCACCCCCCCGAGTCAGTGATCTCAATGACTGAGAAGTGATTGCTGAGGCCAGGGTCCTGACAATGCTCTGTCTCCCCAGTGTCAGAAGGTGAAAGTGCAGGAAGGTGAGTCATGGTGAGTCCACCATTGCAATGACTTCCTCATCCTGTCGTCTGGCGAGCGTGCAATCCGACCAACCAAAACAGCTTCTCTTCGGATTCGGAGGGGCAACAGGTGGAGATAGAGTATGCCAAGAACCTGCGTCAGTGACAGCATTGTGTCAGGCAAAAAAGCAGGAGGATGTTTGTGAGTTCGAAAGCTGACGTGGTGGAGCTGTTCCCTCTTCTCTCCGGTTCATTAAAAAGTTTCCCTTGCAGGAAATTCCCTGATGGTGAGCTAAGCATACTTCCGTCTTTTCTACAGTAGACGATTGTGGTTGAAATAGGGAAAAAAAGGGGGACGTTTGCTCAAATTTAGTCAAACCGTCAAACAGCTGTTGATTAATTACAGAAAAGCCTAAATAATAGCTTATAAAGAGAAAAGTCCAAAAGAAAATGGGCGTAAGACTCCTGCATCATTTGCATGAGACTAAACTGGCGGTTCTAAGTTTGTCCAGGGAGATATCCCTCCTGACTAAACCTGTCACAGTGGCTGAATCTTTAGCACTTTTACTTACTGATGAGTGACATCTTGTGGTGGCTAGCCTTAGCAATAAATTATTGCATCATTGTTTACATCTGTGGGTTGGCATGTCCCCAACCAAGCTTTTCTCACCATCACATCATATACTGCTACAACACTTTAATGTATAAAAAAAATCCAGTGGGCCTCCAAGACCAGGACGGAGAAAAACCCACTATGTAGTCTAACCCTGAAAGGGTGCTAGATTACAAATACTGTAACCACAAACCTATTTACAGAAAAGTTTGGACACTGCGTTAAAATGTAATAATAAATTTTAAAATTCAGGCAGGCGTCACGGTGGCTTAGTGGTTAGCACGTTCGCCTCTCAGCACTAGGGATTCCCGGTTCGAATCCCCATCTGGGTGGAGTTTCCATGTTCTCCCTGTGTCCGCGTGTGTTTCCTCCGGGTTCTCCGGTTTCCTCCCACAGTTTAAAAACATGGATCAAGTCAATTGAATTCTCCAAATTGCCCCATGTAGAGTGTGAATAATAGAGCATAAAGTGGGAGATAATGAATGAATGAAAAAATTCATGCATATTGTGAGGGTCATACCACCTTTTCTGTTAAATACGCTTCATTATAGTGTATTTAAAAGCCGTGGGGTGCAGAAAAGTGGCTTTGTGGTTAGCATGTCTGCCTCTCTGGGGATCCAGGTTCGAATCCCAATCTAGGTGGAGTTTCCATGTTCTCCCTGTGTCTACGTGGGTTTACTCCCGTTACCTCGCACAGTCCAAAAATGTGGATTAGTGTGTGTGTGTGCTCAGAGATAGATTGGCGCCCTGGACGTTGTCCCCTAGATGGGCATGGGGAACCCCAACGTGACTTTAGTAGAGGATTAAGTGGAATATAATGAATGAATGAATGAATAAAAGATGTAGGCTTGTGGTTAAGAATGAAGTCTTACGACCTAAACATCCCGGGTTCGATTCCCGTTCCCACCAAGTACCTCAAACCCCAATTGCTGTTGGGGCGCCGTGTGACCGGTTTCCTGGAGGTGGAGTCAGACCTTCATCCATGGTTCTGCCGAAGCACTGCGGCTACGGCGAATACTGGATGGAACCTGGATATTAATTGGACTGGCGGTCCTGCAGGACCCCCTTAATGGACTTTGTGGTGGAAATAATATTCTCATGAGACAATGCCTATAAAAAGAAGTGATATTTATTAAAGAAAGATAAAAGACAAAGCAAACGAGAATAAGAGAGCGTAAGGAAAATCCTACCCCACTCTCTGATTAGTTATCAGAGAGCCCCACTATTTATATCGTGTGCAGAGCATTTGCTGAAATCTTCTCTGCGACCTTCAGTAGTCTGAATGTCTGAATAGTGCAGATGTGGAACTAAGTTCTGTCTACGTGGTTTTATTGTAATAAATAAACAGTAGACTGAAGTCTAGCTGGAGGATGTACACCTGCACTGACCCTACTAAATGTCAACATGACTTAGTGTAATCATATCATCATAATAAGATATCATAATAAGACATAACTTTAGAAGTTTCTTCATAGTTATATGCAAAGACAAATGGTTGAGATGAATCACTCATACATAGTAAAATCATATTTTCCTTCACAACTTACATATAGTTTTCCAGTTGTTAGACTTTTTCCATTTGTTAAATATGGTCACCCGATCTCGACACAATCTGTACATTAGTGTCCTACACTGTTGATGCTGCCCGGCCGCTCAAGGAGGATGAGTCCCCCACTGAGTCTTGGTCCTCCCAAGGTTTCTTCCTTCAAATAACAACATAACAGGGAGTTTTTTCTTGCCACTGTCGCTTTGGCTTGCTGGGGGTTTAAAGGCTTTTCATTCTGTAAAGTTGCTTTGTGACGATGTACTGTTGTAAAAAGCGATATATAAATAAATTAAATAAATAAGTGTACAAGGCTGCCCACCACTCCGGGCATGTGTGCTCACTTCACTCAGTGTTTATCACTGCATGGATGGTTTAAATGTGGAGGACACATTGCTCAGTGTGTAAGCACTGTAGGTAAACCAGCACACTATCTCTTTATAATTAATTTAAAATTAAAGATATTAATGCAGTTTTGCAAGTGGATTTTTTGGTCTAGCCTTACTGCATACAAGACTTGATCTACAAACGATCCCTGGTCACAGTTATCTGATTTTCTTTCTCTTAATGATGCACAATACATCAACAGAAGACAGATATGGACTTTCGGCAGGCTGATCAAGCACATAGTCTGTATGCCGATGAAGCCATGCTGTTGGAATTCATGCAGAACAAGGCCAGAATTTGTCCTGCCTAAACAGCCCCATACAATGTAGCGTGAGAACAGGACATGTGTCTTCAAAATGATTGAAATGTATGCAGATCATCCATGCTGTGGACACTGTTGTCCCCTTATACCATTAGCAATGATTGTTATAGCATTTCATTTCAAGTTTTCATCAATAACCAATTGAGTGACACGTTTTATCTTTGACATCTGGAAACTGTTGGCCTTCTTTCCAAATACAACTCTTTTGACCACAGAACACATTGCCCTTCTGTGTTGGTCCACCTCAGATGATTCACCAAGGTCTCTGTTTAAAATGTAGATGTGGCTATTTATTTGTTTATTCCATCCATTCATTATCTTCCGCTTTATCCTATATTAGGGTTGGGGGGGGGGTTTAGCACGTTCGCCTCTCAGCGCTAGGGATTCCCGGTTCGAATCTCCATCTGGGTGGAGTTTCCATGTTCTCCCCGTGTCTGCGTGGGTTTCCTCCGGGTTCTCCGGTTTCCTCCCACAGTCCAAAAACATGGATCAAGTCAATTGAATTCTCAATATTGCCCCATATAGAGTGTGTCTGTGTGAGTGAGTGTGTGCCCAGCGATGGATTGGCGCCCTGTCCTGGGTCTATCTGTCCAGCGCCCGAGACGTTCTCCCCTGGATGGGCATGGGGAACCCCACCGCGACCCTAATAGAGGATAAAGTGGGAGATAATGAATGAATGAATGAAAGGGTCGGGGGGGGGGGGGGTGTTCCCCATCCAGGGGAGAACGTCTCGGGCGCTGGGAAGATACACCCAGGACAGGGCGCCAATCTATCACTGGGCGCACACTCACTCACACAGACATACTCTATATGGGGCAATTTGGAGAACTCAATTGACTTGATCCATGTTTTTGGACTGTGGGAGGAAACCGGAGAACCCGGAGGAAACCCACGCGTACACGGGGAGAACATGGAAACTCCACCCAGATGGGGATTCGAATCCCTAGTGCTGAGAGGTGAACGTGCTAACCACTAAGCCACCGTGCCGCCCAGACAGCCAAATCATAATCATAAATTAATTCCCAATAGAAGGTTTCATGTTATTTGAATCGTGTCCATTTTCCAGGTTTCTCACTGTCTTGAAGTCTGAGAGTGAACATTTCCAGGAAAACAACGAAGGACATTTGATACGTTCCAATAGCAGTCAGCGGCTTAGCCTAATTTTAATATCGGCGACTGACTGCGAGGCTCTATCTGTCCTGTCAAAGTCAAGGAAGTGATTAGGAACAGGAGCAGGGTGGGATGAGAGATGAAGTGCGTAAGGGGAGGGAGAAGGTGAACAAAGACAGAGAGCGAGGCAGGGGGAAGGGACACGTTGTTTTCCTGGTCACTCTGCCTTACTGCCATACACACGGAGCACAAATATCATTCATTAACAGTAATCTGCCATTTTAACACTGATGTATGGTCCCTAAACGTGGAGCCAGTGGTTCATGTCCCTGGCTATAAAACACAGGGACAGCTTAAATACGGACCTGCTGGGCCAAGGATGACTGGCTATCTGTCTCCTCCAACATCTGTGAACACCCCCCCCATACCCCGCCTCCCCCAAGCAGCACCCAGCTGAGATCAGGTGCCGTACCATTGCACCACAAATGAACACATTTCCTTTGACCAGCACTTGTGATGGCTCTATGATTCCTGACAGGTCAACAGGCATTCGTAGGCATAGGGTGAATAAAACGAGAAGTCCAGATATACTGTCAGGCTCAGCGAAACACATTTACCCCAGTATGATGACGCCATTAAACCAACGCCACTAACGATGTCTTTTTGGCCTGCCCAATATGCGATGGCTGGACGAGCTGTGAATCCCAGCGAACCCCACTGTGCCGCCGCCACTTTCTATAGTACCCCAACGCAGCCGTGCGAAATGAATTAGGTTATAAACTAATCACGTTAGCATGCTGTTATTTCCGCCGGCAAACAAATATTTCAGCGCTGGAGCTCATTGGGCTTCTCCCCGTCAGGCCAGTGCCATTAAAGTGATTGCGTTAGAGACCGGGTAGTGCAAGCGATGGCCACGCGGCCACATTCGTGTGCCAGTGGGCCACGGCGCGCCTTTCTAATAGCCAAAGTCATTTGGAGAGAGCCCAGGTAATTTGGGAATGGGCACACTGAGCTGACCCCTCTGTCCTCTCATTTCAATGCAACCATTTTGTTTGGGTTCGGGAGAGATCCGCGGCAGCTAGGGGGTCGTTTGTCCTCATTAGAGAACCTACGAGCGGGAGCACGGCACACGTGGGTGTCCGACACAAGCTGATAACACTGCCGAGGAGCAGGGAGAATCAATCTATTGTCAGCGTGATGAGGAAAGATGGCCTGCGCTGACTAGAGAGAGAGAGAGAGAGAGAGAGAGAGAGAGAGAGAGAGAGAGAGAGAGAGAGAGAGAGAGAGAGAGAGAGAGAGAGAGAGAGGGGCGCCATCCAAACTCATACAGTACCTTACTAAATACTATGTCCAAGTAATACGACATCTGTAGTCTCATGGGAAGTCAATCAGAATCAGAATAAGATTTATTTCTTGTATTTATTATTAAGTTGGGGAGGAAAGGTGGCTTAGTGGTTAGCATGTTCTCCTCTCAGCACTAGGGATTCCCGGTTCGAATCCCAATCTGGGTGGAGTTTCCATGTTCTCCCCGTGTTTCCTCTGGGTTCTCTGGTTTCTTCCCACAGACTCAAAAAAAACATTGATTAAGGTCAATTAAATGCTCTAAATTGCCCCATATAGAGCGTGTTTGTGTGTGTCTGTGTGAGTGACTGTGTACCCAGTGATAGATTGGCGCCCTGTCCTGGTTGTATTTGCCCAGCACCTGAAACGTACACGAAATTCCATTTCACGGGCCAAGTTTACCCTAAGCAGTAGAATTTAAAAAATTTAAGTAAATATTAGGTTTAGAATAAAATATAGCAACATTTAAGTATCCATCCATTATCTTCCGCTTTATCCTCTACTAGGGTCACGGGGGGGTTCCCACTGCCCATCCAGGGGAGAACGTTTTGGGCACTGGGCAAATACACCCAGGACAGGGCGCCAATCGATTACTGGATACACACTCACTCAAACTCTATATGGGGCAATTTGGAGAATTCAATTGACCTTGATCCATGTTTTTGGACTGTGGGAGGAAACCAGAAAACTCATGCAGACACGGGGAGAACATGGAAACTCCACCCAGATTGGGATTGGAACCGGGAATCCCTAGTGCTGAGAGGTGAACGTGCTAACCACTAAGCCACCGTGCTGCCCGCATTTAAGTATAAAATATAAAATTTACATCTAAAATCTAGAATAAAATACCTCCCCATGTCCGCTTGGGTTTCCTCCGGGTTCACCGGTTTCCTCCCACAATCCAAAAGCATGGTTTTACGGTAAATTGAATGTTCTAAATTGCCCCATATAGTGTGTGTTTGTGTGTGTCTGTGTTAGTGAGTGTGTGCCCAGCAATAGTTTGACACCCTGTCTTGGGGGTATCAGCCCAGCGCCTGAAACGCTCTTCCCTGGATGGGAATGGGAAACCCCATCGCGACCCTAGTAGAGGATTAAGAGGAAGATAATGAATGAATGAATAAATGAATGAATAATTACAAATATTAAGCAGATTGAATGTGGAGATTTTTTAAAACTATGATAATTCCAATATTTCCTGCAATGATGTGGTCAGTGACAACTGTGATCAGGTTGATATAGCATCCATAGTGTCTGTCAGCTGTAATAAGTCAGCCAGGCTCCTCCCCTGCTCAGGTCCGACTCCCTCCGGCTGATTAAGCGACTTCAATGCACAGTAAAATTTATGAAAATTGTCTTTCTAATATTCCTCCTGCCTGGCTGATAACAGCCTTATTAAATCAATTGGGAAAGATTACGCTGGATAAAAAAAATCAATGCCAGCCCGTAATTGCATATTACAAAGTTATTTTCTGCATTGATATTGATAATATGTATGTTTACATTTCATATGATTAAAATCAATGTAGTAAAGTGAGTTACGACATTTCCTCTTGATGAGGCGCATTTATGGAGCGTGGCTAATAGGATTGTTGATGCTTCGCGAGGATTGCCCTCATCCGTCTCTATAGAGAAGGTCCCTGCTCGCGGAGACTGTTCACATCCCAGTTTTTCTCACAGGTTTTTTTCGTTACAGCTTTTTTCTCCGCTGTACGGTGTTGCATTTCCAACCCACGTGTATTTTTATGTTGAAAATAAAAGAAAAGATGAAAAGAAATCATTACCCCATTAGTTGTTTAATCAAAGAACTGCAAAAATACAACTTCTGATTTTAAGATTAGCTCTTTATTTGTCATCCAAATGAATCTGCGCAAAACTTCACGTGTCATTTTCCTAAATGGGGCGGCACGGTGGCTTAATGGTTAGCACGTTCTCCTCTCAGCACTAGGGATTCTCGGTTCGAATCCCCATCTGGGTGGAGTTTCCATGTTCTCCCCGTGTCCGCGTGGGTTTCCTCTGGGTTCTCCGGTTTCCTCCCACAGTCCAAAAACATGGATCAAGTCAATTGAGTTCTCCAAATTGCCCCATATAGAGTGTGCCTGTTTGAGTGAGTGTGTCAGCGATGGATTGGCGCCCTGTCCTGGGTGTATCTGCCCAGCGCCCGAAACCCCTGGATGGGAATGGGGAACCCCTCCGCGACCCTAATAGAGGATAAAGCGGAAGATAATGAATGAATGAATTTTCCTAAATGGTAATGTTCCATAGCAAGCTTCCTTTCAATGCTGAGGATCCAGGTTCGAATCTCAATCTGAGCGAAGTTTCCACGTTACATTTGGTCACTTAGCAGAAGCTTTAATCCAAAAGTGACTTTTAAATATCCCAATATGTTTGGGGTCAGAACACAGGGTTGATACAGCATCCCTGAAGCAATGAGGGTTAAGGGTCTTGCTCAAGGACCCACAGTGGTTACATCAGTAGACCTTGGATTCAAACCCACAGTCTTCAGAATGATAGCCCAACACCCTAACCACTGAGCTTCCACACTCCCATGTTCTCCCCATGTCCATGTGGCTTTCCTCCCACCGTCCAAAAACATGGATTCAAGGTGAATTGACTGCTCTAGATTGCCCTCATAAGTGTGTGTGTGTGTGTGTGTGTGTGTGTGTCTGATTAAGTGATGGCCTAGTGATGGACTGGCGCCCCTTCCTGAGAGTATCCGCCCAGCGCCTGAAACCCTGGATGGGCATGGGGACCGCCCCCAACCCTAATCCCTAGTATAGGATTAAGCGGAAATTAATAAAATGAGATGAGATTATTGTACTAGCATTTTCCTTTTCTTAACTTTTACTTAGCAACTGTCTAATAGATCTTCCTTATTTTTGCATTTTCCTACCAAACTGTTTTAAAGACATCCATCCATTATTTTACACTTTATCCTATATTATGGTCGCGGGGGGTTCTCCATTCCCATCCAGGGGAGAACCTTTCGGGCGCTGGGCAGATACACCCAGGACAGGGCGCCAATCCATCGCTGGGCACACACTCACTCACACAGACACACTCTAAATGGAACAATTTGGAGAACTCAATTGACTTGATCGATGTTTTTGGACTGTGGGAGGAAACCGGAGAACCCGGAGGAAACCCATGCGGACACGGGGAGAACATGGAAACTCCACCCAGATTGGGATTCGAACCTGGAACCGGCCACTGTGCCGCCGCTTTAAAGAACATCTGAAACTAAATTCCATAAACGATATTAAGAATTACAGGCTGATTCCACAATATATTGTTTATTAATTATTTATTTTTAGATTTTTGCTAATTAAACCATACCTTGTAGATCATTTAAATAAATCCCAGGAATATAATTAACACCTTTTTTATACTTATTTTAATAAAACTATAATATGAGTGTATTGTGGAAAATGATATTTTAACAAAACAAACACTGCATGATTTTTTTTCAACATGATATTGTTGGTTAAGCTAAATTTACCTGATAACATTATGGGCTGTAATAAAAAAGCTTGGAATGGATGTGAGGTGAGGGAGCTGAATTCACTTACTCCTCCTCCCTGCTCCATGCTGCAGTCTGCCGGTGAAGCTTTAACTTTGATTAAAAGTTTCTTCTGCGTAGGTGACCTACATTTACTGCCAAGGTGAGGGAAGAAACAGTGGAACGAATTGCACAAAGAACAGAAAAAAGGCAGCCAATGACAGGACAGAAAACGAAACGAATGAGGCACTTGAAGGAGACGTCTCAAGAGCATATTAATTATCTTATTTAACCAGATAGCTCACTACTGCCAATTTTTAAGGTTTATTTTTGTGTTTGTTTGTAGGCTTGGTAAACGAGAAAAAAAAAAAAAAATTTTTAAAAATTATATATTTTTTTAAATAAATAAATAATTAAAATATAACACAGCCTTATCTAAGAGATGCACTTGCAGATTTTCATAGTGACAATAAATAATAAGGATGTGGTATACTGTATAGCACTGCAATGTAACTGTGTACAGCATACTGTATAGAGTTTTCTGCAAATTTTTGTGTATATTTCGCAACTTAAATTTGAAAAAAATAATAACTAACTGAATACTCAAGGTAATAACTAAAAGGTTTGTCCTCTGTGGAGGTGTAGAGGGTGTGTTATTGTAAAATATGAAATTTAACATGATTTTACCTGATAATACTCAACATTTCTAGCTGGCAACAGACATTTTGCGACATATTCCACTGTCCACTAGTGCAGATATCAAAGTGTTCATAGTGCCAACCAAGGAAAGCAAACTTAAGTGATAAGTTAATAAACTAAAAGAAGCCTGGACAACACAAAAAAGTTCAGGCAGGATGCCACTAGCCACTCCCGCCAAGCACACATAAAAGTGATTTTTTTAAAATGGCTTATACTAGTGACTATACCCAATAATTGTTAGTCTGCTAATTCTTTCACATGCATTAAACTTATTTACATTTGGTTGTTTCATTTCAGTTGTCAGGATAATCATGTCCAGATACACTGACGGCTACCTTGGTACATCATGTGGTTAGCATTTTATTAAACAAATGTTTATAAATGCCAAAAATATTTATTTTTTTATGATTTGCTTCATATAATTATTATCTGTCCACTGTGAACGTAACAAAATGCTTTTGCAAAACATAAATAATGAACCCAGATTTTCTAAAGAGCAAATCTGTTGTATTCCAAGATTACAAGTAACTGTTTTCTTTCCTCTCAGACTGCATGACAATGCTATAATAATTAGTGTAATATTTATTGCTGCTAAAGCATAAAAGAATAATAGACAGAACAGAGAAGAGAACAATATACGAAAAGCAATATATATATATATATATATATATATATATATATATATATATATATATATATATATATATATATATATATATATAATGCATAATAATGCATTAGGGATGCAAAGGGAAGCAAGGTGTCAGGAACGGAATAAAAAGCATAAAAGAAAAGGCCTGTAGACCCTCTGTTTCACTTAGTGTATGTCTTTGAGACTGCCTCCCAGCTGAGCCCTGCTGTGACCGTGACTTTATCTGTGTTCAATCACGCTGGCGTTGAAGCAGGCCAGATCGTTGGCCACCCCGGGCTCGCGGACAGTGAAATATGGCCACAATTAGCCCTGGACACAGTTCAATGATGATAAAGAGCATTTGCACCTTTTAGACCATGATTAAAAGGCCTGCCCACTCGCTCACTCATAGAGAGAACTAATTTCACATTATTATTATTATCATTACCAGTGCCTTGATTATAATGCACTCACCCATATTTCCTTGCACTCATCTCTCTCGCTCTCTCTCTCTCTCTCTCTCTCTCTCTCTCTCTCTCCGCACTTTCCTTCTGAGCCACAGATAGATGCGGCGGCCTTCTTTATCATTTGCACATCAGTGACTGTGCATTGCTCCCTTGTCCGCCTCATTTATTAGAACTCTCTTCTCATGTATACCTTAGCTACTTCATCTTTATTCCTGTCAGTCGATGTGCGTAGACCATCTGCCTACAAGCGCATCTACAATGGCAAGTATGCAAAGTTTAAGGATTACACAGCATCATCACTAAATGCTACATGTGCCTCCCTCATGAATACAGTGAGTATACCTGTGCCAAAAAGTCGACATTGGGGAAAGTTGGTCTTTACCTGAAAAGAAGTGATAAATGGAAGGGCCATAATGAAATGGAGACATCAAGAAGCATGAAAGAGAAAAGGATCAGTAGTTGTGCACAGGGGGGTGGGGGTATCCCACTGTCTTCCTACGGGAAAAAAAAAGAACAATGGTAAAAGAAGAGAGAGGGGGAGAGAGAGAGAGAGAGAGGGAAAAGAGGAATAAGAAGGATCGGCTTTCGTCTGTGTTCCATCAAGGGAGAAATTACACATTTACTAAGGTTTTTTCTTAGGACGACGGCCCCCATAGATCAAACCACTGGATGTACGAGCCAATTTTCAACATGAAATATAGACACCAGGAATCAATTTCACCTGTGTTCTCTCCCCCTCTCCACAGGCAGCCAGTCCCTGCTCTTTTAGCCGGAGGATCAGGCCATGGTTTATGACTTCCCCTTACACATATACTGTCCCGTATACCTTTATTGCAAATGTCGAATGCATGCGCGATGAGTATATTAAATAGTCTTATTTAAATAAATCATTCCACCTTAGTCTATAATTGAGTTCAGGATTCAAGAGGTAATGCTGGATCAGTCCTGAGATGGCTCAAGCCCTCAACTGACACGAGATTCCAGTCGCTATTTTAACTTGACCAGGATATAATGAATTTGCATTAATCAACAAGTCACACATATAATTAAAGCAATAACAAAGCACAATTAACATTAACGAGATGCAGTAACCAAATGACAAACCCTCATTTTATTTATTCCATGCCCCTATATTCTGACTATATATGTATGTATGTATGTATGTATGTATGTATGTATATATTTGCATATTATATGTATGTATTTGCATTCATATTTTATGATGTCGATTTTTTTTAACATAGATGCTTTTACATATAGATAGCATAAAAGATCGTAGATACTTTTTTACCTTATTAGCTGAATCATTTTAGGTAATAATATGAAGAACTCGTTTTCTTATATTTGTTCCATTTTATGTGATTTGATGTTTGTGTTAAAGGAAATTATATTTATAAATCTGTCCAGAATATTTCATTTTTAATTATGAAAAACATAAAATAACATTTAGTATGTCTATATTTACTTAATCATCTCCCCAGTGTTATTCATAACTAACATCCAATACCTAATTGGGCTAATAAATTATATTATTATGTTAAATCAAGTGTGCTGGTAATGAAATGTAACATATCTGTGTTATGGCTGGGGGAGTCATTAGAGACTTCATCAAAGAAACTATTCATTTATTAATTTATTTATTTATGTTTATGTTCACAATATACCAATTACCTGCAACAGAGGAAGTTTTTTTTATGATTTTGTGGTGA